>JAVSCE010010048.1:0-18344 GCA_032199065.1 Smutsia gigantea
GCACTCTGCTTCTCAAAAGACCTACTTACTATACCAAGGGCCTCCCCCTACTGCCTCAGGTGTCACCTACACTTGCCTCCAGTCCTGGGGTGGGGCCCAGTCCTCTAGGAGGCAAGCCACCTTAGACCACATACCCATTGGGGGACAGTCCACTGTCTCCCCATTCACAGGGGCAGCCCGCTGAAGCACCCCTCCCATAAGGGCAGCCTGTCTTTTTCCTTGGTCAACAATGAACCCTGCTGACTTTCGCCAATTGTCTTGCCAATGGGTTTCAGCCACGGGCAGGTTTGCTATGGATTCAATGTGATGAAAGAAATTGACAGCAGAACGTTCTTTGGGGTGAAAACGTTTATTACCCGGCTTGTTCTCCTGGCGGTAGGTCGAGCACCAGCGTCTCTGCCTCTGCCAAGAGCACTGGGCCGAGCTCTCTCTAGAGCACAATAACATCTTATTGCCTAAAGGTGTGGAAGCGGTAGCCTAGCAACAGGACAGTTACATCATCAGGTGGCTTAATTTCAGTGAGGATCCTGGCCATAGGAACCCCAACTGCCCCACAGCCAGAAAGCGAGGTATTAGAAGTCCCAGAGAGTGATAAAATAGCAAAGTCCTCAATTGAGAGTTAAGTGAGTTGCATTTAAGTCCTGGCCCTACCATCAACTGTGAGATCTTATACATGTTACTGTACCTGTATGAATATTACAAATGTACAAATGTTAAAAATAAATAAATAAATGTCATTAATTATATGAAGATAAGGACCGAGACCACATGAACTTTGGAAGTCCAGTACAACTTTAGGATATAGGTTTCTTTTCTGTCAACTCAGTCAGAGATGGACTAGGTGGCTACATTGCTTCAGAAATCAACTTCTCTAAGGAAGTTATGAGATGGCACCTTTCTCTCCCCTCCTCCGAGTGCCTCGGTGTTGTGTGTTGGTGTTGCAGAGGGGCAAAATGTGCTGAGGAAACTGGAGACTGTAACACAGAGAGTATCTTGCAACCAAACAGCAAATATCCTTGTGGGGCAGTTGGGGTTCCTATGGCCAGGATCCTCACTGCACGTAAACCACCTGATGATGTAACTGTCCTGTTGCTAGGCTACCGCTTCCACACCTTTAGGCAATAAGATGTTATTGTGCTCTAGAGAGAGCTCGGCCCAGTGCTCTTGGCAGAGGCAGAGACGCTGGTGCTCGACCTACCGCCAGGAGAACAAGCCGGGTAATAAACGTTTTCACCCCAAAGAACGTTCTGCTGTCAATTTCTTTCATCACATTGAATCCATAGCAAACCTGCCCGTGGCTGAAACCCATTGGCAAGACAATTGGCGAAAGTCAGCAGGGTTCATTGTTGACCAAGGAAAAAGACAGGCTGCCCTTATGGGAGGGGTGCTTCAGCGGGCTGCCCCTGTGAATGGGGAGACAGTGGATTGTCCCCCAATGGGTATGTGGTCTGAGGTGGCTTGCCTCCTAGAGGACTGGGCCCCACCCCAGGACTGGAGGCAAGTGGAGGGGACACCTGAGGCAGTAGGGGAGGCCCTTGTTACAGGAAGCAGATCCTTTGAGAAACAGAGTGCCCGTGAGGCAGCGGGGACTGTGGGTTGGCTGCTTCTCACAGTATTAAAAAGGTCTATAGAAGAGACCCAAGAAATGGCGGCATGAGAATGCGAGCTGCAAACTTCTGTGGATTCTCTCAAAAAGGAAATGGCTTGATGCCAGAGGAGATGGCGCGAGAATGCCAGCAGCAAGGAGCCATTGGAGATGAGACGGCAGCACTGCCAGGTGTTCTGAAGGAGGAAAAGGCCATCAAGGAAAAAGACAAACTCCTGAGGGAAGCACAGGTGGAAGTGGCACGAGAACGTCAGCTGCGAAGCACTGAGATGAAAGTTAAGAGACCTTCTGAACACTGAAGTAGCATTGCTGCGAGGCACAGTAGAAAAGCTAAAGGTTGTAGCAGAGGAGGCACTCGGAGGAGGGGAGAGAAAGATGCCATCAGCCCCAGCAATGGAGGAGCTGAAGAAAGACGAAGGGGTGATGCTGGAGGCACTGGCGCCTCCTGTATTGAAAGCACACCCCGTGGTTGAAAAGAAAATAAAGACCCAGCAGATGAAGGTTCCCCAAGGAGAGGAGCAGCCCCCTCCCCAGGTCGTGGAGCACTCTGTGGTCCGCCCCTATACTCAGGCTGAGCTGGTGGATTTGGGCTCCCAGTTTAGGCAGAAGCCCTCAGAGTCAATATCAGCTTGGCTCCTGCATCTGTGGGACTTAGGGGTGGATGGAATTGTTCTGTCGGGGTCAGAGATGGGAAAGCTGTCTTCCCTGACAGTGCAGCCTGCCTTGAGGCAGCGATTACAAAATGCACATCAGATCCCAGGGAGTCACTCCCTCCTCGATTGGCTTATGGCTGCACTTTGTGCTGTGTGGCCCAATCCGGGTGATCTACCATCCACTCCTGTTAGATGGCAGACATATGCTGAACTCGAACAGGTGCTACGAGAGCTAGGCCTGAGAA
The DNA here is from genome assembly GCA_032199065.1 of Smutsia gigantea. Taxonomy (NCBI): domain Eukaryota; kingdom Metazoa; phylum Chordata; class Mammalia; order Pholidota; family Manidae; genus Smutsia; species Smutsia gigantea. The sequence continues at coordinate 2,505 of JAVSCE010010048.1, forward strand.
ATGCCATCTACAGTCCGGAGAATTATGGCCCAGATGAAGGGATTTTCACTACTAGGATGAGAAATATTGTACTTCAAATGGCTCCTACATCCCTCGTTGGGTCTCTAGTGGATATTCTTTCCCCTGACTTAGGCCATCCCATAAGCGAGGTGACACGTACAGTAGCAGACTTAGGAGAGGCTGAAGCAACGAGAATTCGGAAAGACATACGAGCTGTTGCTCACAAGAAGAATTTACAGGGCCCCATGAAGGTTAGGAGGACCCAGATGTGTGTTGATTTAATACGGGCAGGAGCAGATGGAAGGAAATTAGATGGGAAGTCAAATAAGATCTTACTAGAGCTATGGCAACAGCTGAAACCAGAGCAGCAGTTCCAGCCATGAAGACCAAAGAGGCAGAGATCAGAGACAGAGACATGAGTCCGGCCTGTGTGTCTGCAAGACTTCCTGATGGAATGCGAGCCAGCCTCACTTGAGCCCACACAGGATGATGATTGGGGAACATGCTTTGACTGAGGGGAAGGTCAAAGTATCTGCCCTGAGGGACCACTGTGGGACTGGAGACCACATGTTGAAATAGCTATCCATTGGTCCCCAGTGAACATACAGTGTGTCCTGGCTCTGGTGGACACTGGGCTGAATGTTAACTGATTCATGGTAACCCTGAGCAGTTTTCCAGGACCCCCACTATCATAGATGTATACGGGGGGAAGGCTGTCATAGTGAACAAAGCCCAAATCCCTTTGGGAATAGGGCACCTACCCCCAAAGGAGTATACCGTGTATATATCTCCTATCCCTGAGTATATTATGGGGATTGATATCCTGCAGGGTCTATGGTTGCAGACCACTGCAGGTGAGTTCAGACTGAGAGTACATGTGGTGAAGGCAGTTCTGTGCGGACATGCTAGGCACCTGCCCATAGCTTTGCCTGTGTGTCTGTCAGCAGGTGACTAATACCAAACAATACAAACAGCCAGGAGGGCATAAAGAGATTGGAGAAACTCTCCAGGAACTGGAAAAGGTGGGTATTATAAAGCCCACCCATCCTTTCAATTCCCCAATGTGTCCAGTAAAAAAGCCACATGACTCCTGTGCGTGACTGTGGATTACAGAAAACTAAACAAAGTCATATCCCTATGCATACTTCTGTCCCCTCTATTGCAGACTTGATGGATACCCTCAGCCATGAACTAGGAACATATCATTATGTGGTAGATCTTGCTAATGCCTTCTTTTCCATTGGCATTGAGCAGGAAAGTCAGGAACTGTTTGTCTTCATGTGGGAAGGACGGTAATGGACTTCCCCCATCCTCCCACAGGGATACCTCCACAGCCCCACCATCTGTCATGGACTTGTAGCCCAGGACTTGGCTACATGGGAGAAACCACCAACGGTGCGGCTGTTCCATCATACTGATGATGTCATGCTCACGTCCAATTGTCTTTCATATCTAGAAGGTACAGCACCTAGACTGCTGCAACATGTACAGGAGAAAGGATGGGCTATGAGCAGCACCAAGGTTCAGGGACCTTGTTTGTTTGTCAAATTCTTGGGGGTCATCTGGTCAGATAAGACCAAAGTCATACCAGAAGCACTTATAGAATAAGTCCAAGCCTTTCCTACCCCCACAACTGTAGCATTGCTACAGCAGTTTCTGGGTCTTCTAGGCTACTGGAGAGTGTTTATCCTGCACTTGGCACAAATTCTGAAGCCCTTACACAGGTTGGTACGAAAGGGCAACAGGTGGGACTGGGATGAGACATGTGCATCTGCCTTTACTACAGCAACATGGGCAGTCAAGGCCGTGCAGGCCTTGAGTGTGATAGACCGATCAAGGCCCTGTGAGCTGGACGTTCATGTGACAGAAGACGGTTATGGCTGGGGTCTCTGGCAGTGGCTTTATCGAACTCGCCAACCCGTTGGATTCTGGTCACAACTCAGGAAATGGGCAGAGGTACGATTACACTTTCATAGAAAAACAACTGGCTGCCGTGTATCACGCCTTGTTGGCTACAGAACACATCACTGGAATGACCAATAAATGTAATAGCCACCTATCCCGTATTGGGGTGGGTACGAGACTGCACCCAAAAGCGAAGGAGTTGTGTGGCACAAACTTCCACACTAGTCAAGTGGGGTGCTTAACTACAGCAGCGTAGTGCCCTCTCTAGAAGCCCCTTGAGTGAAGAACTCCAATCTTGTTGGGGCTGGTGACTTATACTAGTGAAAAGCAGGAAGAACTTTCTTTTGAACCATTAGTAGCAGAGAGTCCCTGTCGGGAGGTGAGAGCCCCTATACCCGAAGATGCATGGTACACAGATGGCTCCAGCCGTGGGCAGCCCCCAAAATGGAGGGTCATAGCTTTCCATCCTAAGATTGAGACAATATGGATGGAAGATGGTGAGGGGAAAAGCAGCCAATGGGCAGAGTTGCGGGCTCTGTGGCTTGTGATTAGACAGGAGCCCTCCCCTATAGTTGTCTGCACGGACAGCTGGGCTGTCTATTGGGGCTTGAACCTGGGGCTACCAACCTGGTACCATGCCAACTGGCTGGCTGGTCACAAGCCCCTTTGGGGGCAAGAATTGTGGCAAGACTTATGGGCCTGTGGTCAGACTAAAATAATTACAGTATACCATGTGACAGGCCATTTGCCACTGGCATCCCCAGTAAATGATGAAGCAGATAAATTGGCCCAGATATGTTTGTTAGAAGGAAAGTCTGTCTCTGATGTAGTCCAATGGGTACATCAGCGTTTGTGGCATGTGGGGCAAAAGAGAATGTGGCTTTAGCCTGTAGGTGGGGCTTGCCTTTGACCTTCGAAGAAGTTAATAGAGCCCGGCAGGAGTGTCGTATGTTCTAAAAGGGACTTAAACTGAGTTCCACAGGAACATGGGACAATAACTTAGGGGCCTATACCCCTCGTCAGGTGGCAGATAGACTATATTGGGCCTCTACCTGTGTCAGAGGATATCGGTATGCGATGACCTGTGTGGACACAGCTACTGGACTTCTGGTTACTTTTCCTACGTGTTGTGCAGACCAGCAGATGACCAAAAGACACCTGGAGCATCTGTTTGCTGCCTGTGGACAAGATTTGCCTACGTTGGTGGCATTAAAACATGTGTCTTAGTGCCCCTAACGTCTTTTTGGATTGGGAACTTCTCTAGCTTGAGGAGTATTATAATTTTTATTATTAGGAACCTCCTCTGGCTTGAGGATTATTATCATTTTTGTTACCTGTGTCTTAATTTTTTATTATCTCTATGTTGTTGTTATCCTCTGTTGCTATTGTGGAATCTGGTTACAATGCTCCAGCTTTCTCACACAGGGACCATTGCAGAAGATGGAAAGCGTGTAGATTGTAAGGGGAGAATCCTGGAGGGGTGGATTATGGGGAAGATGGGGTTCCTATGTCCAGGATCCTCACTGACTTAAACCACCCGATGATGTAACTGGCGTGTTGCTAGGCTACCACTTCCACACCTTTAGGCAATAAGCTATTATTGTGCTTTAGAGAGAGCTTGGCCCAGTGCTCTGGGCGGAGGCAGAGACGCTGGTTCTTGACCTACTGCCGGGAGAACAAGCTGGGTAATAAACCCTTTCACCTCAAAGAATGTTTTGCTGTCAATTTCTTTCATCACACTGAGTCCATAGCAAACTTGCCTGGGGCTGAAACCCATTGTCAAGACACTGGCCCTCACTAAAAAAATAAAAAAGTTCATCTAAGATTCTGTCTGTACCAAATTAGTGTAAAAACAGAAAATTTGGAGACAGTTTGAGGGTTCTGGCCTTCTTCCATTTGCAAGAAGGTAAGGTTATGTATTTCACCTATGATACTGATGTTTTTTTTTTCATCTTTATATCCCCTTATCACAGGATAGGCCCTCAGTAAAATGTTTCAGGAAGGAAGGGAGAAGGAAGGAAGGAAGAAGGAAGGAAGGAAGGGATGATACATCCTCTGTATTCCAGAATTAACAAATGGCTTCTAAAGCTCTCCTACCTTCCATATTGTTGACTAATTAATTGTGTACTGCCTTCCCTTTCACCCCTAAGAGTGAGACCAGAACAAAATCAGTGCTGCCTTAGTATCTGCACTTCAGAAGAAGCTTATAGGTGAACAAGATCACTTAGAGGGTGATAATGATAGGAAAGGAGATTTGTAACAGTAAATAAATGAAGGAACAGGGTTATTTCGCCTGGAGAAGAAAAGTTTCCAAGGGAATATGGTAGTTGCTTTCAGAGTTTTTGTGTGGGAAAAGGGCCTGACTGATAATATATCTCCAAAAGGCAGAATGAAAATGAGTGGGAGTTAGAAGAGAGCAAGTTTCATCTAGATAAAAGGACAAATCTGCCAACCATTAGAGACCATTCAACAACAGCTGCTGTAAGCAATACTGCACTTTCATTGACTGGGTTTATTAAAGTAATGATATTGAAGAATGAAGTTCTGTTTTGTGAGAAAGGTAATAATAACACATGGCTTCTGAGGCCCTTTGCAAGTCTGATAAATTTCTGGTGGAGAAGAACACAGAGGTCTGTGCCCAGGATTTAGTCTGATTTTGTCTGACTTCTTTTAATGTGAGTAATCCTTGAAGGGGTTCTATGTGAAATTCAGTATAACTGCTAATTCTGATCAATGTTTATCCATAAACCTTCATGGTTTTCCTGAGTCTTGAAGTTTATTTGTGCCAATGAGTAGGTCTTGAGATCTCTGTTATTTTCAGCTGATTCATTGTACCTGTACTAAAAATGTGTCTCTGTGAGTTTTCATGGTTCTCCATTGGCTTCACTCCTTTCCTTTATTTATTTCAAAATGTGGCATGCTAGATTCATCAACCAAAATCATCATACTGATATTGCTTTAAAATAGAGTTAAGGTGAGGTATAACTAGAAAACAAAATTGTAAGATATGTGGGTGATTTTTAATTACCCATAATTTAAAGGACAAAGCATATCTCTTTGAACTTTACATTTAAAAACTCAGTCAATCAAAGCATTAGAGTAGCTGCTAGGCGGACATCCACACTATAAATTTGCCAAAATGGTGTTTAATATCATCAATGTAGCTTATGTAGAACTACTTCTCCCAGAATCGTTTGAAACCCAGATGTCCAAAATGTACCCTCTAAAGAAAATGCTAGGGTTCCCCAGCTTCATATTTTCCTTCTAAATGACTGAAGTGCTCTAAAAATTGCACCTTCAGGGAAAATACTCTTCATTTGTTTCAGTGTTCGTCACACAGAGTTCCAGCGATAAGTATAGGAGGGTTTCTGGTAATATTTGTCATCTTGAAAAAGTAGAGTACCCTCTATTTTGGAAGCTTATTCTAAATTGTCCTACATATTCTCAGGTTGAATTCATTTTATCTATCTTTTACTATGTACTAGATTTTTTATGTTTCAAATATATGAAATATAGCTGCAAGAAAAGTTCCAAATCATGGCTGAATTGGATTACCATTATTGTGAGGAAACTTAAGGTTCACCTAGTCCATTCTTCTGATTTTATAAATGACATAAATGTAGGAAAATTCTTTGCTAAGATTACAGAGCTATTAACAATAAGTTCTGGATTCTCATTTTGGCAATTCTATAGCTCCAGAGCAGTCTGCCTTCTGGGAAATGGGAGAAAATGGGCTCCTTGCAAAATCCCTGCATTGTCGTCTCTATATGGCCAGACCTGGAAATGGCAGGTGCCTCTGAGGGGCTGAAAAGTCTAGGATGAATTGAAAATCTGTGCACAGATTAGTCAATCTCTTTATTCCCCTTCCTGTAGACTTTGTGACTGGGCATTTACTTCCAAGCAAAAACACGAACAGGGACTTTCCTAACATATTTGAACTGGTGGGGTCAGAGGAACTAAGGCAGGTGGTTCAGGGAGTGTGCTTCAGCATACAGTCCTCTTTACTTTGGAATTAGGGCCAAACCAGTCCCTTGACTGACCACTCACCCTGAAACCTACCAGTCCTAAATGTGTCCATGTGTAAGCCCAGTCAACCTTCACATTTTCCTTATCGTATCATTTAATGAACTACTAAGATTTTCTAAACATTTGAAGAAAGCCCATAGCATGACCAAGAAAAGGCAGGATGAAAGCAGAAGAACTGACTCAGGAGGAAAGAGAGTTAATTTAGAGGTCACAAAACAGCTTTTAAAAACAAACTCTTTAGCATCCTAGAGAAGGTAATAGTTTAAGGTTATGTCCACAGATTTTTTGATACACTTCCCCTTAATCCTTTTTCCTCAAGTGTGGCCTGAACTTAATGAATCATCTCTAGTGAGCAAATAGAATATGGCAGAGGTGATGAGATGCCACTTCCAATATTACATTAAAACATACTGAGAGCCTGGAGCTTTAATTTAGGGTGCTGTTTCTCCATCTCTCCTCCTCACCCTCTCTCTACACTCATTCCTCCAGATGAAGCCAACTGCCATGTTGCAAGGCAACCCCAGGAAAAAGGGAGTCACCATCCATATTGTGAGAAGAGATCCATGTGGGAAGACACTGAGGCCTGCCAGCAAACATGTGAGTGAGCTTGGAAGCAGATCTTCTGAATCTTGCCAATAGTCATGTGTGTGGGTTTAGAAGTGGATCCTCCACCAGCCAAGCCTTGGGATGGCTACAACTTCAGCCAGCATCTTGATTGCATCCTTGTGAGAGACTCTGAGCCACAACCACCCAGCTAAGTAGCCCCTGCATGCCTGGCTCACAAAAACTGAGATAATAAATGTTTGTTATTCTTAACCACTAAGTTTGGGTTATTACTACATGTTGATAAAAAATGAGTAGCGACTCAAGAAGAAATTGTATAGGTATACCAGAACAGGATACTATGTTTAATTAGGGAACAAGAAAACTCTTGGAAATTAAAACACGGTTACCATATTTTAGTAGAAGAATTGGACCATAGGAAAAAATTTAAAAAGAAATTATGGAAGAAATATGAAACTCAAAAGCCTCAAATCAGGACGTCTAGATCCAATTAGCAGAAAAAAGGATCTCTTTTGACGGAGGGACTAGATATAATGAAAGGGAAGGAATGCACTTAGAAATAAAACAAGAATCTTAGAGATGAATGGAGAGGTGAGTCTTCGAATTAAGAAGGCCTAACCAGTGCAAATCAGGAGGAATGAAAAAAGATCCATTGTGAATTTCAGAAGGTCAGAGATAGATAAGTTCCTTGGAACAATCAGAGGGAAAAAAACAGGTCACATATAAAGAATGAGAACTGGTTTTTACATTAGTATCACTAGATGGTAGAAATCAGTGAAATAATGCTTGCTGTGTTGTTAGGGAAAATGATTTCATCAGAGGTTTCTATACCCAAACTGTTTCACCTGGGGTTAGGTGTAGCTGTGTCAGAAACACCAAAATAACAGTGGCTTGAAAATATTTAGTTTCCTTCTCTCTTATGTAAAAGTCCTGGTAAGTGTTCAAGAACTGTTATGACATTCAGAGACCTAGGCTTTTCCTATTTTGTTGCTCTACCATGCATGGCCTTGACTCCATGGTACAAGATGATCGCATTCATGTTACAGGCAACAGTTGGAAAGAAAGTTTGACAAAGAAGAGTACCAATAGTTCATGTAAAAAGCCTCTCATGCATGATTCCAGGAAGCTGTCACATAACACTTCTTCTTATATCCGTTGGCTGTATCTACTCACAAGGGAGGCTGGGCAGTGTAGTTTTTATTCTAGCAGCTGTGTGGCCAGCTAAATAGTTTTTTAATATGGAAGAAGAGAGAATAGATAATAGGAGACTACTAATAGTTTTTGCCACCCAGCCAATACTTTTTAATGAGGTATGAGACACTTTTCAGATATGCAAGGACTCAGAAAATTCACTTTTCCTGTTCTCTTTCTTAGCAAAGTTAGAGATTAAGCAATCAAACCAAGGGAGTAAACCAAGAAATAAGATGGATTAAAATGAAGCAGTGGCTCTTGAGAGGAGTAAATAAAGTCCCAGAATGTAGACTGCAGTAGATCTTCAGGGCAATAGGTGCAGATAGGGTCAGGAGAATGGAGGGCTTTGGGAAGAAAGGCTCCAGGGACAACAGGGATTTCTTAGAATAAAGTGATTTATAGAAGAACAAGAGGATGTGATTAAGGAAAAAAAAAACCTAAAAAAAATCCCAAACAGAACAGAAACAGAAAGACAACTCCAAAGTCCAAGATAAAGAAGTTATATAAGAAGCTGTGCTCCAAATAGAAAGCAATCAGTTCGTTGGTTAGTGAGCTTCCAGAAAAAAAAAAAAAAGAAAAAAGAATACATTCCAAACATTAGAAAGAATGAGTAAGAAATTAGAAGGCATGAGGGATGTGGTGAAGAAAGTACTCTTGTAATTTCCCTTCCCAACAAGAAAAGAAGAAAGGAAATCTGAAAGCCTGGAAAAAAATACAAAAATGCAAGGACAGGGCTGTTCCATTATGAAACAAGCTAGACTGTGGCATAAATTTGAACTAAAGAAAGGAGAATTTATGTCAATGTTCTTTTTGAGTGCCACAATTGTCAAGGCCTTGGAAGTACAGAGTAGAAAATATAATCATAGTACGTGACTTGGCTTACACATCATGATACTGACTGACTTCAAATAGTGTGATGCTGTTAATCTTTTAACTTTTAGCATCAACTTGGAGTTAAAGCACAGAAAATTATATTAACAAAGAGAATATAAATGTTTTCGGCCTATACAATGTATAAGTAAAGTTTCAGTTGATAGAACTTGGAGGTAGAAAGGTGGAAGGGAGACTTTCAAAGTTGAGAGTCAAGTTTTAAATCTACAAAACCCCCCAAATGATACAAAAATTCAAATGACATGAATTAGATAATGTTGCTTCTAAATGCCTTAAATATAGATGATCTTTACAATAAAGAAATACATCAAGTTGTGCCTTTTTACAGACAGGACTTTTGAGAATACATTGGTGGAGTATGGTCTTCTGGATTTCCATTAATAAAATATGTATGAGGTTGAGCAGAAGGGGTTTTCTAACTTGTCCTAAACTCCATTTTATCCTAAGATTCACACATTTCTGGTATAATAAGGAGTCTGACTCCATTTTTAATGTTTGATGGCTGACAGGTTCAACTCTCACCACTTCCCATTTCCTGATAAGAAAGCCCTGATGCGCCTGCCTTTGCTCCCAGGCAAACCATGCAAGCCCAAGCCAGTCTCCTTTGCTGCCTCTCTCAAGCCACTTGAGAACACCTTGTGACCCTGCCCTGCTCTCCTTAGAGAGTAAGGTAGGTAATAAACCTCTTCATATCCTCGTCATGCATATGTGGCTCCATCAGTCTCAACATAAATCTAAATTTAGGATGGCATCCATTCTCCTTCTGGAAGTGTCCACAGTATCTGTACTGTCTAGAGTATGATCATGTATGTTCACTAGGTGCCTTTATAGGATGCTTTGAGAAGCTCCTTGGGGAAGAACTCCTGTTTGGAGAGGTAAGATTTGAGGGGAGATAGTTGATTCAAATAAAATAGGCCAGTGACTCCAGAGGATAGTGATTTCAAAAACAATGTAGTGTCTGCCACTCCAGTTGTCCTCTGGCACAGCTCCTATGAATTCACCCTAAATCTTCTGGGAGGATGGGGCAGCCAAGAATCTAATAAGAGTTTAAAAAATCTCTTAAAAAAAGACCTTTACTGCTTTAATGAGGGATATTGGAAGGGCTTCATGCAGCTTGACGACAGTGATGACAGCACTAGTGTTTCATTACAGATGTTGGTGACCCACCCAGTGACATCAACAGTGCTAGTCGTGGTGTCATTGCCTCAGTCCATGACAGTGGGCATCAGGGCTCTTGGCACAAACACTAGCACCAGTGACCTTTAATACAATCATCCTCTGTGCAGTAGCTGTGGTACCTAGTGACAGCAGAATGTTTGCTCGACATTTAGATTGTCTGTGTTAGAATTGTGCCTCCACTACTTTCTGTTTTGGGCAAGATTGTTTCTCAGAGCCTCAGTTTACTTATATGGAAAAATGGAGAAAATAATAGTGTCTATTTCAGAAGGTTGTTTTGAGGATTAAATGAGGTCTAGATTGATAACCAAATGTAAATTACTCAACACAGTGCCCTGGCACATAGTACACACTTATTAAATGTTGCTTATTATTAATGTCAAGTTTTATTACTAATGTCGCCACCACTTTTGGTGTTGTCAGAGAGCAGAAGCCAAACTTATATAAGACAGAACTGAAAAGAAAAAAATGGCATGCCTTTCAGTAGCCAGAGTGTATGTAAGACTGTGAGACTTCCTGAGCATTCCTGTAATTATTTGGAAGGAGTGAGAAGTTGTCTGGAACCAGAGAAAGATCATTTTGAGGCTGTTATACTTCTCGTAGGCAGTGGAGGCCTGAAAAGCATGGGTCACAGTAAATGGGCTGGGGAGGTCACTGTCCTTGGGACACTTTCCTTCAGTGACTTGAAAGGTGGAGCAAGTTGCCTTTTTTCTGTTTATCCAAGTTTGTTTTATTTAGTTGATCTCAAATGGAATCTATTAGACCTAATGGTTTCAAATAGCATTGCTTTGGCGAGTGCCTCTCCGTTCTCTTTCCTTCCCTGACACTGGGGCCTTCCATTCCACCCTTGCCAGGCACCTGCTCCTTGAGTGGAGGGATCCTTCCTCATTCTTTTATGTGCCTTCACACTCTTCTTTGGTGCTTAGTTAACTGTTTGTTGGGTCAATAAACGAATTACATGTAGCACCACGTTCAGATCAGTGAGCAATGCCATGGAAAACAAGGAAAAATAAAAAGAGTCATTCAGTATATGGTCCCTCACACACATTGTAAACTTCCCAGTGTTCAGTGGTGGTCCTTTTCAGGACCACCCACATATTGATTGCTGTTATACCCATCAAATTAGTCATTTGAGGTGACAACATTAACTTGCTGCAGTGGCTCTTTTTTTATTATTATTATGGTATCATTAATATACAATCACATGAGCAACATTGTGGTTACTAGACTCCCCCCATTATCAAGTCCCCATCACATACCCCATTGCAGTCACTGTCCATCAGCATAGTAAGATGCTATAGAGTCACTACTTGTCTTCTCTGAGTTGTACAGCCCTCCCCATGCCCCCCCAAGAATACATCTGCTAATCGTAATACCCCTTTTTCCCCCTTGTCCCTCCCTTCCCACCCATCCTCCCCAGTCCCTTTCCCTTTGGTAACTATTAGTCTGTTCTTGGGTTCCTGTGAGTCTGCTGCTGTTTTGTTCCTTCAGTTTTTTTCTTTGTTCTTATACTCCACATATGAGTGAAATCATTTGATACTTGTCTTTCTCCGCTTGGCTTATTTCAGTGAGCATAATACCCTCTAGCTCCATCCATGTTGCTGCAAATGGTAGGATTTGTTTTCTTCTTATGGCTGAATAATATTCCATTGTGTATATGTAGTGGATCTTTTTCAACATGACCTTGACGAAACAAAAGGAAGGCACCAGAACACTCTCCTGAAAAACAGCAGCAAAGGCTTCTATTTGGAGGGTATTCCCTAGATCTGTGAATGTGGGTGGGGGCAGGGCAGGGCCCACTGGGGTGGGATGGGGCATACCCAGGGGTGGGCGAGGCCCGCCTGGGGCGGGGGCCCACCCAGTCATTCATTGACTGCAAAAATATTTCTCTCAAGTGATGTGAAAAATGCATTTTCTTGAGAATGAATCTGAAGCATGTCCTTCCATTGATAGACTTCTCATTTCAACCTGGTCAGGAAAACGCAAGGCCTCTTTCACTTCCTTTTCCTTCTTATCTGTGTACCTGGAATTGGAGGAGGAACTCTTTCCTTGACCTACTACCCTTTTCTGAATTCGGAGGAAAGCCCCTGTGGGCTGGCTCCCTGATGCGTCAGATGATGCCAGGAGGGCATCTAGAGCAGTCTTTCTCTCTGGTCTCTTTCTCTTGAGTTTGGTAAATTACCTGATTTCCTGCCAAGGCTCAAGGGGGAGACCAAAGAGGATGCCAAGCAGCTCCATCTTTGTGGGCAGCCATCGCAAAGAGGAGATCCCTGTTAACTGTGTGTGAACCATGGTTTAAGGGGCTCCTGCTTCTGTTTAAGTAAGTATTGTAAGTTACCTGCTTTTCAAATTACTTTGGAAACAAACATGAGCAGGAAGCATCGTCATAGCTTGGGTCTGGTGTAGAGTGCCTGAGCTTTGCCATTGCCCTGCTGATTTAATTGGCCCAGAAAGCCCGCTTGAGGTGTTTGGGATTGTAATTAAAGTTGTGGCGCCTGGAAAATCCTCCATCTGTTATTATAATTTTTTTTTCTAAAATAAACTAGCCTAGCTCACCAAACTTGTGGGGCTAATGGGGCTAATTAGAGTCTAATTAAAGTTACTTGTTTCTATTTTAAAATCTGCCCACTGAGAGAGCCACAAGGCAGGAGGGAACATATTTTTAAAGTGACAGTTCTAAAAATGCTTCCCACCCTGGTCCCTGAGCTGCATTGCTATGATTCATGCATTGATGCATTCCCAATGAAAACGACAGCCTCCCTTCTCTTCATTGCAGCTCTGCTCCAGGAGCCCCCTCCCATTTAGCTTTGTGAGAGGATTTGTTTAATGAACAAGGGGCTCCTCTTTGTCATGCTTCTTCTAGCTGGAGAAGCTGACCACTGCATCCAGAAGGAAAATCATCTAGAAAAGTTCTCATGACAAAATCTGGAGCAGAGAGAGTGCAGTACTGACTCCAGAGAGGGAAGGAGGGGCATGTTTGTTGAGGACTTACTGTGTACTAGATGTGGCTCTGAACAGTTTCTAGCCACTTTGTAACTTAATGCTCACCACACCCCAACAAACTATTTTTTATCATGGATTCTGCAGATAAGCGGGAAGCAAAGGTGAAACTAGTTGCCTGAGTAACATCTGAGTTAAAGTAAGCTTCTCTAGGAGAAGCTTTTCCACTCTGCCATGCTCCTTCCTAAAAAATGGCATTACTAAGGCAGCAACCCCTTCTCTGCCTCTGCTGCTGCTTCTGTAAAATGGGAAATAATAGTACTTAGGTTGCCACTTGTCTGAGTTCTAATGGACAGATAAGATGATGAATTTGAAAGCTCTTTATAAAATGTAAAGCAACACTAGTAGATTACTCTTAGAACTGTGAGCCACATATCTTAATATTAATAACCTCTTTAGGGGCATTTCTTTTATGCTCTTTATGCCAGAGACAGCTAATGAAATACAGGTCTTAGACCGTTTTCCCTTAGCTTAGATGCCTCTGCCAAAAAGTAGAGATCTTCCTTCTAAATATTGACTGACCCCTTTTACATGGGAGCGCCCTGTTGTGCATTACTGAAAACATCTTCAAAACAGCAGTGGCCCAGCTTGATCTGTAGTGTTTCTCTTAGCCAATTGTTCCCCAGCTTCTCTTTTTCCTGTGACCCCAGAGTTCTAGCAGCCCAGGCAGGGTGTTCTCTTGGTGGCTGTTCTGGCTTCTCCTGTGCCACACCACAGGATACACCACACTTTCTCCTACCCCCTCCAAAGGGCGGCAGAAGGCAGACAGGGCCTGGACTAGGCGGAGGCAAGGGAAGTGTCCAGTGTGTGACATTTCAAGGAGCACCAACTTCTAAGGTCATGTGAGAACAAGGTCGGCACCTGAAAGTAAGTGCGTCCTTTAGTTAGGCCCCTGGGTGCCTCTCTTGCCTAACCCCAGGCCAGGGCCTGGAGAAGTCATGTATCCTCCAGTCAATGGTGCTATGTGCATCTTAGAACATGTTTGGGAACATTTTCTGAAGGTCTGTTCTTCATCACAAAATATGGTGTGGCTTTAATTAAGTTTGGATATTTGTTCCTTGTCTAGACTGTGCTAGTTTCCATAGTGTGTACCATCCCAGTAGAAATTCTAGCTTATAAGCAAAATAAAAATAGTTACGATTTATTGATTGCCCACTGAAAGCCAGGTCTGTAATTAGCTACTTTGCATACTTTTTTTTTAATCATCACAACAACCCTTTCCTATTTAAGGGAACTGGTGCTCAGAGAAGTTCAGTTCAGTTCAGCAAACTCAAAACGGTAGTTTGTTGGTATCAGGAGGGAGCTTGGTTAGTTCCCTCTCTGGGCTATTGCCTTTGGCCATTTGAATCATCAGTCAGGGATGTTGTAAACGATGAGGGTGAAAGACAGGAATGCTTCTCTGATCACTTGATGAGAAATGCTACTGCAGATTGTGGGTAAGTTAGAGGAATGTCAAGCAGCTAGGTTAGCAGTGTGCTATGCAACAAGTTGGTAGAAATAACCAATCCATCTCTTCTGGACTAAGTAGTCACTACTGAAAGGTGTTTAGCTTGAGTTACAACGCTATGTACATGGCACGAGGATCAACTGTAATTAATCCATTACCACCTGTTATCTTCTTGCAATGACTAAAACCCTAAGAAAATGTGACAAGGTTTGATGGGCAAGGGTGATGTGGAAATGTATAATTTTGAGGTGCTATTGAGAGAACATGGAAGAAGTGTAAGAAGGGTCTGCTGAGGTGAAGCTCTGGCCTTTACCAGAAATTTATTCATGGGGTATTTTTTCCTTTCTTTGTTGCCGTAGCACAGGGACTTGAGTACACATGCAGTGGTCATGCATGGAGCTTTTAGAGGATTTTAGCAGGCTCTGATGCTAACACCCAGTGTTAACAGGGTAACTGGATGTCGCATTCCATATAGCATTTCTCAGGACTGATGCACATATAGATATTTTCTCTGCCATCATAGCAACACACCTGGAAATCACATAGTACTTGATTGACTTATTAGGAAAATAATAGCATGACATCATGAAACACATTTTGTAAAAAGGCAAAACATATCAGCTATCATGCTACAACTGAATAAAGACCTTATTTTCAGTATTTTCCAGGCTCTGGTCATAGGCATAGCTTGTTGAGTCCTTAAGGCAAAACTTATATTCCAGTGAGAGAAATCAAGGGCAGTGTTGGGTATAGAACAAGACCACCAGTGAATGTCTGAAAGGCATGGGTGGAGGACTGACCTTTCTGATTGCCCTAGCACTGACTTCAGCAGTGATGAGAGGGCTGTAGTTTTTGGAGGGGGCAGAAGTTTGCATTCAACTTCAGTGGACATTTCCCAGCATGAAGTAAGTGTGAGCCATTCATATAAAAACCTATGTCTGTGAAAATGGGTTGCTCTGAATGGAGGACTGTCTGTGTTTAATTTCACCCAGTTTCTCAAATCTTGTTGTCACAGCAACTGAGAGCATTGCTGGCAGATATGGCTTCTTCCCTCTTCACCTTCTGTGCCTGTCAGTGCACAGATTGTATTTAATCACCTATTTGAATAGCCTTCAGGGCCTGACTGCAAGCCTTGTTCTTAATGTGGCATCAGAAAAAAGTCCAGATTAACTAAAAATCTCTAAGAACCATTTTGTTATTGTCATTGTACACAAGGTTACCACCTCACCTTGGTATAATTGTTAGAAAACATGGTTTCCCTTTTTTCAAGTTGCCTATTTAATAGTAATCAAATTATGACAGCTACATAGTCTTTATAGAAATATCAGGGTCACAAAATATGAAAGGTACAATATGTACGCAGATTTTATCAGTGTGTACATGTTATCTAAGGGTGAGCTTCCTACAGTATTATCCTGGGATCTGAGAGGAGAGATTCTCTTTCCCTTCTCAGTCTCATAATCTACAGTGTCAGGAAAAAATGATGTGTACAAGGTTGGGATATATATGTAATACATGTGTATATGCATATATATATATATATATATATATATATATATATATATATATGAACATATATTTATAAACATATACACATACTTGAACACTTATATACATTCCCTTAGAGAAAGGGGCTAAGT
>JAVSCE010010050.1:0-12902 GCA_032199065.1 Smutsia gigantea
CCAGAGCAGCAGTTTCAGCCATTAAGACCAAAGAGGCAGATGTCAGAGACAGAGCCATGAGTCTGGCCTGTGTGTTTGCAAGACTTTCTGCTGGAGAGCGAGCCAACCTCACTTGAGCCCACACAGGAAGGTGATTGGGGAACACGGTTTGACTGAGGGGAAGGTCAATATATCAGCCCTAAGGTACCAGGGAGACCAGAAGCCACATGTTGAAATAGCTATCCACTAGTCCCCAGTGAACTTACAATGTGTCCTGGCTCTGGTGGACACAGGGGCTGAGTGTTCAGTGATTCAGGGTAACCATAAGCGGTTCCCCAGGACCCCTACTATCATAGATGGAAATAGGGGGAAGGCTATCAGAGTGAAACAAGCCCAAATCCCTTTGGGAATAGGGCATCTACCCCCAAAAGAGTATATCATGTATATATCTCCTATTCCTGAATATATTTTGGGGATTGATATCCTGCAGGGCCTATGGTTGCAGACCACTGCAGGTGAGTTCAGACTGAGAGTACATGTGGTGAAGGCAGTTCTGAGGGGACATGCTAGGCACCCACTCATAGCTTTGCCTGTACCTCGGTGGGTGACTAATACCAAACAATACAAACTGCCTGGGGGCACACACAGATTGGAGAAACTCTCCAGGTGCTGGAAAGGGGGTTTATTATAAAGCCCACCCATAGTCTGTTCGATTCCCCAGTGTGGCCGGTAAAAAAGCCAGATGGCTCCTAGCGTATGACTGTGGATTACAGACAACTGAATAAGGTCATACCCCCTATGCATGCTGCTGTCCCCTCTATTGCAGGCTTGATGGATACCCTCAGCCATGAACTAGGAACATATCATTATGTGGTAGATCTTGCTAATGCCTTCTTTTCCATTAACATTGCGCAGGAAAGTCAGGAACAGTTTGCCTTCACATGGGAGGGATGGCAATGGACTTTCACCATCCTCCCACAGGGATACCTCCACAGCTCCACCATCTGTCATGGACTTGTAGCCCAGGACTTGGCTACATGGGAGAAACCACCAACAGTGTGGCTGTACCATTTATTGATGATGTCATGCTCATGTCCGGTTCTCTTTCAGATCTAGAAGGGGCAGTACCTAGACTGCTGCAACATTTACAGGAGAAAGGATGGCCTCTGAACAGGACCAAGGTTCAGGGGCCTGGTTTGTCTGTCAAATTCTTGGGGGTCATCTGGTTGGGTAAGACCAAAGTTATACCAGAAGCAGTTATAGATAAAGTCCAGGCCTCTCCTACCCCCACAACTTTAGTATTGCTACAGGAGTTTCTGGGTCTTCTAGGC
This sequence comes from Smutsia gigantea, assembly GCA_032199065.1. Taxonomy (NCBI): domain Eukaryota; kingdom Metazoa; phylum Chordata; class Mammalia; order Pholidota; family Manidae; genus Smutsia; species Smutsia gigantea. The sequence goes on from JAVSCE010010050.1 coordinate 1,311, forward strand.
TACTGGAGAGTGTTGATCCCGCACTTGGCACAGATTCTGAAGCCCTTACACCGGTTGGTATGAAAGGACATCAGGTGGGACTGGGATGAGACATGTGCAGCTGCCTTTACTACAGCAAAATGGGCAGCCAAGGCCATGCAGGCCTTGAGTGTGATAGACCCATCAAGGCCCTGAGAGCTGGACGTTTATGTCACTGAAGATGGTTACGGCTGGGTTCTCTGGCAGTGGCTTGAATGAACTGGTCAACCCATTGGATTCTGGTCACAACTGTGGAAAGGGGCAGAGGTACGATAGATACACTTTGATAGAAAAACAACTGGCTGCCATGTATCACGCCTTGCTGGCTACAGAACCCATCACTGGAATGGCCCCGATAAAGTTAATAACCACCTATCCCATCTTGGGGTGAGTACGAGACTGGACCCAAAAGCCAAGGAGTGGTGTGGCACAAACACCCACACTGGCCAAGTGGGGTGCCTACCTACTGCAGCCTAGTGCCCCCTCTAGTAGCCCCTTGAGTGAAGAACTCCAAAACTTATTGGGGCCTGTGACATATACTAGTGAAAAGCAGGAAGAACTTGCTTTTGAACCATTAGTAGCAGAGAGTCCCTATCGGGAGGGAAGAGCCCCTATACCTGAAAATGCATGGTACACAGACGGCTCCAGCCGAGGGCAGCCCCCAAAATGGAGGGCCATAGCTTTCCATCCTAAGACTGACACAATATGGATGGAAGATGGTGAGGGGAAGAGCAGCCAATGGGCAGAGTTGCGGGCTGTGTGGCTTGTGGTCAGCCAGGAGCCCAGCCCTATAGTTGTGTGCACTGACAGCTGGGCTGTCTATTGGGGCTTGACCCTGTGGCTACCAACCTGGTACTATGCCAACTGGCTGGTTGGTCACCAACCCCTCTGGGGGCAAGAATTATGGCAAGACTTATGGGCCTGTGGTCAGACTAAAATAATTATAGTGTACCATGTGACAAGTCATTTGCCACAGGCATACCCAGGAAATGATGAAGCAGATAAATTGGCCCAGATACATTGGTTAGAAGGAAAGCCTGCCTCTGATGTAGTAGCCCAATGGTTGTATCAGCATTTGTTGCATGTGGGGCAAAAGACAATGTCGGCTGTAGCCCATCAGTGGGGCTTGCCTTTGACCTTTGAAGAAGTTAGTAGAGCCCGGCAGGAGTGTGTCTTGTGCTCCAAAAGGGACTTAACTGAGTTCCACAGCAACATGGGACAATAGCTAAGGGGCCAATACCCCTTGTCAGGTGGCAGATAGACTATATTGGGCCTCTACCTGTGTCAGAAGGATATCGGTATGCCATGACTTGTGTGGATACAGCTACTGGACTTCTGGTTGCTTTTCCTACCCATTGTGCAGACCAGCAGATGACCAAAAGAAGCCTGGAGCGTCTCTTTGCTGCCTATGGCCAACCACAGGTAATTGAGAGTGACCAGGGCACCCATTTTACTGGACATACACTGCAAGAATGGATGCAACAGCTGGTAATCAAATGGAAATTTCATGTGCCATACAATCCTACCGCAGCAGGCATGAGAGAGAGGCACAATGGCTTGTTAAATTCTGGACTAAAGTCAGATACCAATAGTCTGCAGGGATGGTCAGTCCACTTATTGACTGTGCTACAGCATTTGAACAAGAGACCCCAAAAGGGATCCCTGAGCCCTGTAGACATGTTAACACATATGGCTGCCTCCCCTATACAACTGCAAGTACAAACCAAGGAAGAATCACTGAAGCTGGGGTTGGGCCACCAGAATAACATCTTGCTGCCAGCCCCAGTTGCACCAAAACCTGGAGACTCCATTGAGTGGACATGGCCTGGACCTTTCGACACATAGACCAATGATGGCTGGCTCTCCTGGCACCTTGGGGACAAGGCCTGGAAGCTGGCCTCCTGTGTATTCCTGGAATAACAGCAGAGTGGCCCCCAAAGGTCACAGTAGTATATCCTGAATGGCCAGAAGGTAGGAGCATCTTACCAGGGAGTTTTGTTTTATAATTATGGCCATTGCATGCACTTCCAGTCCCACTATATATAGACCCTCAGTAACCCCTACGGGGAAAGGAGTAAAAGTATGGTATACTAGACCTGGAAGGGACCCCCTTCCTGCTACAGTCCTATCACAGGACCACTCTCTTGCATGCATCCTACCTGATGGACAAGATTTGCCTATGTTGGCGTCATTAAAACATGTGTCTTTTCGCTCCTAAGGTCTTTGTGGATTGGTAACTTCTTCTGGCTTGAGGATTATTATAATTTTTGTTACCTGTATCAAAATCTTATTGTATCTTGCCAACATCCAAAACACAAACAACAACAAATGTTGGCGAGGATGTGGAGAAAAGGGAACCCTCCTACACTGCTGGTGGGAATGCAAATTAGTTCAACCATTGTGGAAAGCAGTATGGAGGTTCCTCAAAAAACTCAAAATAGAAATACCATTTGACCCAGGAATCCCACTTCTAGGAATTTACTCTAAGACTGCAGCAGCCCAGTTTGAAAAAGACATATGCACCCCTATGTTTATCACAGCACTATTTACAATAGCCAAGACATGGAAGCATCCTAAGTGTCCATCAGTAGATGAATGGATAAAGAAGAAGTGGTACATATACACAATGGAATATTATTCAGCCATAAGAAGAAAACAAGTCCTACCATTTGCAACAACATGGACGGAACTAGAAGGTATTATGCTCAGTGAAATTAGCCAAGTGGAAAAAGACAAGTATCAAATGATTTCACTTATATGAGGAGCATAAGAGCAAAGAAAAAAAAACAGCAGCAGACTCACAGAACCCAAGAGTGGACTAACAGTTACCAAAGGGAAAGGGACTGGGGAAAATGGGCGGGAAGGGAGGGATAAGAGGGAAAAGGGGGCATTACGATTAGCAGATGTAATGTTGGGGGGGCACGGGGAGGGCTGTACAACTCAGAGAAGACAAGTAGTGATTCTATAGCATCTCACTACGCTGATGGACAGTGACTGTAATGGGGTTGGTGGGGGGGACCTGATGAAGTGGGGAGTTGAATAACCATAATATTGTACATGTAATTATAGATTAATGATACCAAAATAAATTTTTAAAAAAGTGTAAAAAAAAATCTTATTGTATCTTAATGTTTGTTATTATCTCTAAGATGTTGTTATCCTCTGCTGCTGTTGTGGAATCTGGTTACAATGCTCCAGCTTTCTCGCACAGGGACCATTGCAGAAGATTGAAAGCATGTAGATTGTAAGGTGAGAATCCTGGAGGGGTGGAGTGTGGGGAAGTTGGGGTTCCTATGGCCAGGATCCTCACAACCCCTTGATGATGTAACTGGCCTGTTGCTAGGCTGCTGCTTCCACACCTTTAGGCAATGAGCTATTATTGTGCTATATAGAGAGCTCGGCCCACTGCTCTGGGAGGAGGCAGAGATAGTAGTGCTCGACCCTACGGCCGAGAGAACAAGCCGGGTAATAAAGCCTTTCACCTCAAAGAACGTTTGCTGTCATTTCTTTGGTCACAGTGAATCCATAGCGAACTTGCCTGGAGCTGAAACCCATTGGCAAGACAGATGCCCTTAACCACATCCCACTCATCCTTCAAGACTCAGTTTGTGCAGCACTCCTGTGAAGTCACTCAGAGCCCTTCTCCCTGAGGTACAGTTAGGCGTTCTCTGCCCTTTGTTCCCTAGCACACTAGCCTTATCTCTAGCATTCAGCGCATTGTGTTGTCGTATATTTTTCTGGGTTGCTACTTAGTCTGACCCTGAGGGCAAGGATTGGGATTTTTACCATCTCTCCTACTTTCCTGAAGCACAAACCCTGCATGAGGAGGAAGTTAGAGAACGTTTGCTGAATTCTATTACTCTGCGGATTTACTGGCTGTGGATAAAATGAAAGTTCCTGTGGCCAGGATTCTCACCTGGCCCTGGTCAGTGAGCTCCCTACACATGTGTGTGCAATACGTTGTTATTGACTCTATATAAAGAGCTCTGCCCAGTGCTCTGGGTGACACGGTCGCATGGCTGCAGAAGAGCACAGCAGAGGCTGGAGTGGTGACAGTGCCAAGGACAGAGGCCCAGAGGACGGCTGTGCGGGCAGAGAGGCCCAGAGGCAAAGACTGACTTGTGTGCAGACTCACTCTGAGTGAATGACCTGCCACAGTGGAAATAAAGTTGGGTATAACCCTGTCTTGCCAATGGGTTTCGGCCCCAAGCAAGTTCACTATGGATTCAGTGTGACCAAAGAAATGACAGCAAAACGTTCTTGGGGTGAAAGGGTTATACCCAACTTTATTTCCAGGGTGGCAGGTCAGTCACTAAAATCCTGTTCACTCATAGCGAGTCTGCATGCAGCAAGCCAGTCTCTGGGCCCCTCTGTCCACACAGCCGTCCTCTCGGCCTCTCTGCCTGCCCAGCCGTCCCACACAGTCGTCCTACACAGTCGTCCTGCACAGCTGTCCTCTGGGTCTCTGTCCTTGGCACTGCCACCACTCCAGCCTCCGCTCTGCTCTCCTGCAGCCTTGCAGCCGTGCCACCGTGTCACACCCAGAGCACTGGGCGGAGCTCTTTATATAGAGTCAACAGCCCTGTATTGCCCACAGGTGTGCAGTGAGCTAGTCAACCAGGGCCTGGTGAGAATCCTGGCCACGGGAACTCTCATTTTATCCACAAACCCTTTCACCCCAAGAACGTTCTACTGTCATTTCTTTGGTCACACCAAATCCATAGTGAACTTGCCCAGGGCTGAAACCCATTGGCAAGACACTGGTATTCATTATGAAAATTGCTGGTCTCCCCTTCAAGTTAAAGCCTTATAACTGAACACAATAGTCTAAGTCTAGTAGGAACAGCACTGAGGAAACTGGATTATCACCTTTTCATTTTAGCCCATTTCTAGCCATAGACTCCAGGGCTCAGATCTCAATACCTTATTTACATTGCATTAGCAAACCAGGCTTTGAGGTCTAAGATCTTATTAATGTGAACAAGCCAGCCTTTGAGAACCACCCCCTCAAACAATTCACTGCCTGACAAATTGCTCTGCTTAGTCAAGGGTTCGGATGCTTTGGCTATACATTCAGAATCAGCTGATGAGCTTTTCAACATCCTGCTGCTCAGGCCGCCTGGCAGGCCAATACCTGAGAATCTCTGGGGGTGGGTACCAGGCATCAGTGTTTTTTGAAACTCCCCGGTGGTCCCCAAGAGTGACCAAGGTTGAGAGTCACTGGTAGATTTAAAGCCATACAGTTACCTATATTGGCTCTGCCCTTTTATTTTTTCCTTTGTCTCCCCTTCCTTCCGAACGTCATCTCCAGGCTCCTCTCCTCTCGCATTTGCCTGCTCTCCAGTTGCTCACACTTGGCTTGATACAACTCACAGTTTCACCCACATGGCAAGTAAATAGTGGAAACTGCACTCAGCTGGGAGTCAGTAAACCTGGGCCTCTGGCCTTTTGTGGTCTTGGGACAAGTCCTTTCACTCCCTGGATCTTCTTTTCTTCTTGCATCAAATGGGGATTATGACACTTGTTCTGCCTACGTTAAGAGTCATGTCTGAGGATCACAGGAAGTAATGGACTCTGAAGTCCTTTGGGTACAGGAGAGCACAATGTAAATATAGGGAATATCTAGAGCTGCATTACCAACATAGGGGTGTACAGTGTTAATACCATTTGTGCAAAACAGGACTAAATCATGTTTACAAAATACTATGAAACATGTATGGATACATTAATATATTGAAAGTTGAAGAACAAAACATGCATAGGCATGGTAAACTCCAAATTCAGGACAGTGGTAAATGGGGGGAAAAGGGGGAGGCACCTGGGGAACTGCCAAGAGGGATTCAACTGTATTGTTAATGCTCTTTAAAAAATCAGATCTGAAGTAAATATGACAAAATATGAAGATGTGATAAAATTGGGGGTGTTTATATTATTCTCTACTTTTCTGCACACTTGGAAAGAAAAGAACTATATACAACATAAGTATTAATATAAACATTTTAAAAGAAAAACAAATAAAAGGGATTCTTATCATTTGCCCTAGCTTAGTTCTATTGTCCATCCTGGTATAATGGCACAAAACAATTACCTTGGAATTGACAGCTGCTTCTCAGAGATAAGAAATCAATAACTCAATACATTAAACAAAATTCAATACATTAAACAAATTCTCTGATTTTGGAGGCATCATTGAGGACAGTTTTGCAAATACTGAACTGTGTTATAAATGCTCAATAAACGTTCTGTTGAAGGAAGCAAGGAATAGGAGAGAGATCCAGGAAGAGCCAGAAGGGGGAGAGGGTAGGGGATGCAGGAGGAGGAGGGGGAAGAGGGGGCCAGTCACTGGATGAAGTCTCATTCAGTATCAGTGAGTACCCGGATGTATCATACTCTCTCTTGGTCAGTAGTCGTTATGGGTTCTCTATAGAAGGGTTGAAAACGCCCATTGTGCGGCTGCCACAGGCCCTGTAATAAGGTAACATAAATTCATTGCTTGTGGTGCTCTTTTGTTAAGACAGCTGCTCAGTGGCTTCAGCTTTTTCAGTAACCTCATGACTGGCAACTACTAGCTCCGCGCCTAGCACACAAGCCACAGTTTGCCCCTCTAGAAACCTTTGTTCCATTTAGACAAAGGAGCCCTTCTGGGCAGAGGCAGCCCTTCTGCCTCACAGTGTGCTAGCTTATGGTTATTAGAAATAGGCAACCCTCCCTCCTGGCTGACATAGCCCTGCTCCAGGATGCACTGCACAGCTGTGTGAACATAGGAAAGATTGGCTTTTAGATCCCATTGTAACCTCCTCAGCACAAGGTGTCCTGCGCAGTGAAAACATGCTCAACCTTATGGGTTCGGCTGGCACACAATAAGTACTTGTAATTTGGCCCTTGACTGTCCCCTAAACTCTTAGGCTCACTTGTCCCAACCTCCCTGCCCTAGCCCCACTCCTGTTCACTGCTGTCACTGCGTATGCTACTTGCACTCCAGGAATACCAGCTTCACTCCTGCCCTGCTGCAAGACAAGCCTGGGCCTGTCTCAGGTCTTTTCACTTGCTCTTCCCTCTGGCATGCTTTCCTTCCTAGACCTTTTTCTCAGTTCGCCTACATAGTCAATCCCTTCTTCAGGTCTCCCAGGTCTTCAGTATCACCACTCCCTGAAAGTCTACTTTGCATGTTCATAATTGACGCCACCTCCCTTGAGAACAGCAAAAACTCACCCCAGCGCCCATCCTGTTCAACCCCACCCCCAGTCCTGCATTAAGGGGCTAGACCAAAGTTCAGCACAGCTTCTAGAAGCCTAAGGCTGCAGGCCTGGGAGGACGCAGCCCCCATTTGAGTTCCTGTTGATCAAGGCTCAGGGCTGTCAACAAGAATTCACCTCTAACCAACACCTGGTGACAGGCTCCCGACCTTCCCCATTCTGAGAGCATTTACTAAAAAGGGCTTTCGATTGTGGCTTCTTCCTGTGCCTTTGAGATGTACATGTAGCTCCTACGACTCAGAAAGGCCTTTCTCAAGAACCTGAAAGCCGTTCCTTTTAAAAGTAATCAGCAGGAAAGCTAGGGCCTTGGCCTTGTGCCTCTGTGGGAGGACAGCATCCTAGCTTGGATAACTGCCAGCTAGTAAGAGCCAGCTGGCCTAGTCCCTTTTACAATGACCAAACCCTCTAACCTGCTTTTTGTGATTTTTCACTTCCCTGACTCTACTTGAGCACACCCCACACTCCTCCTCCCTCTTTCTTCCTTAAAAATACTCAGTCACCTCTGCACAAATGGGAGTGGAGCTCAGCCCTTCCCCTACTGGCAGTAGTTACTGACTAAAATCTGTTTTCAGCAGTCTAACTGACGTCCAGCTTTATTTATCTTTGACACCATCCACCTTCACCCTCCCTCAGAGACTGGAGGACAGGGATCATGTCTTTTGTGTTTGCTGCTGAATCCTAAGTGCCTGCAAGAATTCCTGGCATAACAATTTGCTTACTGAACAAATAAATGTTTGTTAAAATGCATGTAGTGAAAGGCCCCAAGATTGGGAGATAGGAGACCTAGGTTTTAGTCACATCATTTGTCTTGGTTAACTAACTTGTTACCTGAGTCAAGCTGCTTCATCGGCTTGGTCCAGTTACTACTGTGTGACTTGGGGCAACATATGGAACCTCTCTTTGTATCAGTTCCCTCACGTAGCAATTCCTTCCTCACAACATTGTTGGGAAGATTGAAATAGTGGGTGAGAAACACAAAAGTGTGAAAGTCGGCACTCAGGAAATGAGCTTCAGTTTTGACCTTTTCCTGGGTCTCTCTCATCTGGTGTGTTACCCAAAGCAGTATCGCTTGTGGTCATAATGGTGCAGACTCTGGTGCCAGGAACAGACTGCCACAGTCTGAAGTCCTGTTTTGCTACCTGCTAGTTATGCAACTTTGGAAAGTGGTTTAACTTTTCAGTACTCACTTTCTTCATCGATAAACCAGAAGTGATCGTAATACATACCTCATAGGGTAGTCCTGATGATTAAGAGAGTAAATACAACTCACAACAGAGCCTGAAACGAAGTATATAAATGTTAAAGAGTATGATTAGGCCTCAGGATCCTCATTCATAAAAGCATTAAGCTTTAAGGTGCTTGGAGCCTCTGTGACTTTGCAACCACAGCTGGAACAGCCAATGGCTCCCTTCCCTTTCTTTGCAGAAGTCATTAACCCAATCTCACACTGTACCTCTTCGCACCTCCTTCAGGCTTCACTTCGCCATTGGTGGTCTGCAGTCACTCTTCCGGCGCTTGCCAGGTGGGTCTGGGGTTTTCCTACACCTCAGTGGCCAATGAGGAAGCAGAGGTTTTCCCAGGCTGCAGAGGCGGCTCCACAGCCTGTCTTTCAACACCACCGAGCCCCACGGGATGCCCCGTTTGACTTGAAGTTCCCCAGACTGTGAGGTGGGACTATGGAACTGACTGGAAGACCAGGGATGGGATGTGGTGTGGTTACTACCCAAAGTTAGCCTTTCTTCGGGGGAGATGATCTGGGGTGACTGGACCTCAGATTGAGTCCCTTCTGGGCATGGAGATGAGGTCGAGATCGCGAGTGGTTTCTTCCGGAACTAACACATCCACTCCCTTCAGTCCTCTCGTTTTCCGTTTCCTCGAGGGACCACAAACTGCAATGCAGACGAAAGAGCAACTGCCGGTCTACCTCCCAGGACTCTGCGCGGGCCTAAACTAACCCTGGCGGGCACATTTTCCCTCTTCCCCCCTCTGTAACCTGTTGCTATCACACACCGCTTTGTGCACATCCCTTAACAGCCACTCACTGGGGGCCGGGCCGCAGTCCTCTTCTCAGCTGCACCGCCAGCTCCGCAGGGGCCTTTCCCACCCTGTTGGGAGTTTAGTGAGCGGGGTACGCGTGCACCGACAGCACCTTCCTGAGCACTGCTCTACCCCGCCGGAGGGCCAGGTGCAGGCAGAGCGCATGCGGAGACGCCCGGCACCGCCTCATCCGGGAAAATGTGGCGAGTGGGTAGTGACGCGAGGCCGAACCTGTACATCTCCATGTCTCCCGCCCTCCTTCCTGTCGCCCGGTCTCGTCTTTCCACATTCAGTTATCTATCGGACAGGCCGGTATTGGAGTCTTAGTGTGAATCCTTCTGTTTAGCTAGCAGTCCCTCTAATAAAACGAAGGAAATGACAAGCATAATGAATATAAGGTGACTTTGCTTAGAGTGGGTGCTGCCTGAACTTCACCATCCGATCCTTGGTTCCAGAGTCTTCTTCCCCGCCTGGAAGTGGCAGAAGTATAAAAGGAACTCGCCTTCTGCCCTAGCCCCTTTCGGGCCAGGGTCTCCCCACTATGCCCCACACCCCAACCTTTGGGACATTGTCACATCGCCCAAGTGCCCTAGGGTGGAGGGCACAGCACTGTTACGGGCTGAGATTGTTCTGGGTTCTTGTCCTCGCTCAACAAAGAACTGAAAGTCAGAGACACAATAGGGAAGCAGAGCGAAAGTTTTATTTGAATATAGTGAAGGGAGGAGCGGGCCAGAACCCAGGTAGTCAAAGGCCCTGAACTTTTAGGGGAGGGTCTATGTATTACCACCTAGCTGGGAGGTTGATTGACAGGGTGAGGTCATTTGATAGCTCTAGTTACACACCCATTCTTCTTGGTGTGCATGTCTTTCCCAAAATGCACGCAGAAAAGCCACAATTTTGTTTTAATGAGATTATGAGAAGGCGTGGTTTGGGTGGTTCTTAAATTTTGCTGGATTGCACTGGGTTGGGACCTAGTTAGGACCGGTTTGGCCTGGTCCCTATAGGCAAGAAGTTATCTCCTTTCAAAGCATTTGTTGTCTTCACATGGAACCGCCTACTTGGGCAGAGTTTGTTCAGTTTTTTTCCTGAAACTTTATCTTCCCCTTGCTGGGCTGCTCATATCTATCTTTCCACCTAGCAGCACTAAGCACCACCATTGCCACTGACTGACCTTCTATGGCAGACCTGATATTCAGGGATAAAGTGACTATCCCTATTCCCACCTGGCAGAGGAAATTGAGGCTGGGAGATGACGACTTGACCCAGGTCGCACAGCCGCCCCTTCAGTGGGGTCATGGACAAGACTGATTACAGACACCGCCTCTATAAAGCCTTGCACCCATAATGGGAATCCCCATGCTGCAGACCCCCCACTTCTGGGTGCTGCCTGGTCACACTAGCGGGGTTTCACTGGCAACTACCGCCCGGCCCAGGCTGACTCATCTCCCCTACAGTAGTTTATTCTGTTCCAAGTCTTTCCTAACTCTACCGGCGTCGGCGCGGAGTGGAAGGGACTATCAGAATCTCTCCGTGGTCCTCCCGATTTGGGGCCCGGGGGAGTCGTTGGAGAAACCACACTACCCCCGGGCTGGAGAACTGGGAGGCCCAGAGAGGGCCAAAACCCGGGTATTGGCCTCTGACCACTGACAGGCAGGTGGTAGTCCTCCACGCCACCCCCATTAGAAGGAGGGATGGTGAGGAGTCCCAGAGGGAGAAACATGGTTCCACTATGATTACCACAGCCTCCGTCTTCCAGGCTCCTGTACCCTGCAGGCGGCGGCTGTCACTACTCTCCCTGGTGCTGGCCGGCTCCCGGTTCCTGTCTTCATACCCATCTGCTTGCTTTCCTGCCTTTCTTCTCGCTGTCCACATACCCTTCTCTTCCATCCCCATTTCCTCCCTTCCTCCCGCCCTCTTTGCCTTCCTTGACCTCCAAATAACCAGAATAGGGTCGAATCCTCCCATTACTCCTCTCCCTTCCATAGAACCTCCAACTCCTCCTATAATGGCTTCACTAAGCCTGCAGTTGACTCCCAGCTTTCTAGCTCGCCTGCTGGATGGATGTATAAACCATGAAGTAATTCTTCCAAGGCTGGGAAGAGAAGGTGGATATAAGTGGAACTGACAATGTGTAGTGATCACAACACTTGATTTCAACAAATGGTGCAGGTTGATGGCGATGTCACACATACACATTCATTCACTCAGCAAACGCCACCATCTGTTCTGCACCAGGCCCTACAGGGCCTACAAGGACACAGACATTGTGAGACCCTAGAGT
>JAVSCE010010051.1:0-68044 GCA_032199065.1 Smutsia gigantea
AAAATACTCAACAAAATATTAGCAAACCGAATTCAAAAATACATCAAGAGGATCATACACCATGATCAAGTGGGATTCATCCCAGGGATGCAAGGATGGTACAACATTCGAAAATCCATCAACATCATCCACCACATCAACAAAAAGAAGAACAAAAACCACATTATCATCTCCATAGATGCTGAAAAAGCATTTGACAAAATTCTGCATCCATTCCTGATTAAAACTCTCAACAAAATGGGTATAGACGGCAAATATCTCAACATCATAAAGGCTATATATGACAAACCCACAGCTAACATCATACTTAACAGCGAGACGCTGAAAGCTTTTCATCTAAGATCGGGAACAAGACAGGGATGCCCACTCTCTCCACTGTTATTCAACATAGTACTGGAGGTCCGAGCCACGGCAATCAGACCAAACAAAGACATACAAGGCATCCAGATTGGTAAAGAAGAAGTCAAGTTGTCACTATTTGCAGATGACATGATACTGTACATAAAAAACCCTAAAGACTCCATTCCAAAACTACTAGAACTAATATCTGAATTCAGCAAAGTTGCAGAATACAAAATTAACACACCGAAATCTGTTGCTTTCCTATACACTAATGATGAACTAACAGAAAGAGAAATCAGAAAAACAATTCCATTCACAATTGCATCAAAAAGAATAAAATACCTAGGAATAAACCTAACGAAGGAAGTGAAAGACCTGTACTCTGAAAACTACAAGATACTCCTAAGAGAAATTAAAGAGGACACTAACAAATGGAAATGCATCCCATGCTCTTGGCTAGAAGAATAAATATTGTCAAAATGGCTATACTACCTAAAGCAATCTACAGATTCAATGCAATCCCTATCAAACTACCAACAGCTTTCTTCAATGAACTGGAACAAATAATTCTAAAATTCATATGGAACCACCAAAGACCCCGAATAGCCAAATCAATCCTGAGAAGGAGGAATAAAACAGGGGGAATTACACTCCCTGACTTCAAGCTTTACTACAAAGCCACAGTAATCAAGACAATTTGGTATTGGCACAAAAACAGACCCACAGAGCAGTGGAACAGAATAGAAAATCCAAACATTAACCCAAACATATGCAGTCAATTAATATTTGATAAAAGTGCCTTGGATATACAATGGGGAGATGACAGCCTCTTCAGCAGCTGGTGTTGGAAAAACTGGACAGCTACATCTAAGAGAATGAAACTGGACTACTGTCTAGCCCCATACACAAAGATAAACTCAAGGTGGATCAAAGACCTGAATGTAAGTCATGAAACCATAAAACTCTTAGAAAAAAACCTAGGCAAAAATCTCTTGGACATAAACATGAGCAACTTCTTCATGAACATATCTCCCCGGGCAAGGGAAACAAAAGCAAAAATGAACAAGTGGGACTATATCAAGCTGAAAAGCTTCTGTACAGCAAAGGACACCATCAGTAGAACAAAAGACATCCTACAGTATGGGAGAATATATTCATAAAAAACGTATCTGATAAAGGGTTGACATCCAAAATATATAAAGAACTCATGCACCTTAACAAACAGAAAGCAAATAATCCAATTAAGAAATGGGCAGAGGACATGAATAGACACTTCTCTAAAGAAGAAATTCAGATGGCCAACAGGCACATGAAAAGATGCTCCACATCGCTGATCATCAGAGAAATGCAGATTAAAACCACAATGAGATATCACCTCACACCAGTGAGGATGGCCAACATCCAAAACACAAACAACAACAAATGTTGGCGAGGATGTGGAGAAAAGGGAACCCTCCTACACTGCTGGTGGGACTGCAAATTAGTTCAACCATTGTGGAAAGCAGTATGGAGGTTCCTCAAAAAACTCAAAATAGAAATACCATTTGACCCAGGAATTCCACTCCTAGGAATTTACCCTAAGAATGCAGCAGCCCAATTTGAAAAAGACAGATGCACCCCTATGTTTATTGCAACACTATTTACAATAGCCAAGAAATGGAAGCAACCTAAGTGTCCATCAGTCTATGAATGGATAAAGATGTGGTACATATACACAATGGAATATTATTCAGCCATAAGAAGAAAACAAATCCTACCCTTTGCAACAACATGGATGGAGCTAGAGGGTATTATGCTCAGTGAAATAAGCCAAGCTGAAAAAGACAAGTATCAAATGATTTCACTCATATGTGGAGTATAAGAACAAAGAAAAAATACTGAAGGAACATAACAGCAGCAGACTCACAGAACCCAAGAACGGACTAATAGTTACCAAAGGGAAAGGGACTGGGGAAAATGGGCGGGAAGGGAGGGATAAGAGGGAAAAAAGGGCATTACGATTAGCAGATATAATGTTGGGGGGGCACGGGGAGGGCAGTACAAGTCAGAGAAGACAAGTAGTGATTCTATAGCATCTCATTACGCTGATGGACAGTGATTGTAATGGGGTTGGTGGGGGGTACCTGATGAAGGGGTAGTTTAATAATCGTAATATTGCACATGTAATTGTAGATTAATGATAATAAAATAAATTATATTAATTAAAAAAAATGCAATCTTATCTTTAAGTGGAATCCTTCCTGCCTTTTACTATGTTGTTTACAGCTGGGCCTGCATGCTAAATTAGTTGCCCAGTTTGCAAAATCACCTCATTGGGTCTGAAGGAGGAAAGACAGCCCGTAGGCCTAGGCCTTTTAGTATGCTAAGGTGAATCTCACACATGATTACAAATGATTAGCATAATAAAAACACATGCTACTGAGACAGGGACTGTGGGTGTAAGCAGATTAGGGGGAGGGCCTCTGGAAAAACCAAGGCAGAATATTTGCAGTCAGAGCAATGTAACTACATGCAAGGAAACCCCCTACCAAAACTGTGTTAAACATTAAGCTCTAGGGTCATTCGTCAGTAAGATCGTTAATGTTCCCCAGATAAAGAAGACTACCCCATGTTTTATTATGCTAATCATTTGTAAGATTCACTTTAGCATGCTAAAAGTCCCAGCCTATGTGCTGTCTTTCCTCTTTCAGATCTGTTGGGGTGGTTTTGCAAACTGGGCAACTAATTTAGCATGCAGACCCAGCTGTAAACAACGTATTAAAAGGCAGCAAAGATTCCACCTTAAAGATAAGATTGCATTTTAACACCCAGGAAGTTTGGGAAGCAGGATTCTTACCTTACTCTTTAGCAAACAGACAATACCTCAGCCCACCTTGGGGGCTGGGCAGGCCGCCTTTTGATACGGTCCTAGACCAAGACACCAGCATCCTGGAGAGAGAGAGATCGGAGCGAGAAATTCCTTGTGTTAATTTAATTCTGGGTGTTCAGACACCACTTAGCAGGTCTGCACCCCTAAACTTTTTTTCATGTTCTCGAAAAATCCTCATCTGCCTATAAAATCCCCTAGACAACGCACCACACCGGGCTCTCTTGTCCCCTCCTGGCGTGAGCCGGGAGCTCTGTCCTTTCACTTTATTTCTAAATAAAAGCCTGTACCTTGCTCTCCTGCCTTGGGTGTTTGCTAAACTCATTCTTCGGCTTCGTGAACAAGAACCCTGGCATCACTACTCTTCTTTATCTGGGGAATATGAACTCATCTCACTGAAGAATGACTCTAGAGCTTAATGTTTAACACAGAGTTTTGGTAGGGGGATTTCTTTGCAAGTAGTTTCATTGCTCTGACTAAATATCCTGCCTTGCTTTTTCCAGAGGCTCTCACCCTATTCTGTCTAAGCCCATGGTCCCTGTCTCACTTAGCATGCAGTCTAGCCAGGCTGACCTGGGGCTGTGGCTGTAACACCCATTTCCAGGCATGGCTTTCAGAGCGGCACCAGAAACACTCTCAACCTCCAGAAGGGGAAGTTAGGGCAGGAGGCTGGGACTTCCTGTTTTCTGAGAAGTCCGGATGTGGCATGGTCAGCGTGGACAGCCTGTTTTGACAGGTACAGACACGAGCCACCAGGTGTTCCAAGGAAAGCAGAGGTCCTGGACACTGTCCAGTTGTGGGAACCTGGCTGTAGTGTCCGGCTCACAGGACAACTAAACCGTAAAGAAGGTTAGCAGCCCAGATCACCAAGGCAACACTCACAAAGGGCCCTGATTAAAGACAGAACAAAGAGGGGGAAATCCAGGGGTTAGGAGCCCATCGAAACACTCACGGAGAAGAGCCTTCTCTTCTCTTGAAATGCAAGGATTGAGGCAGCAGCGGCTCACTGTGCTGGGCTGAGCTTGGAGCAGAACGGAGGACTGGTGGGGCGGGGGGGGGAGGCTGGAGTTGCATGAAGGAGGAAGGAGGGAATGAGGGGCCAGAGGACTGGAGGAGAGGCTCCAGGGGGCTCCACCTCCAGCTTTGTCCCTAAAGACAGTGACAGGCTTGGGTCCGTGCATCCTCACCTCTCAGCTGGCTGTTCACAAAGGGCTCACGCAGGCCTGTGGACGATGTGCCTGGGGAACCTGCCCACGTCCCTTAGTTAGGGAGTTGGGGGCAGGATGGAGGAGTGCTGCTGGGTGGCCTTCTCCCTGTGCATGGGTGCCACTTCTCTTCTGAAGGCCCCAAGCCATGGGATTTGGGGCCCACCCTCGCCCAGGATGACCTCACCTGAAGGTAATTCGGTGCATCTGCAAAGACCACCCCAAGTAGGGTCACAGTCACAGGTACCCAAGAGCAAGGACTGAACTCTCCCTAGGCGACACAGTTCATCCTTCTTCCAGCCCCGACAGGGGCTTTGCCCGAAGTCCTCTGAAGTCACAACTGTTGGCATCGCACAAAGGTTCATATGATTTGGATACACTTAGATGCTTCCAGAGGATTAAAGTTATTTTAAAAGGAGGAGAAACAGGCTGTCTGCCAGTGTCAGGAGCTGAATTGACAAAGAATAGACAGATCTACAGAAGACATATTTTATAAAAATAATTATGCTTCAGTCAGAAAAAGGGTTTCTGCTCACTTCCAGGTTAGCCACTTTAGACTTTCTTTCAGAGACAGAGGGTGGTTCCCGCCCCACACCGGCCCCATGGAGACCCTGTGGCTCCCCACATCACCCTCAGCGCGGCCCTGCCCTCCAGGAGGCCCCCGGGGCCCTAGAGCCTGCAGCTTCCACCGGGGACTGGGGCACCAAGAGCAGCCCCCAGGGCAGCCTCAGCGCAGGCACGGATGGAGCCGTGGCACTGGTGCCCCCTGCCCCTGTTCATTTGGGGGGAATTCCTGGACACGGGAGGAACAGGACCCTGGCATTACAGCCGGACCCGCGTCAGACACACCGCTCGTGGGGGAGGGGCCACAATCCACCCCAGGTTTCACAGGTTTCATATGAGGAAAATGGTGTAGAAGATCTCATTGGTAAGTTTTAAACTGGTTACATGTTGAAAAGATATCTTCTGGATGTAATGGGTAAGTAAAACATGTTAACTCCACCTATTTTTACTTTTTCAGTATGACTCCTAGAAATGTTATTATGACACATGTGGCTCCCACGCGTGGCCCGCTCTGACTTCTGTGGGACAGGCCGCTCTGCCTCCGCATGTGCAGTCGGGCGAACGAGCTGCTGTGGCTGGCAGGCGGGCAGAGCTGAGCTTGCTCCCAGCCAGGGGCAGCACGGACGGCGTGCGGCTCGGCAAGGCGCCCTCCAACCCTCCAGTGGACCAGAGCTGGGCCGCTCCCGGTACATGGCTTCCAAGGGCTCCAGAAGGTCTCCGGGCCAGCCCGCCAGGGAGCCGGAGGGGCGAGGAGGCGTGAGCCCCGCTTCCGTTGGCCGGGCTTGGAAAGGGCGTGTACTCCTTAGACACTGTGTGGGTGTGCTCGGCTCGCCCTATCAGACAGCACAGGCTGAGTGGCTGCAGGTCCGGGGCCAAGGCGTCAGCAGGGCAGTTCCTGCAGAGGCCCTGGGGGAGGTCTGTGTGGCCCCTCCCAGCTCCTGGTGGCTCACTGGCAGCGCCCCTCGGTCTGTATCAGGATCGCCCGATCTCTGCCCACGCGCGTCTGTACCGAACCTCCTCCTGCAAGACTCCGCACATAGGATCCGGGCCCACCATTATCCGGTGAGAATGCAATGACCCTGTTTCCAAACAGGTCACCTTCTCAGGTACTGAAGTCAGCATATGACTTTGAGGGACACAGTTCAACCCACACCACCGACACTCCGGTCACACTCCGGGGGCTGGGACGGTGCTGGCATTGGTGACGTTACTATCTGGTCGTCCACTGTAAGCGCCACCCCCACCACTGGGTGAGGGTTTAACCCACTGGGTGGACCCCGTGGATGGGTCGAGGCTCCAGAGCTTGGCTGGCCAGGGAGGGGCGATGGAGGAGCCCAGCCCCGTGCTTCCTGACACCAAACTCCAAACTCCTTCCAGACAGTTACCACACCTTCCTTTTCTATTTTTAAAAAACGCATGGTAAGTGATGTTAAATTTAAATTTAATTAATCTATAATGTAACCATAGGTTAATTTGGAATTATATAACTTATAATTCTTTGCACAATTAAACCATAAGATATGGTTAAAGTCAACCCAAACACTGTCACACTGAGCAGGAATCACTTTCAGCCGCTGGATGTACATCCTTCCAAAACATTGTTCTAAACTGGCACGCGCAGTCCTGGCATTGGTCAGCGGGGTCTTCACTCAGAGGCGCCTGAGGACGAGCACCCCTGAGCAGCTCGCTCTTTTCTTTTCTTTTTTTTTTTTTTTGGTATCAAAGACTGACTTTTATTACTTATTTTTCTCCTATAAAT
This sequence comes from Smutsia gigantea, assembly GCA_032199065.1. Taxonomy (NCBI): domain Eukaryota; kingdom Metazoa; phylum Chordata; class Mammalia; order Pholidota; family Manidae; genus Smutsia; species Smutsia gigantea. Next base: position 6,737 of record JAVSCE010010051.1, read on the forward strand.
TGTTTCTGGTTTTGCTAAGAATAATCTTTTTTCATATAGTTTTCAAATTTTTTTTAAATAATTTATTTTATTATCATTAATCTACAATTACATGTGCAATATTATGGTTATTAAACTACCGCTTCATCAGGTCCCCCCCCACCAACCCCATTACAGTCACTGTCCATCACCGTAGTGAGATGCTATAGAATCACTACTTGTCTTCTCTGAGTTGTAATGCCCCCCCCGTGCCCCCCCAACATTATATCTGCTAATTGTAATGCCCCTTTTTCCCTCTTATCCCTCCCTTCCCGCCCATTTTCCCCAGTCCCTTTCCCTTTGGTAACTATTAGTCCGTTCTTGGGTTCTGTGAGTCTGCTGCTGTTTTGTTCCTTCAGTTTTTTTCTTTGTTCTTATACTCCACATATGAGTGAAATCATTTGATACCTGTCTTTTTCCGCTTGGCTTATTTCACTGAGCATAATACCCTCTAGCTCCATCCATGTTGTTGCAAAGGGTAGGATTTGTTTTCTTCTTATGGCTGAATAATATTCCATTGTGTATATGTACCACATCTTCTTTATCCATTCATCTACTGATGGACACTTAGGTTGCTTCCATTTCTTGGCTATTGTAAATAGTGCTGCAATAAACATAGGGGTGCATCTGTCCTTTTCAAATTGGGCTGCTGCATTCTTAGGGTAAATTCCTAGGAGTGGAATTCCTGGGTCAAATGGTATTTCTATTTTGAGTTTTTTGAGGAACCTCCATACTGCTTTCCACAATGGTTGAACTAATTTGCAGTCCCACCAGCAGTGTAGGAGGGTTCCCTTTTCTCCACATCCTCGCCAACATTTGTTGTTGTTTGTGTTTTGGATGTTGGCCATCCTCACTGGTGTGAGGTGATATCTCATTGTGGTTTTAATCTGCATTTCTCTGATGATTAGCGATGTGGAGCATCTTTTCATGTGCCTGTTGGCCATCTGAATTTCTTCTTTGGAGAAGTGTCTATTCATGTCCTCTGCCCATTTCTTAATTGGATTATTTGCTTTCTGTTTGTTAAGGTGCATGAGTTCTTTATATATTTTGGATGTCAACCCTTTATCAGATACGTTTTTTATGAATATATTCTCCCATACTGTAGGATGTCTTTTTGTTCTACTGATGGTGTCCTTTGCTGTACAGAAGCTTTTCAGCTTGATATAGTCCCACTTGTTCATTTTTGCTTTTGTTTCCCTTGCCCGGGGAGATATGTTCATGAAGAAGTTGCTCATGTTTATGTCCAAGAGATTTTTGCCTATGTTTTTTTCTAAGAGTTTTATGGTTTCATGACTTACATTCAGGTCTTTGATCCACCTTGAGTTTATCTTTGTGTATGGGGCTAGACAGTAGTCCAGTTTCATTCTCTTACATGTAGCTGTCCAGTTTTTCCAACACCAGCTGCTGAAGAGGCTGTCATCTCCCCATTGTATATCCAAGGCACTTTTATCAAATATTAATTGACTGTATATGTTTGGGTTAATGTTTGGATTTTCTATTCTGTTCCACTGGTCTGTGGGTCTGTTTTTGTGCCAATACCAAATTGTCTTGATTACTGTGGCTTTGTAGTAGAGCTTGAAGTCAGGGAGTGTAATTCCCCCTGTTTTATTCCTCCTTCTCAGGATTGCTTTGGCTATTCGGGGTCTTTTGTGGTTCCATATGAATTTTAGAATTATTTGTTCCAGTTCATTGAAGAAAGCTGTTGGTAGTTTGATAGGGATTGCATTGAATCTGTAGATTGCTTTAGGTAGTATAGCCATTTTGACAATATTTATTCTTCCTAGCCAAGAGCATGGGATGCATTTCCATTTGTTAGTGTCCTCTTTAATTTCTCTTAGGAGTGTCTTGTAGTTTTCAGAGTACAGGTCTTTCACTTCCTTCGTTAGGTTTATTCCTAGGTATTTTATTCTTTTTGATGCAATTGTGAATGGAATTGTTTTTCTGATTTCTCTTTCTGTTAGTTCATCATTAGTGTATAGGAAAGCAACAGATTTCTGTGTGTTAATTTTGTATCCTGCAACTTTGCTGAATTCAGATATTAGTTCTAGTAGTTTTGGAATGGAGTCTTTAGGGTTTTTTATGTACAGTATCATGTCATCTGCAAATAGTGACAGTATGACTTCTTCTTTACCAATCTGGATGCCTTGTATGTCTTTGTTTTGTCTGATTGCTGTGGCTCGGACCTCCAGTACTATGTTGAATAACAGTGGAGAGAGTGGGCATCCCTGTCTTGTTCCCGATCTTAGATGAAAAGCTTTCAGTGTTTCGCTGTTAAGTATGATGTTAGCTGTGGGTTTGTCATATATAGCCTTTATGATGTTGAGATATTTGCCGTCTATACCCATTTTGTTGAGAGTTTTAATCAGGAATGGATGCTGAATTTTGTCAAATGCTTTTTCAGCATCTATGGAGATGATCATGTGGTTTTTGTTCTTCTTTTTGTTGATGTGGTGGATGATGTTGATGGATTTTCGAATGTTGTACTATCCTTGCATCCCTGGGATGAATCCCACTTGATCATGGTGTATGATCCTCTTGACGTATTTTTGAATTCGTTTGCTAATATTTTGTTGAGTATTTTTGCATCTACGTTCATCAGGGATATTGGTCTGTAATTTTCTTTTTTGGTGAGGTCTTTGCCCGGTTTTGGTATTAGAGTGATGCTGGCTTCATAGAATGAGTTTGGAAGTATTCCCTCCTCTTCTATTTTTTGGAAAACTTTAAGGAGAATCGGTGTTATTTCTTCTCTATATGTCTGGTAGAATTCAGAGGTGAATCCATCAGGCCCGGGGGTTTTGTTCTTGGGTAGTTTTTTGATTACCTATTCGATTTCGTCACTGGTGATTGGTCTGTTTAGTTTTTCTGTTTCTTGCTTGGTCAGTCTTGGAAGGTTGTATTTTTCTAAGAAGTTGTCCATTTCTTCTATGTTTTCCAGCTTGTTAGCATATAGATTCTCATAATATTCTCTTATGATTCTTTGTATTTCTGTGGGGTCCGTCGTGATTTTTCCTTTCTCATTTCTGATTGTGTTTATGTGTGTAGATTCTCTTTTTCTCTTAATGAGTCTGGCTAGGGGTTTATCTATTTTGTTTATTTTTTCAAAGAACCAGCTCTTGGTTTCATTGATTTTTTCTATTGTTTTATTCTTCTCAATTTTATTTATTTCTTCTCTAATCTTTATTATGTCCCTCCTTCTGGTGACTTTGGGCCTCATTTGTTCTTCTTTTTCCAATTTCAGTAATTGTGTCTTTAGACTATTCATTTGGGAATGTTCTTCCTTCTTTAAATAGGCCTGGATTGCAATATACTTTCCTCTTAGAACTGCCTTTGCTGCGTCCCACAGAAGTTGTGGCTTTGTGTTGTTGTTGTCATTAGTCTCCATATATTCTTTGATTTCTGTTTTGATTTGGTCGTTAACCCATTGATTAATTAGGAGAGTGTTGTTAAGTCTCCATGTATTTGTGCAGCTCGCTCTTTTCACTCAATTCTGGGCACACATGTGGCTCTTCTCCATTCAAATGCCACACAACAGCCACGGTTTGCTTGGTCCCCGGTTGAGACCTTAGGTTGCTTTCATTTTCTGAAATTGCTGATGAGGTCATGACAAACAACATCCCTGGACCTGCTCCCAGGACACACGCTGGATTTCCAGAAGTGCGAGCGCCAAGCCAGGGGTGGCCCGTGGTTTTAGGTGGGTGTTGAGAGTGTGTCCATTTGCCCAGCTCTGTGGGTGGGCTGAGCTCTCGGTTCAGGAATGGGTCCGTCTGGTATGGAGCACAGGCCACAACGGACGGCCCTGGGTGGGGGATGGAGGGAGAAAGATGGAAGACAGGAGACCTGAATCTGGAAAAGACTTAGGCTCGCGGGTGGTTCCCTTGCTGGGCTCACAGACTGGCCAGGGTGCCCCAGGCAGAATGTGGCTCAGCGGGAACGTGGGTGGCCCTGGGGCCCCGCAGTCGGGCTGTCTGGACAGCAAGCTCTTTCCCGAAGGAAGTCCAGGAGTGTCACCTTCCTCAGCTGCAACACTCGCAGGGCTTAACTCTAAATGCCACGGGAGTGAACTCAGAGCCATGGGCACAGGCAGAGGTCCACATGCAGGGACTGTGACCCACAGAATAAACCAGCATGAAGCCAGGAAAAACCGCATCTTCTCTATTGATTATCACAAGATTTCACAGCACTGCTCAGAAATGTGGGTCATGGAGCACCACGTATGAAACGGCCCACTCGGTGAGACTGTGGACACACACCCATGTGAACGGACACTGGGGGAAGGGCCTGGACTGTCACCAAGCACACGGTGGCTGCCACAGTTTTTATGGTGAGCATTTATGAATATCACAAAAACACCAAAACAATTACTTTTTAAATTTAAAAAACACGAACATCACAGTTACTTCTCACAGACATGTTAGGTCATTTGGCACACCTTGGCTTTCTTCCCAACTGCAGCAGATGCCGCCGTCAGGCTCAGAACCCACCTCTGGGACAGCCCCTCGCTCTGCTGCGGGTAGGAAGGCACGTGGGTGTGAGGCCCCCTCTCCTGGACCTGGCTGTTCCCATGGGGTCGGTCATTCTCTGAAGGCTCTCTCCAAACGACTCTCCCAAACAGGGTTCATGCCCAGGGAACGGTAGGGAGGTAATGTTTCGGTCGTCCTGAATGAAGCCAGTGAGTCCCACAAGGATCCCTCCCCCTGTGGGACACCAGCTCAGGCTTCCTGAGCCCTCGGGCCAGCGCAATTATAGGTGGCGTCCAGCATCACAGCGACAGGAACCTTCTGGGAGATGCTCCAAACATCGACACCCATCAGTGACCCAATCAGGCCTTCAACAGGGGGATCTTGTGTTCTGGAACAGAGTCTTCGCTGATGTTGTAGGGCTGGGTCCCTGGTTCTTGGGTCAGGCAATTCTCTGAAAACAAAGACAAAAACCAAGGTTTTCAGGCAGGAAGAAAGCGGGTGGGAGGAGGGGTCAGTTCACAGGACGGGGTTGAAGGCTGGGCCCAGGCCATGCGCACAGGGAGGGGGGGTCCTGGGGCCTGTGTCCCCAACACCGGGAGGGCCTCGCCTAGGTCCCCGCCAGCACTCATCACTCTGCGCCCCCTTCCCTGCTCCCGGGGGGCTCCACCGTACGGCAGAGCCGGTCTGTCCGTCCGTCTCCTGTGATTGGCTGCTTAGCAACATGAGTTCCACAGACACCAAAGAAGTCAGACAAAGAATCTTTATGATGCTGTTTGAAGTTCTAGAATAGGCAAAGCTCACCAATGATGGAAGAAACCAGAACAGTGGTTACTCCCAACTGGGGGGAGGGGGGTCACTGGAAGAGGGACTCAGGGAACTTTCTGGAATGATGGAAATGTTTTACATCCTGATGGGTGCACACCTGGCCTTATCCACCTGAGGTCATTCAAATATACCTTTGAGGTATATATATACCTTTCAAATATACCTGAGAGGTAACTCAAATATACCTTTAGGATCTGTGCATTTCACTCTATGTAAACTGTACCTCAACTGAACACACACTGCCCCCGCCCCACAAGAACAAAACCCCAGAGCAAGAGGGCCCTATGTGCCCCCTGCTGCACCCAGCGTCCCCACTCCAGGACTTAAGTGTTCGGCCCTCCCGTTTCCCAGAGTTTCTGTCCTGGCCCCAGAGGGTGTGGGCACACAGGCAGCCTCAGCTTTCTCAAATAACTGCACCCACCTGCTTCTTCCAGTGAGGAGAAGTACTGGGCGCCCTTCAGGTCAGCAGACAGCAGGACCCGGAGAACAGGAACCTGTGCGACAAAGTTCGATTTCAGGTGGGGACACTCCTGCCGCAGCGCACAAGGACAGGTGGCCCGGCGCAGTCCCCGGCTTCACTGCCACCAGGAACAACTTCACCTCCCCTCAGGAAAACGGAGAGAGGAAGCCGGGCCTCCAGGAAAAGCCACAAGAGGGATGATTTTTAAATGAACACTCTCTGAAGGACACGAAGGAAGGCTCGTGCCCTGCAAATACAACACAGAGAGCAGCAGTCTCTGGAGCCAGACACCCCAAGTTGGGAGCCCAGGCACCCTGCTTCCCGTGGGACCCAGGGCATGTAACTCAGCTTCTGGCCTCAGTGTCATCATCCTGACATGGGGACGATCACACTACCAACCTCATCGGCTGGTTTGAGAGTGAATAACCCCGGCTGAGTGCCCCGGAGAGACACCCACCTGCAGGCCGACGAAGGCAAGGGTGACGCCCTGCCTGTGGAAGTCTTCCAGGAGCTCCCCGAGCCCCAGCACCACGGTGTAGTCAATGCTGCAGACATGGGTGCACTCCAGGATTGTGCAACGTGGGGGGGCCGCTGGGGAGAAAGGTGCAAGCTGGTCACATGGGGCCATGGCTGGAGGAGGCCCTGGCCAGAGGCTTGGGGTACAGCAAGGCCACGGAGAGCCCATCATGTGCGTGTGTGTGCACGCTCATGCATGCTGGGGGTGCTGGCAGGACCTGAGACAAAAGCTCTTTGGGGACAGCAGCAGTTTCGGTTAGAGAACAGGCCCCTTTTCTCCCCCAAATACCAACACCCTGCAGGAAAGACCATTTGTTCCTTAGGGACAAATGTTGGGGACCAGCCCCATGCCCACAGACAGCGGGCACCCACTGGACCCAGACACCTCCTGGACCCAACAGCGGGTGAGCTCCTTCCAGAAGGCAAGGGCAGGATGAGGTGCAGAGAGGGCGGTGGCTGCTCGGGGTGCTGTGGCCCACCTTGTCCTGGCCCGTGTACCTTCTAGAGCCTGATTTAGTATCACCTCCCGGAGGGCCTCAACTGCAGGGAAGTGCAGGCCGCTGGCCGGCTGCAGGACCAGTACTGGCCCCTCTGACACCTGGGACAGCAGGAAACAGGGGAAGCCAGTGAGTCCTAGACGCAAGTCCAACGGGTCAGCTCTGCAGGCTTGGTCCACACAGGCAGAAGGCCCCACGCCACGCCCGAGGCACAGGGCTGTGCACAGCTGGCAGGGCCCCCCACAGCCCCCTACTCTGCGTGAGAGCTCTGTGCTTCACGACAACAGATTATTCCCATCGGCAGAGTGGACAGTCCTTGGCAGTGCCATGGGCCACAAAACAATGCAAGACAGAGTCCAGCCATGGGGTCCTGCCTCTGGCTCACTGTGCCCCCCGAGGCCCCAAGGCCAGCAGATGTCCCTCCCACGGAGGACGGATGGGCTGGTACCTGAATCCTGGGTCTTGCCACAGAGTGCAGGAGAATCAGGATGGACACCAGGGCCCCGGCCAGGATGCCATACTGGATCTCCCAGAAGCAGAGCAGGAATGTCACACAGAGTGGAAGCAAGTCCGGCCCTGGGAGAGAGGGGGTCCAGTTGCAGGGCTACCCCAAGTCCCTACCGACCAGCAGGACAGCTCCTGGCTTCATGCAATGGGTAAAGGTGTCACAGCCCCCAGGCACCCCCTGAGGGACCTCCACCTGGAGACCCAGGGGCTGGCACTGCTGACAGGCCACGCCAGCCCCGTGATGTGCCAGAGGCAGGAAATCCCTCCCTGCCTGGGCTGAGCTGCCTGGAGACCTGCAGGCCCAGCTGGCCCCTGCTCTCTGGGAGGCACAGACTCGTCAGCACCGTGTGCACCTGGTCCAGGGTGCTCTGCAAGGCCAAGGGGCTGAAGGAAGCCCTCTTCCTGGCAGCCCTGACCGCATCCGGCAGCGACAGCTCCCAGAACCAGGCTGACCTCCCACCTCCAACCTGCCACCGAGGCTCCTGGAAGGTGGTGGGGGCCTTACCAACAGCCTCTCAACAGACAGGGCATACGTACGTGCCAGACGCCACAGCGTCCAGACGATCCTGGCGTCGAACAGGGGGGCCACGGCCATGATAATGACGGCGGCCAGGGCAGACTTGGGGATGTAGGAGAAGAGCGATGTCAGGAAGTCCAGCGACAGCAGCACGAGGATGCCTGTGGGGCCGGGGTCCTGGGTGACCCGTGGCCCTGCCACCCCGACCCCCGACCCCGTGAGCATGCCAGCACCGACTGCACCCCGGCGCTACCTTACTGCTGTGGTGACAAGGGGACGGTGTGGGCACTCACCTGTCACCAGGCCGCCTGCTGGGGTGCACACCCCCGACTGGGCATTCACGGCCGTCCTAGAAGGCAACACAGGGACCTGTTAGCAGCTGTTGGGACTCGGGGAGAGCCGGGAGGTGACAGTCCACACAGCCGCAGCCAGTCTCCGGGGATGGGGGGTGCTGGTGAGGGAATCTTGGGCCGCCGACGCCAGCACCTTGTGGACAAGCTTAGGAGCACAGAGGAGCTTCGGGGTCCTCTCCCCAAAGGGGGACTTCCCGGACTGTCTAGATAAACCCAAGACATCCCATCAATGCATCCGAGAGGCCTGTTTGGAAACCAAACAGCCAACAGAGAATCTGTAAAACCCTACTCCTAGTCACGGCTGTCTCGTGTCCCCCAAAGCCACACTCTGAAGACCTCACCCCGGGGCCCTTGGGATGTGGCCACACGTGGACAGAGGGCCTTCAAAGAGGTGATCAAGACAAACACACTCAACCTGGCAACGCCAGCCCAGGGTCGCGGGCACACAAGAACCACAGGCTTCTTCCACCCTCAGTCTCGACGTCTTTCTCTTCTCTTTCTCTATTGGTTTTAGACACGTGCTCACCCAATCAGAGCCTAGCTTTCACGGCACTGCTGGAGCATCTCAGACAGTCATGCCCTGCTCAGCCATGACCCACCAGGATCCTGTCACCGCCCCAGAGTCTCCTGCTTATAATGGTAACACAGAAACGCCATATTCCTATCACAAATTTTTTAAAAATTAAGTTAAAACAAGGCCGTGAGAATTGGGCCCTCATCCAATCTGACTGGTGTCCTTAAAAGGAGAGGAATTTTGGACACATGGAAGGCAGGCCAGGTGGGGACACAGCGAGAGGGCCGCCATCTGCAAGCTAAGGAGGGAGGCCTCCAGGGAAACCAGCCCTGCCGGCCCCTGACCTGGACTCAGCCTCCAGCACAAGCTAGCAAATGTGTAAGGCCTGCTCGGTGCTGTTACGGAGGCTCCAGCAACTAACACACGCCCCGTAACAGACTCCGCCAGGGCCGGGGAAGCGATGAGGCGCTGATTTTCACTGATAGGCAAAGAGGCTGTTGAGACCGTCAGATAATACTGATGGAAGGAATCCCCCTCACATATACACGTGCACATCATACATGTAGATACACATATGCATATGTGTATGTAAGTCCACATAAACAGAAAAAGTCGGAGAGGAGAAACACCAGCATTCTAATGGTGAGGTTTCTCTGGGTGGTGGAACTAGAAGTTAATTTTGCTGTTTTTGTTTTTCAATGTTCGTTTTTCATTTTGCCCATTTGGAAAATGCATTCAGACCTGAATCCCAGGAAATACTTTCTCTGCTGGACCTGTCCTCGGCCCACATTTCCCTCTGCCACCCCAATACCACTAAGGCACCGTGCTGATTTCCTCCGTGTATCGGACCCTGCCTGGTTCACGCCTCCCTACCGCCGCTAAGCATGACCTGTGCCCACCTGTCTTTCCCTGGAAATAAATGTTAATGCTATGGAAAGACTTCTCATCAGCCATGTCCCCTCTGTGGAGTCAGGCAGAATCCCATTCACTAAATATCCACAGGCATTTTCAGGACTGATTGTGTACAGGGCATAAGGGTACACAGTTTGGGGTACAAAACTGGAAGCTTGATGGAAGAGCATGAACTCTGGTTCTGCCACTGAGATAAGAGCATGTGAACGCTGAATGGGAAAACTGGCTGGAGGCTTCATTTCACAGACATTAGCATGGCACCCACTAGGCCCTGGCACTTAACACACGCTCTTCACTTAATCCTCTAATGGCTCTGAGTTTGGACCCGCTAGGACTCCCACTTCACAGGCGAGGACACTGAGGCGCAGAGGATGGGTGGCGAGCCCTGCGCCCCCTCGGACATGCTGGTGTCGGAGTGTGGAATGGCCCAGCGCTTGGGCAGGGCTGAGTGAGCAGTTAGGGGGCTTGGCCTAAGGCCTAGTGCCCCCTTTCCTCGCTCTCCCCTCTGCCCCTCTCTCTGAGCGCCCATGGCCCCAGCCCCAGGGAGCCTGAGCCCCTCAGGCGGAGCTGCTGGAGGAATTGGCCCTGGCACCAGGAGGCTGGGAGCACGTGGATGTGCGAGAACAGTTAGTACTGAACTGCAGTGCCTTGACTGGTATGAAGAAAACCAGATGCCACGCAGCAGAGCCAGCCTACTCCTGGATGCCGCTGGCCCTGCAGGTGGGCAATGGCTGTGCAAGGGGCCTGTGGGCTCTTTGAGCTGAACCAGGGCCCTCTGCCCTGGCCAGGACCACCGGAGGCAGAAGAAGAAAAGATGCAGACACTCACCGTCCAAAGCTGCCTGTGACGGGGTAGGAAGAGACGAAGGAGCCCAGCACATTGGTCAGGCCTGGGGAGAGCACAGAAGGGAAGGTTATCCGGGCAACGGAGCATGAGACAGAGAGAGAGGGGAGATGAGGTGGGAGGAACCGGGGGTGCCCTGCACCTGCGCGTCTCTCTCTGAGAAGGGAAAGCCGAACCATCATCTTTGCCAAGTTCACTGGGGTTGATTCTAGCTTTAAATAACTCTGCCACCAGCCTTGCCCATGAGAGTCAGACACGAGAGGAACCCCACCTGCCCGGCGGCGGCGCTGGCCGAGGGAGGCGGTGCACCCAGACACCCGGTGCCGGGGAAGTCAGCCGCCCGCACGCTGCACTCCACCTGACCCTTCAAACCCACACTCCTCAGGAGATGCATGGTCAGTGAGAGGGACAGAAGGTTTTGGCCAGTAAGCTGTCTTCCCCATGTGACACTGTTAACCTACACTGGACAGAATCCGTGCCCTGAGCCTGGCTGGACCTAAGAACTGAGAGACAGCCCCTGTTTATCACAGGTGGCCTGCCAGCATCGGTACCACCGGGGTCTTCCCAAAGCCCTTGGTCTCCCCAACTCTGTAAAACCTGGAACAGGATCACAGATCAACACCTGCTCTTGAGACAGTTCAGGGTGCAGCCCACTCAGAGCCAAGCTCTCCAGAGTCCCACACCCCAGCTCACGTCCGAGAGTGGGGCCAGACATCAGCAGGCACAGAAAAGGCTGTGTGCTGACTCCACATGGTCACCCCGAGTCCTCATGCCAGCTCCCCAAGACTTGGGTCAGAGTCCCAGCTCCTTGGTGAGAAGCCAGTGACAGGGGAACTGTCCCAGCGCCAGTATTCTGGGAGGTACAAGCTGACCTCTTGCTATGCATTTGCTGAAAGTGGCCCGGTGTCTCTTACACCAAGGGGTCAGCAGCCTGTTCGGTCAACACGTCCACCTTAATAGCCTCAGCTTCATGATGATCCCCTGCTTGTTGCTTCTGTCTGGTTTGTGCCCTGGAACACCCCGTATCTTCAGGAGAGAAATTCGGTGCTATTTGCAGAAATGAGAATGAGCAGCTGAGAGCTCCCTTTTGGAACGTTTGCTAGTGAAGCGTGGGGAAGCCTGTGGCTTTTCTCTGAGTGGGGCTGAGCGCTTCTCAGCTAACCCCAACTCTCCCAACCGATGAGGCCACCAACAGTAACGCCCCCTCCACCATGGGCTCAGCCAGGAGTGGCCCCAACATGCCTGTGACCCATCCTGGGTCCCCACACCCTTTGCTGTCAAGAAATCCAGTGGCTCAGGTCCAAAATGCTGCCATGGGATAGCCAGGTGGAGGCTCCTGGCAGACCCTCTGGGAAGGAGCCCAGCGTGCTGCCTGGGTGGACCTGCACCTGCCTCACCAGGCAGGAAGGCCTGGTATCCACGAGATGAGAAGCACTGATAACCGAATGTAAGATTCCTGCCGGGGTCCCAGAGTGGGCCACCAGGGCCAGATCGCAGAGAAAAAGCCCAAGACAAGTCCGTGACGGCAGGCAGGCTCCACCCAGTCAGGCGGCCCGGGGCCCACCGGAGTCTTCGCTGACCCACCTGCCTGGCCTGGGCAGAGCCACAGGGCGCAGCAGTCAAGATTCTGCAGGACCAGCAGGTCCCTGGGTTTCTACCTGGCCACATTCTTCTGCCATCCGACCCTGAGGTAGAACATTCTAGGCATATTCCTTGGCACAAACCAGGCTGCAGACCTCAGGGTCTGGCACACAACAGGTGCTCAACAAGCTTCAGTCAGGATGGACAGCAGACGTCAGCTCCCCACTCCTAGTAATGCAACAGACCGCCTGGAGACTCGAGGAGGCCCCGCTCTTATTTCAAATGGGCCCAGCTCAGGGCCACCTGCTCCTGGCCTCCCATCACAGCCATCACGGCAAGGCTCACGTGAGACACAGAGGGGCACACACAGGCCCCCTGAGAGCCCCCACCGGAGTCTTACCGATGGCCAGCAGCTCCTGGTTGGTGTCGATGCGGTAATTATTTTGAGAAGCTAAAGAGAACAGGCAATAGAAACACTGTCACTAGATATATATCATTAGGAAAAGGTTCCTGAGATGAAAAAATTGGTACAAATTTCTATTCACAGCATTGCCTGTTTTGTAGAGCGTAGGTATGTGTACCTGTGTGCACACAACAAGCAGGCAAGTGTGAACAGTTGGGTCTGGGGCGGTGCAGGGACCTGTTCCTTCTCTATGCGTTTCTGCACTTTCAACCTCTTCTGTGACAAACATGTGTTGCTTTTATAATAAGGGGAAAAGTTTTAAATTGAAAGCTTGTCTGATTACAAGTTGAGAAGACTACAAGTCACAGATGCAGCCAGCCCAGAGATGAGTGGACAGAGATTTGGGGGAACCTATGGGAAGGGCATGAATCAAGGACAGAGGTTGGCACTTTTTCTGTAAAGGGCCTGACTGTATAAATAGTTTAGGCTCTGGGCCACACTCTCTGTAGCAACTATTCAATGTGCCATTGTGACACAGAGCAGCCATGGTGATGTGCATACATGTACACAGTTATGTAAGTGTATGATATACATAAATATTACATACGTATTTATATGTACATATGCTATATAATAGATGAGCAAGAGTGTATCCCAGTAACACCTTATTTTTGTGAATACTGAAACACGAATTTCCTATATTTTTGATGTGTCACAAAATACTATTCTTTCGATTTTTTTTTCAAATATTTAAAAATGGAAAAGCCACTCTTAGGTCACGGGCAGCAGATGGTGGTGACCAAGCCCTGATTTAAGAGCATGACAAGCTTTACAAAATAGAACAGAGGCCGGCTGACTTCAAAAGAAAATGGAAAGTTTTAGCTAACAGACAAGAAGAATAAAAGCTGTAAGATGGGTATTCTAAAATACCCTCCACCTCAACACCAAAAGGCAAAACCATCAGAGAGAGAAGAACTGAACAAGAAAGACGTAAGCTGGACACAGGGTGTGACCCTGAGCAGGCGCTGGCGTCTGGAGAGGAAAACCCTTCAGCATGGATGTTAGTGAGAGTCTTCTTGGAAAGGCCTAAGGGTCAAGATGCTGGAACTCTGGAGAAGGAAAATGAATCCCGAAACGGCTGGGCAGTGAACACAATTTATGCTTTTAAAGTGATGTGCACAGCGTGCCCTGGGTTTTAACCTTTAGAATTGGCCTATACCAGATGCAGAGAAGGCTTACTTGTGTTACAGGGCAGAAAGAGCATGTCATGCACACAGATGATACAAAGCTGGAAGTCCAGCAGGCCTAAGAGGGCAGGAAGGTGCCACGTGATGGGCTAAGTAGCCTCGGGTCAGATGGAGGGAATCGGCACTCCGAGCAGCAAATAGATGTTTAAGGAGATTAATGATTCCTGGCTCTCTGGGGACGAGGAGGGGATGGGCCTGGGGTGCTTAGCCAGCTGCAAAGAGCTTACTGTTAAGTGCTTAGGAATTTTACAAGCTGGTTACTAAATACAGCTATTATTCCCAATTAAATAAACTATGTTACTAACAAAGATACTACTTAAAACGCATTGCTTCCTAATTTATTGAACCATAACCAGTGTGGCTAACTGTATGTGTACCTCAATGGCAGCTACCGCCCATCACCCCCGGACGTGAACTTCAAACTCCATGGTCAGCGGGAAGTCAGCAGGGGGTGGGGGGTGTTTGCATCGTAGAAGGCGCCACTGGCCAAGGCTATTCCTGCCCACAGCAGGCTGTCAGACACCCAGCCACCACTGGATGGGGTTCTGTATTGTAAATCCATTTTTATTATACAATTAAAAAAAAAACATGAGTATGTATTATGTGGATAAAAATTTAATTTTAACAAAATCAGATAAAAGAAAGCAAGAAAGCAGGCAGGTAAGGCAGGTAGGGCTCCAGAATAAGATGCAGAGGCAGAGGGTGGGGATGGGCACCTACCAAAGGATTTAGCCACCGCGATGCTCTCCAGGAGACCCATCAGGGGCACCACGGCCAGCCCGGCCCCCATGTCCTGAGAGAGGAGAGAGGGACAGTGAACAACTATCTGGGGGAGGAGGGGAAGGGTCTGCCCAGGCAGCCAAGCAAGCATACTGCAGCTGCATGGCTGTGAGCTCACACATGCAGGAAGAAGCACCTCCCTGTCATACAAGGAGCAAGATGCAGAGCACGGCAAACTCCTGCTCTGCCAGTGTCTGCATGGGGAGGAGCACCCCTGGGCACAGGGCAGAGAAATAAATGTGGTATCCCTTGAGGTTGTGCCCAATCTGGAACTCTTTCATGCCTGTCCCTGCACCCAGAGCCAACCCTCACTGCAGATCCAGGGGTCCTAGCTGAGCTCAGAGCTCCCCATCACTAAGCACATAAAACAGGGGTACAGAACTAGGCCCAGAGGCCACTACAGCTCAGCCAAGCTTGCCTGACTCCCCATCTCTACTCACCTGTACCATCTCGGTGAAGGAGGCTGTCCCATTGGCAGTGGTCACTGAGAAGGGAGGGGTCTGGATTGGAGGAAGCCCCTTGACTATCTCCCCAGTTAGAACAAAAGGCTGGTATCCGGTCACCTCGAAGGAGTACGCAACCAGGGCAGCAAAGGAGACCACCAGGGCATTGCGAGCTGGGACAGATGGAGGGAGAGACCACTGGTGAGACCTGGCCCCTCTGGGTAACCGGGTAAATGCACCTCAGGAGGAAGAAGACCCCACCCAGCCACAACCCCTTACACTCCAGCAGATACATGCAACCATGTGGCACCACGGAAAATGCATGACAATGGGACATATGAGCAGTGACACACGGGACCAGTGTGCATGTCACCTATTGGTGACCAGGAACTGTACAGCCAATGGAACAGATGGAAGGACACTCTGAGATCAGATGTCCTGGGATAATTCTGCTTTGAAGATAGAGAAACACTGCAGGCTCAACCTACTGCCAAAACAACTAAAACTAAAAACTATACAAAATATATGGAACAGTGGCATACATGCCTAGTCCCCAAAGTGAACTTCTAGAAATGAAAACCATGATGTTGAGACTGGGTGGGATTAAAAACAGATTAGATATTGCAGGTGAAAAGACTAGTGAACTTGAAGCTGTAGCAACAGAAGTTAAGCAAAATAAAATACCTGGAGAAAACAGAGACTGTACAGAGCATCAGCAGCTGCAGAACGATTTTGGGTAGCCTAGTACAGGTGTATCAGAGTCCACAGTCAAAGTTCATGAAATGGCATGGAGGGACAGTACAAGGATTTGAAGAAATAATGGCTGGGTATTTTTCCAAATGTGATGGAAACTGTAAGCCCACATATCCAAAAAGCCCAAATGAATCCCAAGCACAAGAAACATGAAAAAAAAACTTCCCAAGATACATCATAATCAAATTGCCTAAAACCAGTGATAAAGAGAATATCTTAAAAGTAGCTAGACAAAAAGGTCATATATAGAGGAACAAAGAATGACCGCACACTTGTTGTTATGAGTATGGAAGGAGGGAAAAAAACCTGTCTAGAATCCTATATCCAGCAAAACTATCCAAAAGTGAAAGCAAATAAAGACTCTTCCAGATATACAGAAGCTAAAAGAATTCATAGCAGCAGAACTGCCCTTCAAGGAACAATGAAGGAGGCCCTTCAGGCAGAAGGAAAACGATAGAGATAGATACCTGGGACTACAAAGCAATGAAGAGAACCAGAGTGATGATGTGCGTAGATATAGAAGACTTTGCTCTTATATTTTTATCTCTTTAAAAGAAATTGCATGTTTTAAGAGAGACAACACTGATTATTGTGGCATTTACAATAAATGTTGAAGAAATATATGTGACAACAGCAGTACAAAGGCTGGAAAGGGAGAAATGGAAGTATTCTTATCCTGCCGTAAGGTTCTTATATCAACATGAAACAGTATCTACTGCAGTGAGATAAGATGTTATAAACCCTAAGGCAACCACTAACAAATAAAAACAAAAGGCCACACACACAACAGTTATACCCAATAAGACAATAAAGGAAATAAAAAATCATAAAAAACACACAATTCCAAAGAAGGTAGAGAGGGAAAAGGGAACAAAGAACAAATGAGACAAGTAGGCACTAAGGAGCCATCTGGTAGATCTAAAGCCAAACATATCAATAACCATGTTAGCCTATTAGCCCCAATTAAAAGTCAGGGATTGGATTTAAAAAACAAAACCCATGTATAAGCTTCCCACAAAAAACACACTTTAAAGACACAAACAGGTTAAATATATTAAAAGTAAAAGAATGAAAAATATATGCTAGAATTAATCAAAAGAAAGCTGGAATAGCTCCATTAATATCAGACAAAGTAAATTTCAGAGCAAAGACTATTACCAGGGATAAAGTGGGTCATTTCAAAAGAAAATTATAACCCTGTATGTGTAGGTACATACAAAGTATGTTCTCTGGCCACAGTGGAATTAAATTAGAAATCAACAGCGAGATTCTAACTGGGAAATCCCCAAATATTTGGAAACACTATAGTACCTCCTCAGTAGCCCATGGTTCAAAGGAGAAATCAAATAAACCACTTCTAAATGATCCATGAGTCAAAAGAAAAGTCAAAATGGAAATCAGAAAGTATATATAACTAAATGAAGGTGAAGACACCACATAGTGCTGAGAGGAAAATTTATAGCACTAACCATCTGCATTAGAATAAGTGAAAGTCGCAAAGCTCTCACCTTCTACCTTAAGAATTTTAAAAGAAAGAAAAAGTAAACCCAAAATAAACAGAAGAAAGGAAATAATTAAGATCAGAGCAGAAATCAATGAACTAGAAAATAAAAGCAATAGAGAGGTTAATGAAAATCTCAGAAGTTGGGTCAGTGAGAAGATCAATAAAATCAACATGCTTCTAGATCAACTGATCAGGAAGAAAGGCGGATAACCTGGGAGCAAGTCCTCACTTAGCCCCTTCCTAGGTGTGTGGCCTTATTTGGTTTGTCTGTTTTACTTTTCAGAGCCTCATTTTCCTCACTGGCAAAATGGGGAAAATATCACCATCCTCAAGACTGTTAGGAATCAAAAGCAGTAATGATGTGAAGTGTTTTATAAACCATAAATCACCGTCTGTCACATCAGAACTCATTCAACTTCTGCAAGCCTCCACTTTTCCATCTGCAAACAGGGAGAAATGACAACCGTTCTGTCTCACAAGGTTGTCCTGGGGCTCAGGGGAGGTACAAACTGCTAAATAAACACAAGGTACGGCTACAGATCAACCTGTCCTCAAACAGCTCTAATATAACCTTGAACAACAACTTAAAAAAACAACAGCGGAGAGCTCAGTAGCTCATTTCTGAAGGTGAGACTGCAGAGAGAGGAGAGAGCAGCCCGAGACTCCTACAGGGTTCCTCAGACTTTTGCATGCCTACAATTCCCCTGGTGAGCATGTTAACATGAAGATCCCGAGTCAGAACTGGGTGGGGCCTGAGAGGCTGCATCTGGGGCACCTCACAGGGTTGTCCAGGCTTCTGGTCTGAGGATCCTGAGTGGCAAGGTTGCAGAGAACAGTGCACTGAACTGTTTTCACTGAAGACAGCTGAAATAAAACTCAGAAGTTTTGGGGAGTTGACATGCAAGGTCAACTGCCAGGTAGATGGCGAAGCCAGGTACTGCAGAGCACTACAAACCCAGGGCTCTTCCACCCTGCAGAGCTTGCAGCATTGAGTCACGGCTCCAGAACAGGGTCTGGCGGGCAACTCTAGGGATGGGGTCCAGCCTGAGTAGCTAGAAGAGACCCAAGGGCCAAATGTTGCCACCCCGACCCTCCTGCAGCTGGGTGGACTTCACGGCTGCCGAAGAGCAGGCCAAGTGCGGGCTGACTTCCCTCTCCCTGCCAGCTCTGAGAAGGCCCAGGAGCATGCACGCTTCCCCGCTTTCCCGGGTCTGCCTTCCTGTCTGGGTGGCACCTCCTGGCAGTCCACGGGACCTCTGAGGAAAGGGTTCTGGCTCCCCGGAGATGGCCCTGCCACCAGCTGAGGGCCACACAAAACTCCTCCCCCTGCAGCCCTTACCTCAGCCTTCCTTCAAGGGCCCTTCCGTTAACCGTGACTCAACCTGGTGATTCCGTGCGCACAGCGAAATGTTTACTCCTAGCAGGTGCACAACTAAAACAGAACCAGTTGATCTCGGTGGAATTTGTTTTCTTTCCCAGGGAACAGCCAGGGTTTCTCAACCTTGGCACTGCTGACATTTTGGCCGTGGCAGGCTGTGCATTGTAGGACAGTGAGTGGCATCCTTGGCCTCTGGATTCCAGTAACAGCCTTGCCCTGGTGTCAACCAAAAATGTCTCCAGACATTGCCAAATGTCCCCTAGGGCACAAAATCACCCCTGGTTGAGAACACTGCTGCAAATCAGTGTTCTTGGCCCGGGCTCCGTGTGAGAACCACCCGGCACGTTTTGAAGATCTCAGGGCCCAAGTCACACCCAGACTGGTGACACAAGAATTCCCAGAGATGGGACCCAGGGCTCCCGAGGTGCACACAGGATGGCTGTGGAGCTGGTCCTCAGCTAGAGCCCTCACCTGTTGTGGCAGTCCAAACCAGCCCAAGGCTGAGCCGCACGCCAGGGGGCATCTCAGGGTGGACTGGAGGCACATGGTCACGCATCAGCTTCAGCGCCAGCAGCAGCGCCATGCAGACCAGCCCCAGCGTGGCGTCGCCCGTCCTGCAGATAGACGCTGGTCACCGCCCAGCCAGGCCAGGGGACAGTGCCTCTGCTGCCACTTCTGCTGGTAAACTTTCTCTTAGGTGTTCTTTCCACTGTTTCCTAAGAAGTCTGCATCCCTGTTCTAGTTCAAAGCTTTATAAAAAGCCCAGCAAGTACACAGGCCCGCACAAGTCTGGACATCAAGGCCCAGATCACAACAACGGCAGGGCTACTAGCTCACGTTTTCAGTCACATGTCTCTGTGGGCTACAGGTGCCTCGGCTATCCCAAAAGGTTCCCTTCTGACAGCCTATGATGCTCTCTGACAGGTCAGTCTCCATTTCTGCTGATCCCCAGGAGTATGACCCGTGTGGATGCCCTGTCCTGGGCCAGGGAGCCCCTGGCTTCCAGTGATTTCAGTCCCTGGGGGGCCTCAGCGGCACACCTCCTTCCACCCCCACCTCAGCACTGCCCCCACTGGGCAGCTGCCCCAGGTCATCTCCTCCACCTGCTCCACCAGCTGGAGTCCTGGCTGCTGGCTGGGTTCATCCACGAGGGTCTCCTGTTGGTCTCTTTAACCGGCCCGCCCTCTGGGAGGGACCCTCCATCTGAAGGAGCCCCACGACCAGCTGTGTAGCCACTATTACCTCTCTGCCTGCCAGCGGTCCCTGTGGCACCTGCACGTTCTGTGTACCTCTGCCTTCCCTGAGTTCTCTCTTCCTCACTGAACTATGAACTATGAACTTTTGAGAAAGGGACTGCCTGCTCTTCCTCTGTGTGGCATCCTCTGACTCTCACACCCCAGAAAGCTCGGCGCAGGGGCAGGTGACCTGCTCTCAGGTTGCCCGAGCAGACCTCAAACCTCACCGTGCACACAGGCCGCCTGGGCTCCCATTAAATCCTACGGATTCAGGCCTGGGGGTCTGAGTCTGCGTCTCTAGCCAGCTCTGATGATGAACTTACTGGAACAGCAAGGCCCTGGAGGCCTGGAGTAAATGCCACGGGGGTCAGGGTGTGGGGGAGGCAGCCGTGGCAATGCGGAGGGGCCGGGAGAGGGGGTCTGCAGGGAAGCGCCTCCTCATCTGGGGGCATAACACAAGGCCAGCAGGCTACCTGGTCTCTCCGATGTTCCGGAAGGTGTAGTACACTTGCAGGAAAAACTGCCTCGGGATGTTCTGCAGCCCCAGGAGGTTCTGTCCCAACAAGGAGGTTCAATCAGCTGTCCTTCCTTGAGTGAGGCCTTGAGCCCTGTCCCCTGCATCTCAGCCCGTCCCAGAGTCCCCCGTCACTGGAGGGCCCTTCCTGGGGCACATCCACAGCTTCCCTGGCTCCCCGGGACCACCTGCCCATTCCCACTGCCCAAACGCCGGAGATCAGTTACCCTCCAGGGAAAGCGTTTGGAGTCAATGACATGACCGCAAATTGTTCTCATTTCTGAGGCAAACCAGCCTAGGTGATCTCAAAGCAGCGAGACCGGTTGGACGGAGCCCTATTCAGGGTCCGTGGTCTGCGGCCCTGCCCCCCGCCGCAAGGCCCCGCTGCCACTGGTTCGGCCCCTGGCCTGGGCCAGCCCAAGGACGTGTTCTTCACTCGGAGGCACCCCCAGCCCCACCCGGCACCACCTCCTGCCGCAGGGAAAAGTCCCGCAGAGCTGAGGAGGAACTGCCTGGGCTTCGGGCCTTCAGGACTGGGGCGGGAGACTCGTGGCGTCAGGGCCTCCCACCACTCTGTGGGGGTCCTCCACTCTGTACTTTAGCTCTTTACCCCGCTTGAGACCCAGTGGGCAGTGTGGGGGCAGGAAATCGAGGGCCAGACTCCATCCCCGGGTAGTGAGGCTCCGGGGACCCCAAGGCACACACAGCCAGACCCAGGAAGGATGCAGGTGGGTGGGAGCGAGAGCAGGGCAGGAGGACCCCACCCTGCCTGGGGGCTCTCCCGTGGTCCTCATGAACTAGTCAAGGTTTTAAAGTCTTGGGCACCCTAGGGTCCCCACGTGCGCAGGCTTAAAGAAGCTATCCTCTATGCTCTACGGCGGACCATCCTACAAGAAAGAACATTTTTGGCACTAAAAATGAAGGGTTTTGTTTCCAGAATAAGGGATGGACCACCCTACAAAAAGGCATTTGCCAAGCTTACTCTGACACAGGACACACGGGATATACAGATTGGTTTGCCCAGACCTTTCCAAGTGGAGAAAACCATAAACCTGCCTCCTGGAGACCTGGGGGTGTTTCACCTAGTACCCAGCGTATACTGTCCCCCACTGTCCCCTGCTAGCCTGGACCAGAACCTGCTGGTGGGAACCACGCCTTGGAGAGGCCAGGGTGGTGATACCAGGTCACAAGGCAGGGGCCTCGTCTGCCACCAGGGGCCCCATGGCCTCATCTGTACAATCCACCTTGGCTGCATTCTGCACACCCAAACGAGCCCTCTCCTACTTCATTCTGAGCACGGCGCTGGGCGGCAGCAGACTCCAGCCTCCCAGGAGTTTAAACAGTGAAAGAGAATACAGGAACATCCTCAGCTAACACATGATGACGGGGTCTAACACTGTTTGCTGATATTTTAAATAGTAACAAGGCAGCATGACATTTGAAATATATTAAACAGAAATTTGGGCAAAACACAAAAATGAAATCATCTAGCTAAGTTCACACGGGGACGCGTTTGCTTGTCGAAATTTTGGTAGGATACTCTTGACTCGTGAGGGTCTGCCGGCTGAGTGTGCAGAAAAGGCAGCAGAATGGCACCAGCTGGTGAAGACAGCCAAGCACACTGGTCTACGAGCTCTGCCCAGAGCAGGGGCTGTCATCACCGGTCCCCTAAATTACCTGGTGTATAACCTCACCGTCACTTAGCATTTTCCCAAGGTGGTCATTTTATTAATGCAGACCCATGCGAGCCCCAGGGGCTCCAAGCTGTGGAATTGCAAGACAGCACCTGGCCCACACATACCTGGGCCCGGCTGTGGTCCTGCTACCCAGAAGGTGCCCCAATGCCCACTGATGGCCTACCTTGATCTGCCCAAAGCCAATGGTGATGGTAGCAGCAGAGGTGAAACCTTTAATGACCGGGCAGGAGATGAAGTCCAGCAGGAACCCTAGCCAGCCAAAGGAAATACCAAGCTGGTCTCAACCCTGCCCAGACCCAGGGGCCATGGATGGATGTGGGCAGGGAGAGGTGGTATGGGTGGATTTGGGGTTAAGGGACTGGTGGGCAGCATGCCTTTATTAGGCTGGTCTGGAGAGCAGGAAAAGAAGGGCTAGGGTCTGAGGCGCTGGGCACTTTTCCTCATGTCCTGGCCCCTAAGCAGAATGGGGTAGGACTGAAGGCTCCCCCACCCCCCACACACACATAGCTCCTGGAAGCAAAGAGGAAATGCTGAGTTCAGGGGCATTCCCCAGGAGGTGGGTGCCTCAGTGCCCCAGGAGCCGTGCCCCAACTCTGCACGGCAGCAGGAAGGCCCGGGAGTCTTACCCAAGTGCAGGAACCCCATGGCCAACTGGATGCAGCCCGACAGGAAGGCCAGAAGCACAGCGTAGGCGGGAGCATGGAAGGTGTAGAAGGAGACGAGCAGGGACATGATGGCCGTGGGGCCCAGAGTCACATCCCGGGAGGTGCCCAGGAAGAAATACACAAAGCACCCCATGAAGGCAGAGTAGAGGCCGTACTGTGGGGGAGAGCACCGTGAGCTCCAGGGAGGCACGCGGCACGCCCATGGTGCCCCTGCTGTGGACATCTGAGCACAGGGATGTCTGGTGCCCTCTGCAAACCGTGGGCACACCACCCTAGGCAGGTAGGGCAAATCGCTTCCATTATCCACAGTTGTGGACCTGCACCCGCCCTGCACCCGGGAGCTCCCAGATGAAGCCCAGAGGCCTGGGTGTGTGTGAGCACGTGAGTCTGCAAGCCTTAGGGCTGCCGGGGGTCATCTCACTGGCCTCATGAGGCAATGCAGAACTAGCTGGGTGCCTGCATGTGACACGTGTGACAAGGAAAGTTACAAGGGCGTGTCTGCCCAAAGGCAGTCACATGCTCCAGACATAAAGTAAGGCTTCTTGGGTCCCCCGGCGCTGGGGCTCTGGGTGTTGTGCTTGCCTGGAGGGGATACTATGCATTCGTACTCTGCTTCTGGGCGGGAGGCCTGGGGTGGGGTCTTGCCCTGTGAAGGGGATGTGGCTGGCAGTGGCGGCAGACATCTCACCTGGGGCGGGAGTCCGGCCACCTCAGCATAGGCCAAGGCCTGCGGAATGACGGTGAGCCCCACCGAGAGCCCAGCGATAAAGTCCATCTTCAGCCACTGCAGGGAGTAATCAGGTAGCCAGGCCAGGATGGGCAGCCTCCTCCGCAGGGCCGCAGGGGAGCAGCAGCGGGCCTGGGGGCCCATACTGGTATCGGAAGGCCTAGCCAGACCCAGCGCCTTCGCAGATGAGAGCATGCCTGGGCTGGGCATGGGGGCAACGCAGAGCAGCAGTCACAGTCCGAGATTCGGAGAACCCAGCCTGGGCGGGGGTCCTGGGGTATGGAGTGCTGGCTTGGGCCAGACGGGTTAAGTGTTCCCCGTCTGCAACCCGCAGCCGCGTCCCCACCCCCGCCCCCACCTGTGGCATTCGCCTCCCAGAGGAGCCCCGGGGTTCTGGTGGGTTCTGGGATAAAGTCAGGGGCGCCTCCATTAACTAGGGTGCGCAGCAGCCTCTAGGGTCCTGGCGCCCCGTGTGCGCGGGGCCGGCCTGGGCCAGCCCTCACCCCCGGCTCCGGCGGGGCTGCTACGAGCAGAACACCCCCCCCCCGCCCCGCCCCGGCCCCCGACGTCATGCGGGGCCCTGGGGTCTGACAGTGGCTGACGGCCCGCGGCCTGCGGCCCGCTGGTGCCAGCAGGACCGAGAGCCTTGGGACCTGTGCCGCCCCGCGGGCTCACCCTGCGCCGCAGCTCGGAGTCTGCCGACGTCTCCGCAGCCGGGTTCGAAGGAAACGCAGCGGGAGGCGAGCGGAGGGCGGAGTCTCGCGCGCACGTGACTAGGGCGGGGCCGGACTGGGAGCCGCCACCATCCGCCGCCATCCGCCGCCATGCGCCGCCGGGGTTCGGCCCACTGGGTGGTGTTGCTCGCCCTGGGGCTCTGCTGCGCGCACCGGGCGCGCTCCCGGAACGTGCTGCTGATCCTCGGTGAGTGCGCCCCGCTCCCCCCACGCTGCTCCCCCAGCGGCCCGCGCAGACCCGAGTGCCCTGCAGCCCTCCCCACTGCACCCCTGCCATGTCCTCCGGGTCTCTCCTCTCTGCTGCCCAGCTCTCCGTGTCCGGCTCTTTGGACAGGGAGGCAGGGGTGACGTCGCCAACCGCGGGGTCTGTAGGGGTCCCCCATCGCTCAGCACCCCCAGTGCCCCGGTCTGATCCTGCACACACACACACCCGCGCCCAGAGCAACCAGGGCTGACCCTGCGGACCCCCAGCTCGGTGAGCTGGGCGGCTTTCCGGAACTCGGGTCCACAGATCCCAGAGGGGCGCCCATGCCCCCAGAGACGCGGCTGGGGCGCCTTGGGGCTCTCATCTCTCCAGCGGGGGTACCGCCCATGTTTGCCCTGCTCTCTTCAGACCCGGAGCGCTGTGGCTCAGCTCTCCTCCTGGCTGAGGGGCGCAGCCCCACGACCCACTTGCCCTCTCCCCGAACCCTAAGCCCTCCCAGAAATCCCAAGTTCCTCCAACACCCTGTTGTTCACGAGACTTCCGCCTTGGGCGACCAGAGCCCATCACAAGGCAACCTGATTCTTTCCTCTTTTGAGGTCTGGCCCTCTGCCAGACTCACACTTTGTGATTAGCTTTGTGGTCACTGGCGAGGCCCTCCAGCTAACTGTAACATAAACAGCTCTCTACTGAGGGGCTCCTGCCTACTGGTCAACCTCGCCTGCCTGCTCACCTGCCCCCCACACACACCCCGAGTTCCATGCCTGCCTGCTCACTGGGTTTTCATGCATGCCTGGGAGCATTCCCGCTCAGGTATCATGCCTGCTGATGTCACACCCCCTGGGTGTTACGTCCATCTGGGTATCGCTGTCACCTAGCATCGCTGCCCAGGGCACCGTGGCAGGACCCCAGGGGTCTCTCCCTCCTGAGCCCAGCCCACCGTGGCCTCTCTCCTGCCTGCCTCAGCGGACGACGGAGGCTTCGAGAGTGGTGCCTACAACAACAGTGCCATCAGCACCCCTCACCTGGACGCCTTGGCCCGCCGCAGCCTGACCTTCCGCAATGCCTTCACCTCCGTCAGCAGCTGCTCCCCCAGCCGAGCCAGCCTCCTCACTGGCCTGCCCCAGGTGAGCAGGGCAAGGGAAGGGCCTGGAGAGGGTGTGCCCCTGACATCTCTGCCGCAGGGAAGCCCTCCCCAGTCTCCCTTGGGGATTTGCCCACCTTCCCCCACCCCAGCCGAGGGGTCCAAGTGTGGGCTGGGGGCCCCAAGTACCCACCTGTGAGCCCTGGCCTCACTGCTCTGTGTGACTGTGAGCAAATCACATGTGTGTGTGTGCCTTGATCTCCTCACCTGGGAAGTGGGCATGTTATGGGACTGGCCAAGTCAATACTTTATATGTAAAGCACACAGCAGGGTGCCTACCGCCTGTGACGTTGTCCCAGGAGCTCTCCTGAGGGTAATTGCTACTGTTTAAGGCACTCTCCTTGTTTTCGTTGTGCTAAGATACGCGTAACATAATGTTCACCATTTTCACCATTTTAAAGAGTGCGCATCTCAGTGGTACCAGATGCATTAACATTGCGCACCTGTCACCTTCCATCTCCAAAACTTTTTCATCTTCGCAAACCAAACAGTGTGCCCATTAAACACTAGCACTCTGGCCCCCAGCCGCTGGCCACCTCCGTCTGCTGTCTCTGTGATACGGCTGCTCTGGGTGCCTCGCATAAGTGCTTGTCCTTTTGTGCCTGGCTTATTTCACTGAGCACGTGTCCTTAAGGATCAGCTGTGTCGCAGCCTCGGCGGCAGCATGTGCTTCCTTTTCGATGCTGAGTCGTATGCCACTGGATAGAGCCCGTTTGACCTGTGGCCATCTGCCGGTGGACACTGGGTTGCATCTAGACTTGCCTATTGTGAATCATGCTGCTACAGACGTGGGTATACAGGGCACTCGGGATGTGCTATCTGCTGCCCTTATCTTATGGGGAGGTGCTCTGCTCTGGGGGCCCCCATCTGAGGGACTGAGCCGAATGAAGGCCAACAGAGAGGGAGTTTGGCCTGTGCACGTCTCCTGCAGGAACAGAAAGCTTTTCCTGCTGTTTTCTGATTGGAGTTCAGCATGTACAGTGATTTCTTTTACACTATAAAAAAGCCAGTTAGTGAAGAGATGCCGACTGCTAACTTTTCCCCCATGACGTGTGCTCTTAATAGAAAGATTGGAAAGTACAGATAGGCAACAAGGGAAGGAAAACCCCCCCGATTTTGGCGTACGCCTCCCAGTCCCATACTACCTGCTGCTGTCCACGGGAGGGACCCGTGGGCCTGTCTCGGTCCGGCAGGGAGGGAGAGGCGGAGAAAACCCCCCTGGGTGCTGGCCACCTGAGTCTAAATCAAGGACCTAAGAACAGTGGGGATGAATGGGAGCAGGCAGGGCGGGACCCTGGCTGCCGGGTGGTGCCCTGGCTCACAGCGTTTCCACCCCAGCATCAGAACGGCATGTACGGCCTGCACCAGGACATCCACCACTTCAGCTCCTTCGACGGGGTGCAGAGCCTACCACTGCTGCTGGGCCGTGCCGGCATCCGCACAGGTAGAGGCTGCGCGCCACAACCGGGAGGGGCAGGACCTTGCGCTGAGCCACCCTCAGCCCCGTGGCTGTTCTGAGCACTTGTTCCCAAGGATCTGGGCCTCCTGCCTGGGCTGAAGGTCCATGAGAACAAGGCCCAGGGCTGCCCCGGGAGAGGCATGGGGTGGAGAAGGGAGCAGAGAGGAGTGGGAGACAGAGGAGCTGTACACAGGACCATCTCCCCGCCTCCAGGCATCATTGGGAAGAAGCACGTGGGGCCCGAAACGGTGTACCCGTTCGACTTTGCATACACGGAAGAGAACGGCTCTGTCCTCCAGGTGGGGCGGAACGTCACTAGAATTAAGCTGCTGGTCCGGAAATTCCTGCAGACTCTGGATGACAGGTGTGGGGATGCCCCGTCCCCTGCCTCCCTAACGCTGCCAGGCCTCTGGGCAGTCCACACATGATGCACATCCTAGAGACTAGTTGGGATTCTTAGAGTCCCCAGCAGCAGAGTCGGGGTGGGGGAGAACGCCAGATGCTGAAGTTAATCAGTGGTCGGAGCGGGAGGGAACATGGAGAAACTGAGGCAGTGAGGCTGATGGGAAGGCTTCAGTTCTAGGGGAGCAGGCAGAGCTGAGTGGGGAGTTTCCTCCTACAGAATGGGGCTTCCTGGGTAGGAAGCTGGGTGGTGTGCCGACTGCTGAGCTCAGCACCCCTTCCCCAACCTCCCCTGCAGGCCCTTCTTCCTCTATGTCGCCTTCCATGACCCCCACCGCTGCGGGCACTCCCAGCCCCAGTATGGGACCTTCTGTGAGAAGTTTGGCAATGGGGAGAGTGGCATGGGGTGGATCCCAGACTGGACCCCCAAGACCTACAACCCTCAGGATGTGCTGGTAGGAGGGCCCCTCACCATGTCTCCAAGACGCCTGCCTACCCTTCCTCCACTTCAGTCTGGGGGCCAGGCCCTCCTGGGGACTCATAGCCCTGCTTCCGGATGTGTGACCTGAGCATGAAAGGAGACCCTCTAACTCCTGGGGCCCAGGTCCCTGTCTGTGGGGCTGGCAGAGAGAGTGTAAGTGCTCGGAGGGATGTACACAGAAACATGCAGGTGGCTTCTGGCTAATCCAGTCACCGGAAGGAAGATGATTTCAGGTCCTGGGAGAAAGGCTCACCTCCATCTCCTACCCTAGTCCAGGGACCCTCTGCCTCGGCCTGTCCTCCACATCTCCTACCCTAGTCCAGGGGCCCTCTGCCTCGGCCTGTCCTCCGACCTATCTGCTCTGACCTTGCCTTCCCACCCACCTGTCCCCAGGTGCCTTACTTTGTCCCTGACACCCCGGCGGCCCGAGCTGACCTGGCCGCTCAGTATACCACCATCAGCCGCATGGACCAAGGTGGGTTCACGTTGTCCAAGCAGTGGGATGGGCCACGGCTTGGGCCCCCATCCCAGAAAGTCTGAAATTGCGGTGCGGGCAGGGCTGTGCTCCCTCGGAGGCTCTAGTGCAGAGTCCTTCCTGCCTCCTGGGGGCCAGGCCCCCCTTGTGAGGACACGTGTCATGGGGTCAGGGTCACCTGGGTATTTCAAGATGACTGCATCTTGAGAGCCCTGATTATTAAATCTGCAAAGATCCAGTTCCCAGGTTCTGGGTGGACGTGCCTTATGGGGGGACCACCATTCAGTGTGCTGTAGGAGGTGGGTGCCTTTATGATTTTCCTGTTGATGCCACTCGTTCATGGTGATCCGGGAAGGGGCCGGGTATAGAGGCAATCCTGTCTCTGGCCCCCGCCCAAGACTCTCTGTTAGCTCCATGGGGCAGACATGAGGTTCCACCAAACACAGAAACCAGCATATGGCTGGTGGCAGCTGCACAGGGGTGCCATGGAAGTGCCGAGAGATGGCCGGTGTCCCCAGTGGGAAGGCAAAGGCCTTGACCATGCAGGCCCTGCTTCAGGATGGGGCGCTTGGCAGTGTTGGGTGTGAGGCCTGGGCTGGTAGGGGGGACAGCAGAGGTGATCTGAGGACGTGACCGGCCCAGTGGCCAGGTGAGTTCACGCACATTCTCGCGCCTCCACAGCTGAGGCTGAGCTCTGCTCTCCCCCTCTGCACCCTGCAGGCATTGGACTCGTGCTCCAGGAGCTACGTGGAGCAGGTGTCCTGAACGACACCCTGGTGATCTTCACATCAGACAATGGGATCCCCTTCCCCAGTGGCAGGACCAACCTGTACTGGCCGGGCACCGCCGAGCCCTTGCTGGTGTCATCCCCGGAGCATCCGCAGCGCCAGGGCCAGGTCA
This sequence comes from Smutsia gigantea, assembly GCA_032199065.1. NCBI lineage: Eukaryota > Metazoa > Chordata > Mammalia > Pholidota > Manidae > Smutsia > Smutsia gigantea. Next base: position 35,883 of record JAVSCE010010051.1, read on the forward strand.
GCGAGGCCTCCGTGAGCCTCCTCGGTATGCCTCTGGTGCTTACTGTAGAGGGGCACAAACAAAAATTCAGCTACACCCGGACAGGGCCACACCTACTGCGTTATGTGGGTAAGGGATGGCCACCCTATCTGCAAATGCAGAAACTAGCACTGAGGTAAGGTACCCAGGGTCACATGGCCTATCAGCTCCAAGCCAGGATTCTAGGCTGGGTCTTGCTGCCTTCAGTACTTTCCCACCAGCCTACTGGTGAGAGCCCATCACCTGGACTGCTTTTCACAATCCAGGTTGCAGGCTGCACCCCCAGGCTGCCTGGCTCATTTGATCTGGGGGTGGGGCCTGAGAATTTGCATTTCTGACAAGTGCCCAGGTGCTGCTGCCGGTGCCAGGGAACCCCACTTTCAGCACACTGGGGCTCCTGCAGACTGGGACCCATCTCTCCCTTCGGCCCCAAAACACAAGTCGAGCAGAGCCGTGGCCATAGCACAGAAGAGGAATAATGAGCTTCCTCACTGGTCCAAGGAATCTAGAAGAATGCTGACGGCCGCCACGCTGGGGCCTTGTTACACCATCAGAGGCAGCGTGGCCCAGAGGGAGGGGCTGCGTGCCAGGGGTCGGGCGCATGCAGCTCCCCGTGGGTGTCATGTCTCGTGCTAGGTGGCCCACCAGCTTCCCAGAGTAACTCGACCTCAGCCCTTCTGGGATGGGGGGCTGGCGTCCTCGGGTACCCACCGTGCTAAGATGCCACCTCCCTTCCAGATCTCACGCCCACCATCTTGGACTGGTTCTCCATCCCCTACCCCAGCTACACTATCTTTGGCTCAAAGACCGTCGAGCTCACTGGCCAGTCCCTCCTGCCGGCACTGGAAGCAGAGCCCCTCTGGACCACCGTCTTTGGCAGCCAGAGCCACCACGAGGTCACCATGGCTTATCCCATGCGCTCAGTGTACCACCAGGGCTTCCGCCTCGTGCACAACCTGAGCTTCAGGATGCCCTTCCCCATCGACCAGGACTTCTACGTATCTCCAACCTTTCAGGACCTCCTGAATCGCACTGTGGCCGGCCAGCCCACTGGCTGGTACAAGGACCTCCATCACTACTACTACCGGGAGCGCTGGGAGCTCTATGACAGGGGCCAGGACCCATGGGAGACCCGGAACCTGGCCACCGACCCGCGCTACACACAGGTGCTGCAACTGCTTCAGGCCCGGCTGGCCAAGTGGCAGTGGGAGACGCAGGACCCCTGGGTGTGTGCTCCCGATGGCGTCCTGGAGGAGAAGCCCTCCCCAAAGTGCTGGCCGCTGCACAATGAGCTGTGAGGCCCGCTGGGCATGTGCCCCTCCCCAGACCTAGGCCCTGACTCCCAGCCGCTTCAGCTGACGGTGAAGGAGAGACAGCCCACAGCCCCTGCCTCTGCATCCCGCCTGAGGTGGGCTTTCCCGGAAGGATGAGCAGGACGTGTGTCTTGGCCCTTCCCCCGTGTTTGGGGACACTGCTGACCTTGTGTCTGAGTCACTTCCCAGCACAGGAGTTGTAGGAGACCCTGGGACAGGGCGGGTTCCCAGTGCACGCCAGGTGAGGATGGTGTGGACAAGGGGTCTTGCTTTCTGAGTTGGGTTGGGGACCTGCAGTTGGAAGGGGCTGGGACCCAGGGCTTGAGACCCTCTTTATTCTTTGGAACCCACAGTTGTTCCTGGGCCTTCACCCAAGAGGAGATGGGATTTCCGTGGGCCAAGTGGGTGGCAGTGAGCGGGTCCAGACCTCACTGTCTGTGGGAGCACGGTGTCTGGCTTAATCCACTGCTGGTCTTGAGGAAACCTTTGCACCATCTCAGGCCTGTTTTGCTTCCTTTGCTTTGCCCTGTGGGGGTCTGGCTCCCGACCCCCAGGCTGTGTTTCCACTAGGCCACTGGATCACAGCAGGCCCCCTTCGTGAGTTTCATCCTCTGGTCTGTATGGGCAGAACTCACCCTTCTGTGTGAACGTTCAGGGATGAGGATCTCCCATCCTCTGGCCTGGGTTAGTTCTGCTTGGCTGAACGCTGGTGTCTGTGGCACAGACATTGCTTGTAGAATGCTCCAGAACTGCCCCCCTCTGCCTGCCACAGAGCAGAAGCTCTGCCTAGGGAAACCAGGGAGGGGGGCTTTCTCCCTCGAATGACTGGGCAACACCACCCTTCCCTCTCCCATCATCTCCTCCCGGGGGCGTGGGGAGAGAGCCATAGGCCACAGCTCCGTAAAAGCCTTTTATTTTAGTGAAATATATTTATGGTAACACTAGCCAGAATTCTAGAGCAGCCTCCAGAGGCTCTGCTGTCAGGACACCCTCTTGGGCCCCTGGGCCGGGCGTGGTGGCCATCAGGCATAGACCACTAAAGATACTGTTCAGTCGCTGGGAAAGTTCTGACTGGTTCACATGGCAGTCCCGGTAAAGTAGAATCAGTGAGGTATCACTCAGCCATCAGCAGCTGAGAGAGGCTGCCCAGTGTCCCATTGTGAGTGGGCTTGTACCTCTGCCGGAAGCAAGGTGACACCGACCTGGGGGGCACTAGGGCCACCAGCCTGTGGCCTCAGTGGGTTTGGAAGGAGCCCTTTGACACTGAAATGTGAAAGTGCAGTGCGGTGACTCAGGTCAGACAGGCAGACAGCTGGCGACACGGGACGCTCCTGGGCTCTGGGAGGGTGCAAGAGATGCCCCCATCGGGGAGACCATGTGAAATGCGAAATCTTGGTGAGAGGCAGAGATGGTTTACATAGAAAAATGAGCAGATGGTTCAAAAGCCCGTTTATGGCCTGCACAGGGTGAGAGGGTGAGAGAGCTGGGCTTGCGTAGTGAGCTCCCACAAAGCCGTGCTAGCCAGGCCCTGAGCTCAAAGGGCTGGACTGCGTTAACGGGTGTGGAGATCCCCACAGCCCTGGGAGGGAGGTGCCGGGGGTGGTTAGCAGGGGCTCTGCTCTGTCCACACCACCTTTTGCTCGTCTGCAGTGGCTACATGGACACAGCCAAGCAGGGCGTCGAGGTCACTCCAGCTGTCGGGTGCCAGGCAGCGGTAGAGACAGGGCCCTTTGTCCAGCTCGCCTTCTTCCTGCCTGGAGACATTGTACTCCTCTTGGCTCAAGTATCTGAAGGTGACAGTGAACAGGGACGTCACCTAGTTGCATTGGGTCCTGAGGGATCCCCAAGCTACCCCCGCCCCCCTGCATCATGCACTCGTGCCAGCTCTGGGGCAGCTCTTCTAGGGTGTCCTCTTCATGCCCCTGACCCTGTTCCTCCCTGTCATAAGAGCCTGTCCTGCACATTGACCTTACACCCCTGGACAGCAGGGGCTCAGTCAATGCCTGGATGAGGGTGGGTGCGAGGGAGGAAGGACGTGGCTGAACGAACCCCTCCCCGTAACTTCCCCAAGCCTCAGACAAGAGCAACTTCTTAAACCTGGAAATCCCTTAGATCCTTGCGATCTGTGGTTCCCAGCCAAGCTCAATTTGCCCCAAGGAACACCTGGCACTGCCTGGTAGCTGTGGCACCTCGGGGTGGGGGTGCCCCAGGCGTGGAGTGGATTGAGCCCAGGGATGCCGTACACATCTGACAATGCACAGAACAGCCTGCACAACAGTGACCCAGCCCCACCGGATGTCACAGTGCCAAGGCCAGGAGCCCTTGCCCTACGTGAAGCTGTTAATCACGTCCCCACCTTGCCATTCTTCCTACAGTTTCTCGGGCTGACCACCCCCCTTCCAAGGCAGAACCCCGGCTCCCAGCAGCCCCACTATCGTCTCCCTCTTCTCCCTGTGCTGCCTGACCGCCACCACCTGGGCTCCAAGGGCTCTGGCGGCCTTCAGCTCACCTGAGCCAAGCCCTTTGCAATCTGTCTTCCGGTCTCCTTTCAGAATGGCCCTCAAGGACCAAGCCTGACCTCCGCCTTGCCTGAAAAACTCTCACTGACTCCATGCCCGATACATAAAGTTGCATGCCCCCAGCGTGACTGGGCACCCCCCAGAAGGGGCCCGGGCCTGCTGGCCGTCCAGCCTTCATGCATCCTGCCCCCATGGCCTGGACTGCCTAGTTCTGTCTCAGACTCCTGCCTGTCTGCCTGTCAGATCCCAGCTCCCATGCTCTCCCCTCTCCAAAGAACCCATCCCTCCTCTCTGGGCACTTGTGCAGCGCACACCTGTCAGCCTGCCATGGCTTTACATGCCTGTCTCTGGAAAAGTAGGCTGGGTGGGCCCCGTCCCCCCATCTCTGGCTCCCTACACAGAGCCTGGCACACAGGTGCTCGTTAGAGGAACTGCCCAGAAACACTTGCTTCCCTCTGGTCCCTCCGAACTCCAAGCAGGTAGGCCAGAGCCCTACTTACCCTCAGGCCGCCACCCGGTTCCTCCACAGCATCACATAGCGATGGGCCAGTGCCCACGAGTGCCCGCAAACACCTCACTCCTGCCTCCAACCTCAGAACCACCTTTCCTGCTGCACAGGCGCTCAGACCCTGTCCAATGGGACTGAGGGTTCCACCCAGTCCGTTCATCTTCATGACTGTCTGCAGACTGACTTTCGTAGGTGGGTGGGTGCAGCCCTGTGGGTCTGCCCCGGTCAATACAGCCAACTTGCCAGCAGTAACTGCATGGGATAAATAGGGCTCCCCAAATTCATGTCCACCTGTAACCTCAGATTGTGACCTAATTGCACATAGTGTCTTTGCAGATGTGACTAGGTGTCATGAGGGCGTACTGCAGCAGGGTGGCCCTAAATCCAATGGCCGGTCCTTCTAGAAGTCCACATGAGGAGGACCCAGATGGGAGGGATGCAGCCACAGGCCAAGGAACACCAGGACTGCAGGCAGAACCAGTGCTGGGAGAGGTAGGAGAGGGCTCTCCCTTAGAGCCTCTGGACAGAGTACAGCCGGCAGACACCCGGACCTCAGACCTCTGGCCTCCACACGGGGAGAGAGTAAATCTCTGTCATCCTGAGCCCCCAGTTTGTGGTGATTTGTCACACAGCCCCAGGACATACACGCACACAACCACCTGCATGCTGTTCTCTCCGCCCAGGCTTTACAGTGCCACCTACAGGCAGGTGAGAATATACCTGCTGGACACTTAAACCCATGGAGGAGGCAAAACTCGCTCAGGATCTTCCAACCAGCCTAGGCATGAGGAGCATGGGCCAGGGCCGGCTGGGCCTGTGGGGGTGCACCAGGGCGTAGAGTGCCAGGGTGAAGCAGCTCTCGGCCCAGAAGCACACGGCGGGGGGCTCTGCAGAGAGAGGAGCCTTGAATGGCCAGGGCTGGGCTGCCACAGCCCCATCTGTCAGCTTAGCGGGCTGCTGAGTAGCACCCCCTGCCCCGGGGACCATGTCAGTCTGTGCAGCAGCCGGGGCTGTCCATGCAGTTGTACCAATGACTTCACACTGTTTGGGGCCGATTACACAGGCAGCAGTAGGGGTTGAAAGGAAATGAAAGGTGTGTGTCAAATGCTCCCAGAAGGGCCTGCAGACGTCAGCCATGATGCTCCAGCAGATTCTGGCCTAAACGGGGGCTTCCCGGACCCAGCTGACCAAGCAGCAGCTCCCCAAGGTGCTCACTGCATGGAGCCAGCTCCGCCTCTCCCCTTCTGGCCTGCTGGGGTCCCACTGGCCCCCATCAGAGGACGAGCACAGGGGGCTGGCCTTGCTCCTGTCCACGCTGATGATGCGCACCCGTTTGTGGAGCCCCCCAGAAGCCTGTTGGAGGGGCAGAGGGGACGAGGGGAGGTCGGTCCGGCCTCACACAGGCACCTGCCCACCTAGGCCTTCAGGCCAGGCCCCGATGAAGGGAGGCAGTGGAGGGCAGTCGGGTAGAGCCCTCGAGCAGGGTGTCTGTTGAGGGTGGGCTGTGAGTGGCAGGAAGGAAGAGCGGGGCTCCCCATAGCCCAGGCCGCTGCAGTCCAGAGAGGCTGTCGGTGCCCTGCTCTGGGACAGCTGAGCGTTCTGTGTCGGGGAACCTCAGAGGGAGGAAAGATGGGGAGCACATGGACAAGCAAACGGGGTGGGGGTATTGGGCATACATGTGACGCATTTGCACACTTAGAGCAGCTGCAGGCTGGGTTCTGTATACAGACCCAGGTGAGGGGGCTACGGGGGAGAGACCTGCAGGTCATGCCCCTCAGCAACACTCCCTGTCTGTGCCTGCCCTCTTCCAGCCCACCCCAGCTGGGGCTAGGATCCTCCCCAAGATGGTGTGAGCTGGGAGAGAGGGCGAGGCCCCCTGAGTGGGACCACATCCGGGATCTGGGCTCACCACCTCACCTTGCGGGTGATGGCGCTCTGCTGAGCCATGTCCTGGATGAGGCAGATGAGCAGCTGCTGAGCCCTGTGAGAAGGACAGCCCCACCGCCACTGCTAGGAGGGCTGGCAGGAGAAGTGGGTCCCTGCCAGTGCTCTGGGACACCCCATGGCCCCAGGCAGTGCTTCCCCACCCAGGTGGCCACAAGTCCCCCAGGGCTTTTAAAAAACTGCAAAGTTTCAGCCCCCCCTGAGAATGCCAATCGGATTGTTCTGAGGGGGGACCCAGGTGATTCCGTGGGAGCCCTGGTCGGGGCCTCCACTCCAGAACCCCCTAACCCCTGTGTGGTCTCGGGCTTTAGCCTGGCATCGCTGAGAAATGCAGACTCTCAGGCCTCTCCCTGCACCTCTGAGCCTGCTCTCCCGGTGACCCAGATTTGCAGTGAGCCTAGGGGGGTGCCCCAGAGACACCCATGCCGTGTGCACTATGGCTGATTTGGAACATGGTTCTCAGCAGGGGTGATGCTGCTTGTAGGGAGGGTTAACCACAGTCTCAGCCCAGGACTGAGGGTTTCCCTGAGACATGGGACTTTCTGTGCTGAAGAGACAATCCCAGACACACCAGGGTGACTGGTCCCCCTGCCCCCAGGGGACACTTGGCAATGTCTGGAGACAATTTTGGCTGTCAGAGCAAGGGAGCAGGGGGACTGCTGGCATCCAGTGGGTGGGGGCCAAGGATGCTCCACAGCGTCCTGCGTGCCCAGGACAAAGCATGCCAGCCCCACGTGTCAGCAGTGCTGAGGCTGAGAATCTCTGGTCCTGAATGCTTAAGGATGCTCTGAGTCCCCTTCCTTCCCCACAAAGGAACCCGTCTAAGCAGTGAACTTGGTGGGTGGCATGTTGCGGCATCTCATCACCCCCACCCTCTACTCCTGGGCAGGGGGAAGGACTGCAGAAGACCTTCTTCCTCCTGGGCGGGCCAGGCGATACCCTCCACAGCTCCCCAGCCTCCCGGGGAGGTGTCAGGGCCCAGGACAGCTGCTCACCGTGGGTAGTTGGGGATGGGGCCATGCTGGGAGCCTTGGGTGCTATATGGGCCGACGCGGCGGGCATGCCAGCAGCTGCGGCCCTGAAACATGGTGTCGGCGACATGCAGGATGTCATTGCAGTGTACCTGTAGCTCCCCCTCTGCTTGCCCCTCCATGGCTAGGTTGTCCCGGATGTAGAAGGAGTCTTTGGCCTCCCAAGTCCTGGACTAGCTTCTTGTAACCTGATCAAGGAGAAAATGAGGACAGTAAGCAGGGAGCCAGGATCCCACATTAGGAAGGTTCCAGAATGTGGAAGCGGGAGAGAACGACGCTTCCCCAAAGTCTCGGGTGCCATTCTGGTCTGGTGTCAGTGGGTGGGAAGTCCCCGGAGGCCCCTGGGGCCTCGGCAGGCGCAGCCTGGCTCAGGGGTGGGCCATCAGGCGTTGGCACCCAAGGGCTCACAGAGGTGGGACCGGGTGGCTGAGCAAGTCTCGAAAGGCGGCCTCACGGGAATGGGTGGGAGGGGGGGTGTACCTTCCGTGTTGCCCTTCACAGACAGGCAGCAGAAGCCCTTCACCCTCTGGAGAAGCCCACAGCCGCTCGAGGGTTGTGCCCTCCAGGACGGCCACAGTCCACCTGGCAAATCACAAGGGCCGGCTCTTTGGGCAGGATCTGTGGCCACAGTCTGAGCACAGGCTACCCTACAGCAGGCCCTGCCTGCCCCCCCAGCGACCCCCACAGCCCAGGAGAGCCTTTGTCGTGGCCGAGTTGGGACAGCCAGACAGGGCTCCTTCAAGCCACGTACACTCCCATTCGAGAGTCAAGTGCAGTCATCCCCCGACATGCCCTGTACCAAGACCTCTGTGAAGACTGAGTTTCTACTCTTCAAGATGGACCTCTGTTCTGGAGCATTCCGCATTAGGGGCTCCCAGCTGTGGACTATTGACATTTGGGGCTGGGTCACTGTGTATTTTTGGGAGTGGGCTGTCCTGAGCCCTGCAGGATGTCGAGCAGCATCTCTGGCCTCCAACCACTAGAGGCCACGGCAACCCCACCCTGCTGTCTCCCTAGCCACGGAAGCCCCAGAGCAGGGCTCTCACAGGTTCTGAGTTACTTCCCTGTGTTGTAAGTTTAGGAGAGTAGATATTTTTATAATGAGAAAAAAATGAAGATATGTTTTCAACACTGCTAGAACTGAATCGGCCCCATTCAGGTGTCTGGACTGCCCCCACCAAATACCCTAAGGGGATGCTTTTGCTTTAGCTACAATGTAAGCCTATAACTGAGACTCTCCAGAGGACGGCCAGGAACGGGAGGAAGGGCTTTGTGTTGTGTGGAGTGGATAAGAAACTTCACAACCACTGAGACACGTGAACCGGGCTTAGCACATGGATGGTGAGGGAGAAGCCATGGGGGCTGGGGGCTCCTGAACAGGGGCACAGGCCCCCTCCCGGCCCTTGCCTTCATGCCCTGCACCCGCCTTACCCCAGTCTCCTCCTGGGAGAATGGCCAGCCTCAAGAATACGGTGACTACTGTTTTGTGTATTTCTCGCTGTTTTTAAAAAGCTCGAAGTGTATTAGTTCTGTTTAGACTGCATGAAAGTCACCTCCTTGTGCATGTTTTCAACAAATAATAATTAGATAAATGCACAGTCATGTTTCTTACAAGTTAATATTTTACAGTAAGAAAAATAATTTTAAATGCCCCCAATGGTTAAAATGGCAAATTTTATGGAATGTGTATTGTGCTACACACACACAAAGCGACAATCATCACACTAAAGAAGAAAAAAGCCTCCCCCACCCCCACCCCCTCATCAGAACAGGCCTGTGGCCAATCTGAAGGCCCCAGGTCAGCACTGCAGCATCCCTAAGCCTTCCCAGATAGCGGTCAGCTGGAGGCCCACCTACCAGAGTTTCAGAAGTCAGGGTGGGAGATGGGGCAGGGCCTCAGGGGGTCAGTGTGCCCTCTGCTCTGAACAGCTGCAGTGTCTGCTCTACACCCAGGAGGGAGCAAAGCTACTCTAGTAATACATCCTTGTCCAGCCGGAGCCCCGGCTGCCTGGGTCACCTGCTCCTATGGCGATCCCACCCCAAAAGGATCCTGGGGCCGGCACTGCACTCACCATCACAATCCGGGTGCCTGGGTGCAAGGCCATCTCATCTGCTGCCGAGCCTGGGGTGACGCGGTGAATGAAGATCCCGTGAGGTTTCTGCCGATGACGCTTATCTGCTCCAGCAGCACGTCCCCCTGGAAGGCCAGCACCACCACCTGGCTCGGGATCTTGCAGGCCGGCCTCCTCTGCACCGGACTCTGTGGCAGGAAGGGAGGTGACGGAGCCCAAGAGCCACCTGCAGCAGGAGGTCAGGCAGGGCCTGCTCCGTGTGGCCCAGCATTTTGGGATTCTCCTTCCCCTGACATAACCCCATCCTAGGAAAGGCTATACCCTCCCAACAGTGTCACTCCAAATGCCATCCTGTCCGCCCTGCCACCTGCTGGCCCCGGCCCAGCCCTGCCGCTGCTCACCTGGTCGACAAGGTGAGGCCCCCGGAGGACGGCTGCAGGCGGCTCTCAGACTCAGGAAGATCTAGGTGGGAGCCGAGGGTTCAGACGCCAAGCCAGGTAGCCGCCAAGGCTGCCCTGTGCCCCTTCTGACAGCTTCAGCTCACCCTCATCCCACACTCAGCCTCAGGCTCCCCCTAGCCCTTCTGTGTACTTTGCTGAGGCTGAAGCTTCTCTGCCTCCTCCCTTCCTTGAGACTCAGAACCGTGATTTCATCCCCAAATAGGAGTAGCTGGTGAAAGGCTGCAGTTACCAGGGTGTGGCTTACATCTTGTCCTTTTGTGGTGTTTGAATGAGTTTCCAACATTTTACAGGACAGGGAAGCTAGAGTCTGGATTTCTGGCTTTACTTGAAAAATCAAATCGGATGTAACTGGGGGACTTGCATTTCTGTTTCTACATGGACCTGCATTTGTGCACGACCCACATTTCTGCACAGACCCCCATTTCTGCAAGGACCCACATTTTTGCATAGACCCCTATTTCTGCTTGGCAGCAGTCACAGGCACGGCAGTTGGCCTCTTGCTCATCCTGGGCCACGCTGCTGCCCAGCTGGCAGTGGCAGGCCTTAGAGTCGACAGTCCTAGGACTAGATGTCTTCAGTCCTTCTCACTGGTGGACTGCCCACGGGAACCAGAGAGCCAGCAGAGGGTCAACGGTTGCCTGCTACGGGCAGCCTGTGCCCAACTCACAGCAAATCTATTCAAAGCCAAATGAAGTTAGACCCCTAATGTAACTGAGGTCAGTTCCACTGGAAGCGTATGAAGAGGACATCACACAGAATCATGACAGAAGGAAAGCAGCCCTCCCTGCTCAGGATCCAGAACCAGGTAGGGTGCACCTTGGGAGCGCCCTCTCAGTGGATCACTCACTATTATAAATAAAGACACCATCGATCTCTCAAGGGGCAAGGTTTCTGGGTACCTGACCATAGAAAGCCTTGTGCCACTCCACCCTAAGGTGCCTCTGTGAGGAACAGCATGGGGTGCGGCCCCCCACCCCGTGGCTATGGGGTGAATTCCAGATGGGGTGCTAAGCACCTACTGTGTGCTAGGCCCAGGCTGGGGTAGATGCACAGGGTGGACAAGATGAGGAGGCTGTCCGTGAGCAGCCCATGGCTTGGGAAGGAGAGAGGACCAGTTAAGTCACACATAAGAGGAATAAGCCACAGGAGCAACAGGAAGGCCTCACGGGCCGACACCCAGGAGGAGAGATGCTGCAGGCAGGTGCCTCGGCCAGGAGCAACAGGGACATGAGCCAAGTGTCTCCAGACATCACTGAAGGCCTGCGGGTCACGGATGGGGGCGGGGGGACAGGGCGGGGACATGTGTGCCTACCCTGTGCCTGGATAGCTCACCCGCCTCCCGGGCGGTGCCTGTCCTCGCTTCCCCTCCCAGCTCTGCTGGCCCCGCTCAGCCCAGGGGAGGTGGCGGCTGCAGAGGTTCGGGGTGGGGGGCACTCACCTGCTTTGTCTACGGTCTCATAATCCAGGTCTGCGTCGCCCGTCCGGGCTCCTGTGGTGGCTCCCCGGTCTACCTCCCGGATTTCTGGGAAGCTGCTGTAGAGCGGAAGAAGAAGACAGCTCAGGCTGCATCGTCCTTGGGCTCTCACGCATCCCTGAGGCCCTGGGTCAGTGTCCCCAGCTCGGGTCATCCAGACCCCAGTACCAGTCCCTCTCGACCTGAAAGAGCAGGGTCTTCCTGGAAGTCCTCTGCGACCCGCTTGTATGGCGACTGCTGGCTGGGAGGCGCCGGGGCTGCTGGAGCGGAAGCTGTCCACCAGCTCACGGCTGGATGTGGCTCTCAGGTCAGCCCAGAGCCGGGGCTGGGGAAGGACGGGGCCCAGGTTGGCTCGGCGCTCCCGGGAACCCATGACACCTCCCTCTCCATCAGGGGAACGGTAACAGCAGGCCACAGCCCTGTGAGGGCAGGCAGGGCAGGGAGGAGCACCCCGCGAGGCCGCCTGACCTGAGCCCCTGCTGTGTGCCGGGTGCGCCCTGGCCTACCTCGCTCAGTTCTCATGGTGAAGGCGCATGGTGGGTGGTGCTGTCCCACTTGACACACAAAGCCGCCGAGGCCCAGAGGGGCCAAGCTCCTGACCGGTGAGGGTCACGTGCTCTTGGCCGACTGCACCAGATGCTGAGCATGGCCAGGTGTGTGGTGCAGGTCTGAATGCAGTTCCTTTGCTCACTCAGTAAGCACTCTTTGTCACCTAGGGTGCCAGGCCCCCTTCTGCCCCACAAGATGAGGGTGTACCTGGGCAGGCCCAGGAGTGGAGCCCGCACCGGCTGTGCCCCAGCGGGACCGAGGCAGCCGCAGTCGCTGTCCTCCTGTGGGCCGATGGCAAACATGCGCACGAGCCGCTGCTTCCCCTTCGGACAGGGCTCCCTGGTGCCAGCGTCCTGCTTGTGCTGCCAAAGACGCCCCCCGGGCTGGTTAACCCTAGAGAGTCTCCCCTGGGGTTTCTACCAAGTCACCACCACTGGGCAGTTTCCTCTCATCAGCTTTTGGGCAAAACAGTCACGTCCCTCCTCCAAGCCTGGGCCCAGCATTAAAGGAGCTGACCACCAAGGAGATGAAAAGCCACCGGCTTGGGTGTATTTCATTTCTTTAGAGGATATGTGTTCTTTATTGGTTATATAAACAACACATGCTCTATTACTGTATATATGTACACACCGAATATTAGGGAGAAAACAGAACTGATTAGAGATGAAAATAAAAGGCGCCCACCTTCCCGCACTCAAAGAGTACTGTTAGCGTTTTGCTCAGTTTGTCCATCAGCCTTTTCTCTAAGCATGTGTATTTTGGAACACAGCTGACGTGGGGAGGGGTGAGGGAGGATGGGCTGGGGCCCGTGCGTGAGGAGGGGAGGGTCTGCCGATGCCTCATGCAGGTCCCTGGTGCCTGTGAGAGGTCTTGCCCACCACCGGGGTGCCCGGAGCTGGGGCTGCCAACAGGACCACACAGACAGATTTTCTAAGAATATCAGCTCTTTGGAAGCGTAGTTCCCTTCATGCACACAAGTCAGCTCTTGGACATTTGATTTTCAAACATCTCTGAATGCAGTTTCAGATGCTGCGTTCTTGAACACCACACTACAGGCTCCAGAACCTTCTGCTGAGCTACTCCTTCCACGATTTGCATAATGTTACCCTAAAAGGAGGAGCAGATGCACACTCAGTCTGCCCAGTCTTGCACCTTCGGCAGCACAGTCTGCTCCAGGGAACCTGCGTGGCGGGCGAGTCAAACCGGGTGACTGGGCTGGTGCCCACCCCCTGCACCCACCGCCCTGCACGTGGGCAGGAGGCACCCACCCCTGGCTGTGACTCAGCCTGCAACCTGTGGAGCCATTGGCGCAGTTCGCAGACTTCATCCATCAGCTTGAATACCTTCCTGCGGAGGGCGTCCTTCTCTGCCAGATTCTGAGAGATCTCCACCCGGGCTGTATCGCTGGAGGAGTAGGCCTGTGGGCCAGGACTTAATGATGCTGGGGCATGAGAGGCCGGGCCGAGGACATGGAGCCCTGACCAGAGGAAGCCCCTTGTTTCTTGTCTGCATTTACAAGGGACTCATCCAGTGTGAGCCAAACACAAGCTATTCGGAGATACACACTTGTATTTATTTACAGTTTTCAGAACATCCGATATGTGGGGTCCATGCAAACATCTTGTGCCAAAGAGAAAGGAAGGTGACACACAGGGAGCATGTCAGAAGCGACAGCCCTCTAGTGGACCCAGGAGAGAGACCCAAATCTGGACCAGCTGCCATTGAGGCTGAGCAAGTGGTGTGACTCCACCAGCCAGCCCTCGGCTGCCCCGAGAGAGGCAGGGGCCAGAGGCTTCCTGGGCCGAGACTCAGGCAAGGCCAGCCCCTCCTGTCCCCCGGAGCCCCTCAGCCTGGCACACAGCCCTCGCCGTGCCGGGAACCTGGTCCCTCTCCTTCTGCAGCTGGGCCACCTGGCTCTGCAGGGAGCTCACCTTCTCCTTGTAGATCTCAGTCCACCTTAGTTTTCTGGGACTGGAGCAGGGTGTGCTCCTTCTCTTCCCAGTACTGGGCAGAGGGGGACAAACAGAGCCCATGAAGGTCGGCGGCTGAGGGTTGGGCTGAGGACAGGGTTGGGTGGGGGAACCTCAGGGAGAGAGAGGGAGGTGGCTCTGGGGTGAAATAAGGTGAATTCATGCTTAAGTGCTAAATCTCGAGGTGTGTCTGTCAGGTCACTGTGCGGGTCATGTTCGAGCTGAGTAATCGGACTGCACACAGGTGCTGCGTCTCTAACTCTGTCTCGTCTCTTCCACGTCCCAAACGACATGAACACTTCCCTCCAAGCTGCCTCATGCTCTTCATCACCTCCTTCCTCCCTGTTCCTCCCTTGTCTTTTGTAGCAACTAAATAAAGCCCAGCTCTCACCCCAGGACCCTGTGCACTTGAGCCGCTCTGTGTTTGCCTGAACCCCACTTTCTCACCACTCCACAAACCAGACATGACCCCCTGTCTTGGGCTCAGTGTAGCTTCGATGAAGGAATGAATGAACACAGTAGTTAAGCAGAGCTGGTTTTAAGCTCAGTGGTTCAGGAAGCTGTCTCCCCACCTGTGCAGCCCCACCCCTGGACATGGCCAGGGTGCTCACCTGCTTTCGCTGCCCCTCAGCAGCCGCAGCCCACCCCCGAGAGTGCAGGCGGTTCACCAGCTCCTGCCTGCTTTCTGGGGCTTTGCCCAGGTCCTGCTCCAAAATGTCCTTCTCTGCCTGGTGCAAAGAGAGGTCAGGGCAGGGACCCCCCACCTCCCCAAAGGCCTGCTCCTGGGAAGCAGCCCCATCACCTCATCCGGAGAGGTGCGTGGATCGGCTTAGCCCCATCACTGTCCGTTAGGTGGGCAAACTGGCAAGGTCAGCAATCAGAACGGGAAAAGCCTTTCAGTTCTACTTCTGAGTGGTGGGGGAGACAGAGAGGAAGCAGAAGCCTGTCAGGAGACCAAGTCCTCCTTAGGCAGTTTCAGTCTGTCTGTCCACAGATCCACCAGCAGAGTTCCCAAGGGGGGGCACCAACTGCAGGGCACCCCCTCCTCTCCCTCACTTCTCAGGGAGGGGCATATGGCTGGGGCTCCATCCAGGCAGTGTGTGGCCCACCCCGCGCCCAGTGAATGTCTGCTGGAGTGGCTCAAGAAGATGCTGATTGATTGAAAGGACTCCAAGAGGGGAAGACAAGGGCTGGCCAGCCCCCCAGGTGTCACCTGCTCCCCGGCTTACCACGATTCCCCACTCTCCGACACACACATGGACAGGACCGCAGAATAGTTTCCAGTCAAGGGGTTCTCCCACCACATACAACCTTTAAGCTAATAATCCACCCCAAATAACATGGCAGCAGTCAACACGCTGAGGGGTACATTCTAAGGCATGTCCGACAGCTGTCAATTCCGCCAACGTCTGCAGCTGGGCGAAGAGGCAGGACTGAGTCACTAGAGTTCATCTCACTCAGGTCTTGGCTACACCTTGGCACAACCACCTGCCCCAGGCTGACTCCCAAGAAACCACGGCTGCTGCCAGCAGTGAGAGCTGCCCCGGCCATAGGCGCCAGGACCTCGCAGCTTCTCATCCTCCTCCTTCAGCCGGCTCAGCTCCTGCTCCCCAGGCTCCAGATCGCTGGCCATCTTCAGGGAGTGCTCTTGAAAGTTCCGCACATGGGAGGAAGACATCCTCTCCCGCTGCAGCTCCTGCTTCGTCACGTACAACTGCGGGGAGCCAGCGACAGGGAGGAGGGAGTGACTACTGGGTCTCCACCCAACCAGAAGCCTGGTGTGTCCTCCACCTTGTCCTTAAGGATGGTGCCATTCCCTCCCCGAGACCTCAACATCCATAAAGCGTTTGAATATCTCAATTCCTGCGGGAGAAGAAAAGGCGTTTCAGCTTTATTTTATAGATGAGGTGTGCAGTTAACTGACTGGGCTGGGTCCCAGGGACTAGAACAAGGGGCCCTGACAACAAGCTCTTTGATCTCTGGCCTGAAACTAGGTCACCAGCAGCCAGTGATGAATGGCCAGTGAGTCATCTCCAGCCCACTTTCCGGCTTCTCTGCCTTTCCATATTCTGCTAAATACACCAGATAGGGGACTTAGGATTCATGAAAATCAGTGAGTCAAAAGACAGAAAAAAGTCGAGTCCGTTGGGGCAGAGATGCCTGGGAATGCAGGACACAGTCTGTTCAGACGCATTGGCAATCTGAGTGCAAATATGTGCTGCCGCCTGCCCGGCAGGTGGCATGTCCAGGGCTGTGGCCCTCTGGAAACTACCCAGCCAAGCCCCACTGGCCTCCATCCTGCTGGGCAGTGGCCCAAGAGAAACTTGGATCTGGAGCCAATGGGCCCGGCCTGTTTTATTCCGGGTGTGGCGTCCCTGGGGAACATGGACTTTCCCCACAAGGCAAACCCAGGGAGCTGGATGCCAGGGTGGATCAGACATTCCCTCAAGGACTGCGGTCAAGCAGAGAAGGAAGAACCTTTCCGCTGAAGGAAGGACCTGCTCACAGACGCAGGCGGGGCAGCCCTCCCCGGCCCCACGGTGGCTTCTTCACAGACCAGCCAGTCCAAGGGCAGGTACGGGGCAGGGCAGGCTCATTGCCGTGTAGGCTGGGGGTGGAGGCGAAGCATCCGTTATCCGCAGGGGTGCCTGAGCCTGCGCCAAGGCTCATGGGGCAGGGAAGAGGCGCGGGAGCTTCGGGAGATGGTGCAGCGGGCGCCAAGGCACGGGGCGGAGAGCAGCGGGGTCAGGGAGCAGGGCTGCAGGGCAAGCAGCTGCTACCTCCTCCTGCAGGCTGCGGCAGCGCGTGGCGGCCAGCTCCTTCTCCTGCAGGGCGCTGCTGTGGTGCAGCGAGAGACTGAGGACCTCGTCCTTCAGCTTCAGTGCCTCGTGGAAGTGGGCGCGGGCCTCGCGCTTCATGCGGCTGTGGTCGGCCTCCAGCTGGCACAGGCTCTCGGCGCGGGCCTCGGCCTGACCCAGGCGCTCTTTCAGCTGCCGGCACTGCTGCAGCAGTGCCTCCTTCTGCCCCTTCTCCTGGCTCAGCTCCTCCTGCGGGCCGCCGATAGCCCCCGCCAGGCACTCCGTCAGCTTGGACGTCTCCGTGAGCCCTGCGGGGGAGAGGCGGTGGGCCCAGGCACTGCCGCCATGCTTCTCTCTCCTTAGCCTCTGGGTCTTTGCCTGTGGTGCTCACACTCTCAAGCAGGACCTCCCACCCTAATCTATGGGCCTCCTTCAAAGTTTCTAGGCTCAGCCAGACTCGATATTTTAGTTAAATAAATAGTGTGACCGTCTTCTCTGTGGGACCCTACTGTTCAGACCCAAGTCCCTGCCCATCAGCCAAGACGTGCTTGATGTTAACTCATTTTAATATCATCCTAAGAAAACATGCCATGGAATATGAATCCATATAACAGAACTCTAAAAAGCATAAATACAGACTGTGATGTCAAATAAGCAGTAAAGTTTTCTTATCCAAAGCTTTGAGTGATATCTGTCCTGCTCCTAAGAATATCTAAATCTTTCAACTGCTCCTCCAGGGAAGCCTGAAACTACTTAATTAACGCAAACAGCCTTCTCTCCCACCAAGCCGGGCATACACCTTTCCTTGGCTGGCTGAGCGAATGCACAGAAGGCTGTGGGCTCCACACCTTTTCCCCTCTGGCAGGGGATGGTCTTCAGGCCCCCATGAGAGCCGGAGCACCCTGGGAGTAAGGCTGCCTCTTGGCTTCGATCACAGGTCACCCAGCAAGGTAAAAGCCTTCTCAGGAGCTCTCCTACGGCAAGAGCATACTTCCCCTTAGCTTGTGCCTCTCAAATGCAGATTCCATGCCTCCTGGTGGGGGTCTCCTTTTGGGGCTTGATAATTGGGGACAGACCTTTTCTTTTAGAATCCTACCCAACCCACTAAGGTAATAGGGGTCTCCTCACCCTTGGAGTGCTGGGGGCCAGGGATAGAAACCTCTTCCTAGAGAGACGAGGGAAAGGTCTGGAACAGCACGCAGGCACTAGGGACCTGAAGCTCCGAGGAAGCCCACGCCAGCCTGTGGGAGACCCAGCTCTCACCACTGAAGTTGCCGAAGTCCATGTCAGGCTGCAGCCCAGTGACCAGGGTGTAGACATCAGGGTTGTGGAACTTCAGGCTCTCCAGGAAGGCGATGGCCCCACTCTTTCCTCTAGTCTTCAGCAAATCCAGCAAGTGCCCTTGGGAGACAGCAGTCTTTGCTAACAAGGCCCTGGTGACTGGTGGAAATCCTCGCATCGCAGGGAATCAGCAGGTGAAAGCTGCTCCCCAGGATCCCGGGGATGGCTGCCCTCCCTGCTCCTGTGGGCGCCTCTAAGCCACGTGATACAGTCAATCTTGAGATGTGAAGGACCTTGAAAAGGGCAAGGCTTGTATTTATTGAACAATGACTAGGACCCAAGTGCTGAGAGTTGGGGATAAAAGACTAAGGAAGATGATCTTAGCTCTCAAGACCTCCCAGGCGCGTTGGTGGACACGTGCCGACATGTGTACAGAGCACATGGGAGGAAGAAAGCAAACGTCAGTGCCCCAGGGCCAGGCTCCCAGAGAGCCTTGGGGCCCTCCAGGCTCACCCAGACCCCACTGCTCTCAGCTTGAATGACAAGGCTGCCTCCATTTCTCCCGTGTCAGAGGTTCCTAAGGCAACAGGCACAAATAGCACCATTTGATAGCAACCATTCACTGCCCGCTTTCTAGGGCCCAGGCTCTGAGGTGAGCATCTCATAAACAGTTCTCCTAAAACCTGCTTGCTGAAGCTATTAGCTTTCCTGTTTTTGGATGAATAAACACAGCTGCTGAGAACATCAGAGTCGGCACCAGACACCTGGGTTGAACTGAGGCTTCCCCCAGCCAAAAGGTATGTCCACCTGGAAACCGTCAATGGGACCTTCCTGGGAAAAAGGGTCTTTGCATGCAGATGTAACACTGCTAAGGGTCTTGAAGGAGAGCATCCGGGCCTCTGCAGGTGGGCCCTAAGTGCCACGACACCTGCCCTTTGGGGAGACAGAAGAGGAGACCACAAGGAAGAGATGGCGTGACGACAGAGGAGAGGTGGGGCGGGGGTGGGGGACGCGGCCACGAGCAAGCATCGCCCAGGCCCTCAGAGGCTGGCAGGGGTGGCAGTCTTCCCTCTGGAGCCTCCAGAAGGAACCTGGCTCTGCCCACACCTTGATTTCAGATTGCAGACTAGGAGAGGACCCACTGCTGCGGTTTTAAGCCCCGGTGTGGGGTCACTGGTTCCGGCCCCAGGAAACTACCGAGTGGCCCCATGTCTGGGACTGGGTCCCTCGCCTGCACTCCCTGCCTGCACACGGGCTGGGCAGCACCACCCGCACTGGGCTTGCTCGGCAGGAAGGGCCCAGGGCCAGCAGTCCTTACCGACCCGCATGGCAGTGTGGGTGAACCTGGGGCTGTGCAGGACCTCCTCCTCGTCCAGCCGGCCCAGCACGTTTGCCTGGTGTAGGTAGGCTGTGAGGCGGCTGGGGCAGACGCTCTGCACGATCCTGTAGCGGTGGTCTTCCATCAGCTCCCACAGCTCCTCCTCGTCCAGGGCCATCAGCATGGAGTCCGTGCTTCTCGGCTCCGCCATGCAGGAGGCCGAGGACCCTGGAAGGAGGGCGGGAACTGTGACTTGGCTTACGGCCGGGGTGGCCTTTCCGTCCAACCCCGTCTCCCATGTCACTGGCAGGGAAGCAAGTGGCCCATTTGGAGAGGGTGATGACACCCTCCTGGCCCTGGTGTCCCATGACCAGCAGGAGGGGACCATCCATCCTTACGGCTGATATGAATTTCTCTACCTCGAGCAGAGCACGAACTTGGTTTCCTTTAGCTTCAGGGAACTGGATCTGCCGTCACAGCAGAGGAAGCCGCCCTTGGTTGGAACAGGCTTGCTAGAGGTGTCTAGACCATGCATTCTCAACAGGGGCGACAGAGCCCCCAGCTGAAACATGGCTCTTGAGCAAAAATTCTTACTCTTAAATGCGTAACGCACGCTGTACATAGACATACAGGATACCTGTGATATTAATATTTCTTGGCAGAGCAATTAGGGACAGGATGTCTGAAAAGGCTCCCTGGTGGTGAGGATGACTGAAGGCTCGGAGACCCTGCCCCAGGACAAATGTGAAGGCTTGGACTCATCCGGTAACTGTGCATGGTGTCCAGAAACCATACATGGCACCTCCGCACAGCCCTCTGAAACTTTATGTGCCTTTACACATGCAGATCCTCACTGTTCACTCCAACTTTACATAAACAGTACCATACTGGACATGGCACCATGTGCAATATGTTTTTGAGGTGTGGCTTCTGGACACAAGCAGCTGATATGTATGCTGTATACACGTGACTTTCTATTGCCACTGCTACTGGACTCGGTTATGAATAAAGCACTGTTGGTTGCTGGGAGCCCCGTGGATGGTACTGTGTCATTTCTACTTTCCTCCATCGCACCAGCACTGTGGTGACTGTCCTTATGCGTCCCCTTGAGCGCAGGTGGGAGTGTGCTCGGACCTGTGAATCCCTCACTTGGTTCTTTTCTTTTGGAATGATGACCTGGACTGGCCGGAGCTGAAGCCTCTTGAAGAGGTCTGTACACTAAAAATGCTGGAAAACCAGAGCAAATCAATGCTGGTAAACTAAGGAAAATGGGAAACGGTGGTTGGAACCTGCTGCCGTGAAGGCCCCCCACAACCCACATGAGGGGCCCAGTCCACAGCCAGCACTCACTGAGAGAAGCTCACACTCGTTTTTGCAGGAACTCCTCTCACTGGGCTGGGATGTGGCATCCCCTCCGTGGCCAGTGTGGTGCTGCCACCAGTTCCTTTCTCCACAGGCTGCCGGGCAGGGTGGGGCTGGGAGGGAGGAGGCCGCCAAAGCAGTGCCAAGAGGACCTGGCAGTTCTTTCAAGCCACGTGACTTGCTCCAAAACCAAACACTAACACAATGAGAAAAAAAAGGCAAACTGATCCAGGAAATCTGACAGATCTTTGACCCCAGTGGTTTTCTCAGTAACTATAGTAACTGTAAAGGCTTCCTCAG
Source organism: Smutsia gigantea (assembly GCA_032199065.1). Lineage (NCBI taxonomy): Eukaryota > Metazoa > Chordata > Mammalia > Pholidota > Manidae > Smutsia > Smutsia gigantea. The sequence continues at coordinate 56,801 of JAVSCE010010051.1, forward strand.
GGCGTGGAAACAGGTTTCTAGGAGGAAGCTGGGTTTGACCCCTAGGGCACCGAGGAGAGCTGGCAGGTGTGACAGTCACCCTCTGGGACCCTCACCCCAGGCCAGAGCCCATGGACACCTTTCCCCCAAGTCCCCTTAACCCGAGACAGGGACCTGCTGGGCATGGACATGGATGGGAAGGGGCCCTAGGGTCTTCCTGGGTGAGGGGAACGCAGGGCAAGGCCCAGGGTGGGCGTCCCACCTCGCTGCCCTTTGGCGGCCCACTCCTGGTTTCCTCAGGGAAACAGCTGGGCATGAATCAGGCTTTTATGGGCTGAGTTGTGCCCCCTGCCAAAGACATGTTGAAGTCCTAACCCCAGGTACCTTCGAATGTGACCCTATTTGGAAATAGGGTCATTGCAGATATAATCAAGTTAAGATGAGGTCATTGGGATGAGCCTTAAATCTAGTACGACCAGTGTCCTTGTAAGAAGAGACCCAGAGACAGACACACAGGAAGAAGGCCATGTGGCGACTGAGGCAGAGGTGGGGGTGGTGCTCACCCTAGCTGAGGATCGCCAGCACACCTGACCCTCAGAGGAATGCGTGGAACGGATTCCCCTCTAGGCCTTCAGAGGGAGAGCGGCCCTGCGGCACCTTGATTTTGGACTTCTGGCCTCCAGAATCGTGAGCAAATAAACTGAGGTTGTTTTAGGCTGTCTGGTTTGTGACTGACCGTTTATTATGGAAGCCCTGGGAGACCAGGCCACAGGAGCAAAGGGGATTTGGTGCCGGTCCTGGGGTGCCGAACCACCTCCCAGGGTGAGCTGTCACCGCACACCTGAATGGAAGGCTCACCCCGTCCTGGGATCTCTACCCCGTAGAAGTTTATATCAGTGGAGTCTGACTTTCTGAATCAGGAAGAACAGCTGTGTAACCTACGGAGCCCAGCACAAGGGGAAATATGGACACCTTGTTTAAAAAGTATTTAGAAGTTCAAGACAGAGGTGGCAAAGCATTAAACCAGGCACAGGACCCTGAGCCCAGGCTGCACCCATGAAGCTGGCCCTGCTGTGTGTGACCAAGGGGTCTCCAGGTCCCCAATGTCTAATTTAGGCCTGAATTCTTGGCTTGGCCAAAGGCTCCTCTGTGACAATCACTGTCCTTCTGTGTAGCTCTCTCTCAAGTGCCCATGGGGGAAGAAGCACCTACTCCTTAGCACGGAGGGGTGGGTGGGCATGTTAAGCCCTTAGAGGCCTGGGGGGAGGTAGGGTGCCAAATGGGGTCCACCTTCTCTGTAGCAGCCAGGCTAGTGGCCCTGGGGGCCAGGACAGGGCTGCAGTTCAGATGGGCTGTCACTGTGACCACTGAGAAACGGCTCAGCTTCTGGGCCTCCATGGCCAAGGGTGCCAGCTGGTCAACCCCACAGCCCGAGAGCAGGAGAACAGGTCGGGAAGCAGCCCTGCTGTGCCTGGTCTGGCCTTGCCTAGGGAAGGTCATCGTCTGTTTGCCCAGACCCCGCTGGTCCATTTGGAAGCAACAATATCTCATGTGCCCAGCACCAGGGCCTAGACAAGGACATCTGACCTCAGCCAGAGGGTCTTTCCCCAGGATCTGTCTACATGGGAACCAGCTCCTCCCCCTGGCCTGGTTGCACGGCTACAGAGCTCCTGGAGCCTTGCCCACGTATGTTCACAGCAGTGCGATTCACCATCGCCAAAAGGTGGAAACAACACAAATGTCCATCAGCAAATGGATGAACAGAGATGGCACATCCACAGGACGGACTACGATGCAGCCCTAAGACGAGCAAGTCCTGACACGTGTTTCACCATGGACAGACCTCAAAAACATGATGCACAGGCAAAGAAGCCAGACACCAAAGGCCACGTGTTGTATGGTTCCATTTATGGAAATCCGGAGCAGGCACATGCGTGGCGACAGGAGCAGATGAGTGGTTGGGAGGGCAGGGGAGGTGGGCCTGCGGGTGGTAGCTAAAGAGTCCAGGTAAGTTTCCTTTAAGGTGATGAAAATGTTCTAAAGGGTGTTGGTTGCACATATCTGTGAATATATGAAAAACCACTAAATTGTCTACCTTAAATGGGTGAATTGTATAGTAGATGAATTATAGCTGAAATATGTTGTTTTTTTCAATAAGAAGATCTCAGTGCTCACAGGGACCACTCCCTGCCAGAATGCAGGGGAGGGAGGTGATAAGGTCCCCTCGGGGACGCGCCTGCCCTGCCTCTGTGACCACAGTGCTGGCGCCCCTCCGCATGTGGGACACCAGCCTTCCCTGTTCTTCCTTCTTTGTTTTAGCCCAGGCTGGCCTGCCGGCACCCTGACCACCCAGCACCCCAGCCAAGCTCCCATCCTCCACCCTGGAGGAGCCGAGAGGAGGCTGGGGGTTCCCTGCTGACCTCCTCTTCTCCAAGTCCTGCACGCCCTCAGTCCACACTCCCTGCCCCCCTCGGCGGACCCTGTCACCCCCAGGAATGCCTTGCCGCTTGTACAGAGGAGGCTGGGGGTTCCCCCGGAGCCTACTTAGGTGGCGACCGCATGAGTGAGCTGCCTCCCACCAGGTCCAGCTCAAAGATGCTGGATCCAATTCAACATATAAAATCAGCCTGAATGGTAAAGGTTCTGAATGAAGCAGACTCACAGAATCTTCTTCCCCAGTTCCTCACAGAAAGAACCAAAAATTGTTGAACTTCTAAAAAGCACAAAATGGGGAAAGCTTGGAAGGTAAACAACTTTCTGCCAAAAACTTTGAAAAGTGGCAGCCAAGCCCCAAGATAAGAGTGGTGTGGAGGGGCCCGGGAGGAGGACTCAACGGTTCTCCCCACCACTTGCCCATCTCAAGACAAACAGACTCTGGGGGAAGTCTGGGGAGATCCAGAATGCCCTGTGACTTCCACTGCCTCTTGGCACAGGGAGGAGGTGACCATCCTGGGGGGCCCATGCTGATTTGAGGACCCTCCTGCGTGGTAAGCATGGGACCCCTCTGACCCCAGCTCATGCCCAGAATGTTGAAGAGCTCCCTCCCATCAGAGTGAACTCAAGCCACAAGCTGCCTTACCAGGGCTGCTGAAGACAGAGGGCTCTCCAGAACTCTCCGGAGCACGCCAGCTGCCCTGCTCCTGGGCCCTGCGCCTTGATGGGGTCTGGGTACAAGGGGGGCTAGCCCAGGGGTCACTCTAGTCCATCCTCCGTGCAGTGAAGTAGCTTGCAGTGGATCCCCAAGTGGCAATAAAAAAATGTGGGAATTCCTTTGCAACTCAGTCCTAATTTAAATAGGGGCTGGTCCTCACAGGGAAGGAAATTTAGCCCAGAGATCCCGAAGGATGTCTTAGACTCTGTAAGTCTTCTAACCCTCCACAGCTCTGGAGAGAGCCTCACGTCTTCTGTCCACCCCACTCAGCACCCTCCTCCCCTCCAAGGCTCAGGGGCGCCTCTTGCCTGTGAAGTAGGGGAGGAGAAGGCGCGCATCCACACGTCCACAAGCATGGGCAGGGCCCCAGAGCAGGGGCACACGAGGAGGGAGAGCTAGGGAAGCCACAAACCATCATGCCACGCTGAGGCAGACAGCTCCCAGACCCCATTCCTGGCTGGCCACCTCACCCTGCGGTGCTGACCTGCTCTCCTGGGGACGCCCCTGCCTTCCTCATCCTGGCAAAGTGAGGACCACCTGTGCCACGGGCTCAGGGCAGCCACCGCCGAGCAGGTTTGACAGGCACGGCAGTGGGGCCCTGCCTACAGGAGCACTGCCTCCCATGGAGCCTCCACGTGCCACTGAAGCGCCAAGGCGGTCCCACAGCAGGGAGGACGCGTGTGAAGAGTCCTCCCTGAGTGGATCTGTGAGAGCCCAAGGACCACCCACAGACAGCGGAGACTGAGGATGATGGACGATCTCGGGGCAGAGGGAACCTCTTTCACTTTGTGAATACTGGCAAATCCCTCAGAAGAACCCTACGGAGGTCAGGAGAGATGCTGGAGCTCTGCTTGGGTCCCCATGACCAATTATGGGGAGTACCTAAACAATCCCAGTGGGTCCGCCTAAAGCCAACATTTGGTAACTCTTACTTCAATTCAGATGAAAGCACTGGATCCCCTGTGTCAGGATGTATCCAGAATCGATCACCTCTCACCACTTGCCTTGCTGTGCCCCGGTCTCACCTTCCTGGACCTCCACGGTGCCTCCTGGCTGCCCCCGCTACGCCCCCATGCCAGCCCTCAACACTGCAGGCAGTGTGGCCTGTTGGGCTGAGTTTGGTCTACAAGCCCTCAAGTCCCTGCCATGCCCCATGTGTGAGGCTCTGCCTGCCGGAGCTTGCGGGCCTCACCACCACCTGCCCGCCCGCATGCCGGCCCCCTCGCCAGCCTCGGCTCCTCCGCGCTGTGGCCTCTCTGCCTGGAATGCCCTTCCCCTCGCCTCCTTCAGGATGTTACTCAGGACGGCCTTTCCAGGCCGTTCTATTTAAAATCGTAGACTTCTCACCCCAGCTCTCCACTGCCCTTTCCCTGTTTCATATTTGTCTGATCAGCATGGGTCCCCCCCAAGGAGGGCCGCCCCCCCACCTCTGCCAAGAGGATGTAGAAGTTCTGTGGGGCAGTCTGGGGTGCTTCTTGACCTCCCCATGCTTCCCCCCAAGTTTGTCTTGAGATGGGAAAGTAGCGGGGAGAAGCCTTGAGACCTTCCCCGGGTTCTGTCACCCGGGGCTGCGTGAGTCCCCGGGCCCTTCCATACCACTCCATCCGTTTTGGGGGCTCGCCTGCCATTTCTCAAAGTTTTTGGAGAAAGTTTACTTATTGGCCTCACTGCTCCCTGAGATAACAATGTATTTTAATTTCTTGTTGGTTTCTTGTCTGCCTCCCCAGAAGGAGCCTGTCACCTCCAGAGGACAAGGACCCTTGTTTTCTTGTCCTCTGCTGTGTCCCCACCCCTGGAACACTGATGCCCCACGCAAAGGGGTTGGGTGAACAGATAAACACTGGTTGGGTGTCTGGTTCCCAAAGATGCAGGTGCCGGTGAGGAAGGAAGGACATTCATGGCTCCGTGCAGTCTGAGTACAAAGGACCTTAAAGATTATTATCCTGACAGAAAAAGGTGGGTCCCCAAAGTCACATGGCCACCCAAAATCTCCTCCTGGTGAGTGAGGAGTAGCAGGCTGCAGCCACTGGGGGCAGGGCAGCGGGAGCAAGGCCCCAGGGCAGAGCGGGCACGAGCTCTCAGACCAGAGCCTGGGCCCTGCTGCCCTCTTGCACAGGGCTTTAAATGCCTAAGCTTCAGCTTTCCCTCCTCTCCAGCGAGGCTAATGGTGGCACCTGCCTCAAGGTGAGAAAGCACTTCTGTGCCTGGCACACAGAAAATTCTAGATGGTTATAAAAAAACTTGAAGAAATGCCATCATTCCAAGTAAAAGAGGCAGAGTGTGCTGAAGGCGGCTGGAGCCTCGCTAACCCTCCACTGCTAAGAACACAGACATGGAGAGCTAGCGGCAGAGCTGAGGTAGTCCCCAGCCCACAAAGGCCTGTGAATGACAGTGATTCTCTGTGACACAGGACTACAGCTACACACACACACCTCCAGGGTCAATAAGGCAGTATGCCTGGTTACCTGGCTTGGGTGAAAGAGCATCTCCTAGAGAAACTCCCAAGGAGGTGGGGGCACGTCCCACATGCGCGCACCACCTGGTGGCCATGCCCCGTGGTAGCAGCCAAGACAGATCCTGTGTAGTTATGACCAGGTTACTGGGAACTGGGCCTGGGCCAGCCTCAGAGCTCCTCTGCGGGACACTTCATTCATCCACACCCTTTGGGGAGTTGAGGGGGTCTGTGACTCTGCCTTGGCACCTGGTGGTGGTGGAGCTGCTAGGCCCCTGTGAAGACCCCATAAGCATAAAAACCAGGCCCCCGAGAGAGAATGCCCGAATGCATGGGTAGGTGGCCCACGGAGCACTGGGTGCCATAAATGGGGTGGGGGGAGTTTGTGTCCTCACTCTGGGGAGGGTTCCAGGACTCCTCCCAAGACCCTCCAAACAGGACCTCCACTGCCAAGCTGGAGGCCTGAGCCCGTAGTCAGGGTGGGGCTGGGTGCACCTCTGAAGCTGGCTTCCACAGCCCGGAGCTGGTTGACAGCCCCATCCCACGCCCACTTCTAGCCACACCGGTGCGGGAGTGGGCTGAGGGAGGGCAGGAAGTGGCTACTTCCACAGGAGCCGGTAAAACCAGCTGTCCCCTATCGTTTTTCACACGTGTATAGGCAGCTGCCCTCTGACAAGTCCACTGGATGTCTGGGTATCTCAGATTTAATCCAACTAAATCAGATCTATTAAAGCATTATTTTGTTATTGAAGTGAAATTCATACAACATAAAATTAGCCATTTAAAAGTGAACAATTCAGTGGCATTTAGTATAATCGTGATGCCATACAACCATCACCTCTCCTCTTATTGCAGAATATTTTTATTATCTCAGAGGAAACCTTGTGCCCATTCAAGCAGCTCCTCCTCTCAGCCCCTGGCAACCACGATTCTACTTTCTGTGTCTATGGATTTGCTTAGCTGGACATTTTGCATAAACGCAATCATACACACGTGGCCTTTGTCTCTGGCTTCTTTGACGTGGTACAATGGCTGAACGGCATCGTATGGCTAGACCACACTGTGTTCGCCCCTCCATGTGCTGATGGACAGCCTGGTCCCCTTTTGGCAAATGTGAATTCTGCTGCCCTGGGCACGGTGCACATGTATTCGTTGGGTCTGTTGATTTGGCCCCCAAGGCGCCACAACACTGTTGCCCCACGGCTTCCCCATCTCGTGACGGCGCCCCCCAGAGGCTCATGTCAGAAACCCAGGAGTCAGTCTTCTTCCTCTGGAACCCGAACAGCCTGTCCACCCGACATCAGCCCTGCCCAAATTACCTCCTGAGGTCTCCTCTCGGCACTTCCACTGCCTTGGCTCCAGCAGCCTCCACCACGTCTCCAGCGGGGCTCTCCAGCCCTCACTCCAACTCCTTGACCTCCAGCTGTGGCCACGCCATCTTTCTAAACCGTTTGTTAGAATTCCTCTCCCTGAAAAGAAAGACCACTCTGAAGTGGCTCCTAAGGCAACCACGATGTATTTAAGTTCCGTTTCATAATCTGTAAGACCTTTTGCGACCTGGCCATCTTCTCCCATTTCCACACTTGCTCCCATTCAACGATACAACCACTCTGGCCTTTTGTACCTCGACACCAATTCCCTGCAGGCCTGGGGTCCTCATGCTCATGGCCCCTCGGTCCTGGAACACCCCTTCCTGGGCTGTAGCTAGGCCACCTCCTCTAATAACTCATGTGACATCTTCCCTTCGCCACCAAGAGATCAGCAACCCACTCACTCTTTTCCACTTACCTCATTTCTTTTGCATCACAAGAATTATAAAACCTGCAATTACTTTTTAGTTTGTGTTTTGTTCTGTTCCGTTCACCAACTGATCCAGCACTTGAGCAGAGATGCTCAGTGCACAGCTCCTGCCCAATGTGGGATGACAGCCTTGCAGGCCCGGGGTCCGGCTCTGTGGGCTCAGGAGCTTAGTGAGGTGCCCCACCCGGCCAGGTGGGGTTGAAGAGGGCCTCTAACACCGGGAAAGGAACAGTATTTACCTGCTATGATGTGGTGATGGGCAGGGACCACTGGTAGGAAGCTTATCTTTAGGGACAGCCCTTTGGACCCAGGACATTAACTCCTATGGCGATGACTCATGGGAACCCAACCCAGCCCATTCCAGCATCACTCCACCCAAACCTCCTCCCTGGACAAAATGAGCTGCCCTGATGTCTCCACTCAGCCCGACATGGGCACCAGGAAAGGGACAGGCCAGCCGCTGGGATGCAGTCTGTGGAGCTGTTCCTGGGTTCCCCGCCACTCTAGCATGCACCCAGGGAGCTCCCGAACATCCGGTACACTGTCCTGTGTTCCTCATGCCCTCTCGCCCATGACCTCCTTGAGATTAGTCTAATCAGGTGAGAGAACTTCCCTCCCCCAGTACAAAGGGTGTGGAAATAAAGGTGTAGGAGGCAGGGGTGTTGCACCCGAACATGATGGGTGGGTCGCCTGACCGGGAGCCCTGGGATTCAGGGCCTAGGTGTGATAAGCCATATACATCCACTGTTTTTTTTTCAGATAAATTTTTAATTAATCACACAAATCAAAGTTGGGTATATCTGTGTATGCACACTATATATAAGTACATAACTGTATATGTATACTTGCATAAACAACTATTTACAAATATGCAAACATATGTACCAAGACTAGAAAGGAATATTCAGAAAAAATATGTTCTAGAATACTGGGGTCATGTTTCTTTTTCATTATTTTGTAATATACTCAACAAAACATACTGAGACTATTATAGTGCTATAGAATCTTATATAAATGAATTTGCTCAAGAGCTTCCCTGTCAATATCCTTTTCTGGGTATACATCATAGTTCAGTGCTACTTCTTCAACCCAGACAGACGACTGTATATTGACCTGAAGTCTTGAGAGAGGATCTTCAAGACTTGGTACTGTTACTAGTAATGATCCTGGTTTCCTTACATTACGGCTGATACATTCTCAGGCTCTGGCCTGTTCTGCCTCATCAAGAAGATATTCAAAGACATTATTCATTATAATAATAGCAGCATTTTGCAGAAGGGTACAGATGTCTGCATGAAGCACCTTTATTCTGTCAGTGAACTTGTATTTTTTAATGACCATTTCCTGCAACTGGCAAACGTCTCCATTCAATTCTACTCCATATAGTTGCAATGCTGAACTGTAAAGATAACCCCCATAAAGGACCGTGCCAAGCCCGGAGCCAAAGTTAACCAAGACCTTTCCCAACAGGTCAGAGAGCACATGATGATAAATGAACTTCAATTCCATGAGAGAGAAGGAATGAGAAATAAGCCCTAAAGGTGCTGTCTGGTGTGAACCGCACACCGTACAGTAGTTTCTGCTCATTTTTCCTTCCTCACTTAATGTATCACTAAAGTCTTCATCATAAAGGAATGCATCGATGTGAACTGTGGGTTCTGGCTGCTGCGGTATTTTTTGGAGGGCTAGATGTTCTGAAGAAAGTATGGTTTCTAGAGGTAGGCAGTTCCGAAGATCTTCTGCTATGTTTTTCAACATAATGTCATTATTATCTTGAGTGAATCCATCAAAATCTCTAAACCCTTTCTGAAATTGCAGTGAATTGCGGCGGGTGCCCCGGAAGCGGAAGTGTTACATCCACTGTTTAGGGAACTCACAGCCCCCACTTTAACTTATGAGGCTGGGCCTTAGTCTTTCTAGATGTTTGCAGCTTCTAGTTGGAATTGTAATTGAAGTTTCCGATAAGACATTTAAACACTACTCTGGACATTTAAGCAGTGGGACTGTGTATTGATGTCCAAGCTGGGCTGTCAATTCTTGCTTTGTAAGTAGCTGCTTATGCCCAGCACAGCAGAGCTACACTGAGCAAATATTTGAATGAACAGGCCAAGTACCTAAGACATGTCCTCACCACACAGACAGACGAGATCACATTTGTCCACAGGTAATAAAGGAAAATGCATTTTGGATCTCACTGACACCGTAAGACTTTTGGTGAGCACTGTGTAGGCCTGGTGAAAACTGGCACTATATTTGAACAGGAAAAACCTCTCTGCTCCTGAGAGGAGCTCTTATCCTTGCAACTGCCCAGAGCACTCTCTCCTATAGTAAAAACCCAGCTCTCCTGTGATCTACAGTACCCACCTCCAGCTCCAAGTTCTCTGGAGTGTATTTATACTGTCATTCAATGAGGCCTGAGTGGCCAGGGTGGGTGGGGGGCCTGCGCCTTATGCTCAGGCACAGAGCCATGTCTTCTGAATCTCATCCCCCACACGGGCTCTGTCTTGGGGAGGGTGTCACTCCACCTGAGCACTGCCCACCAGACTGCACCGGCCCCCCGGCTACCAGATTTTGTCATGTTCATGGACTCTGGCATAAAAAGTTTGTTATTCTCAAACAAAAGGAAGAGGCTTTTAAGATGTGTACTCAGACACAATGAAGGGGGGCATTGCCAGGTATTGGCACAAAATGTCATAATAGCGTGAAGACAAAAGACAAGTCTAGGTGGATGAGGAGGAAGATTAAAAATCTTAAGTGCGGTCAAGGCCATCACCGCAACCTCCGCACTTGGGGTGCAATCATTTTCTTCCCTCCTGGCCGATACCGGGGCTTGGACGGCCACTGCTCCTGTTTTCTCTCCCACGCTCTGGCAGGTATTTTACGTTGACCTGCCCAGGAAGAATTCTATCTAGAATTGAAATGTTCCTAGTAGCCATATTTTAGGAAGCAAAAACGAACAGGTGAGATGAACACTTCTCTTAGCTCCGTAAGCCTAAACTGCACTACATGCACACACGATCCACGTAATTACTGAGCTCGCCCGCATTCTCTCCCTGCGCTCCTCACAGGCCGGCCCGGCCCGGCTCAAAACCGAGCGTGCGGCCGAGGGCGCCGGGTACGCCTTGGTGCAGGAGGGCCTGAGGAAACTCGGTTGTATAGATCCTCGATAGCTGATCGATACCGCAAGCCCCGTGTGGTCGCTGAGTCCGGAGAAGGGGCCGCCTGCCTGCTGCCGGCGTCCGCACGCTGCAGCCCAGAGGTGACTCGGCCAGCCACCAGAGCACGAGAGTGGCAAGCGGTGGACTTGGCCCTGCTCAAAACGCAAGACCGAAGGGCAGCAACAACGGGAAACCTGAATCCGGAAGGCCGCGGCGCTTTTCTATGGGCTGGGCAGGGCCCACCCTTCGCGAGATCCCGCGGGAGCTCACATCGCGCGATAGCAGCAGCAGCACCGCCTCCTCCCGGCGGCTGCCTCCCGTGCCCCGTTCCTTGAGAGCGCTCCTGGGTAGCGGCCCAGACGCCCACAGGTTCGCACGCACGCGCGCACCCACGTTCACGTACGCGCGCGTAGTGGCGTCAGTTCCTGGCGGCGACAGCCGCGCGCGACCCTGCTTCCGCTTTCCGCCGCGGCGCGCTCTCCGCTCTTGGGCGACTCGGGATCATGGCGGCCACCGCCACGATGGCGACCTCGGGCTCGGCGAGGAAGCGGCTGCTCAAAGAGGAAGACATGACCAAAGTGGAATTCGAGACCAGCGAGGAGGTGGACGTGACCCCCACTTTCGACACCATGGGCCTGCGGGAGGACCTGCTGCGCGGCATCTACGCCTACGGTCGGTGGGCGCGGGCCACGGGCCCGGGCGGG
>JAVSCE010010052.1:0-60461 GCA_032199065.1 Smutsia gigantea
GTCTACCAATTAAGAAAAACATTCCTACCACAAAGTTTAATGTTTTTATAAAAATAGTGTATCAACTACATCATTCAGCAGGGACAACTGAGCTCTTGAAAAAGGGAAGGGTCAGGACCCAAGAATGAGGTTTTCCTGTCTTCAACTGTGATGCTTCCTATAACCCCATTCCTACCCTTCCCCATCACTCCCACATCTACAGATACAATCTGGGTTTAGATTTGTTTTCTTTCCCTTGCCATAATAACCCTCTCTCTATATAGCAAAAATGGTCATTCAATGCTTTCTCCAAGAAACTAAAAAACAGCCTACCAAGAAATGCCACTTAACCCAGCATGGCCTCCCATCTTCCCACATGCCCTCCCACCCACAGCCCACCCCATTTCAAGGGCTAAGATATCACTATTCCACAGCACAAGACAGGCAGGCAGGCTGAGGCCCAGTGTCCAGCATGGTCTCCAGCTTCCGCCTTAACTACCTGCTAATAATGTGGGCTCTGCCAAGTTACCCACGTCCCCTGGTCCTGGGAGCCTGAGCAGGTGGCAAGTCTAGCTATAGAATGTCCCTTGACACAGCTGTTCACTGAAGTCCATATGGACTATTTACATTAAAAGGTGCTTCCTGCTTCACAAGATTCTCTGGACTCCTGGGAAGTAGAAAATGTGTGGTAAAGCTTCCAGTCATGATGGACCATGTTCCCAGTTCTGATGGTGGCAGGTTCTCAAGAAGACCCAGTGCCTCAGCCCCGAAGTGCATAGATCAATGACAGGAGAAGTAGATTTAGAGAAAATTAAGTTTAATAGAAGACTATCACAATGATTTCTAAATCCAACAAGAATGATGTTCTTTTTAATGACCAAACTGAGTAGCTTCTCAGGAAGCCATGTGAATTTGAGGACCTCACTGTAAGCTCTGTGAAGACAAGGAATTCAGCTCCATAACTATTTCACCATGGGAACCCAGTTCCCAGGAGAGAGTCTGGTACATAATAGATGCTCCATTATAGTGTGAAAAATAAAAGGATCACTCCTAAAGAACACAACTTTTTAAATTTGCCTCCTCAAACTAAATGTTTCTCCACTGCAGGGATTTAATTCTGTCTCATCTTTTTGCATATTTTCACCTTAAACTAGAAGTAGGTTTTTGTCTAGATGGAAAAATCCCACACACAAACATAAATACTTGTCACATAATAGAAGCTCAAGAAATGTCTTCTGAGTAAAAAGTGTTTAGAAATTACTTGAAAATAATTAACCAGAATTTTTAAAAAGCATGCACATGTACTTACAGATCATATATTTCAACATATTTGCACATAAGATATGTGTGTGTGTATATATACATATAATGCATTTTGTTTTGGTTTGTGACTGTCAGATTTATCATTAGAAGCTTGAAGCTTCCTTAACATTCATTAATATTATAGTGATATTTTCATCTCTTCTGGGATAAAGATGAAAATAAAATAATAATTTGTGACTTTTCAACCATTTTCCCAAGGATGTCACAGCATGACCTGAACATACACCTTTTAAGAAAGATACATTTTACTCACTTGCAACAAAAGGATGGAGAATGCTTTCAAAATTCCTGTGAGAGACACCTCACCAAAAATTGTCCTAGCTTGCATCTGAAAGCTGTCAGTAAAGACAGTGGTATTGCCAAGAAAACTCCCTGTAGAAATTACGTCTGAATGATTGCACTGAGAATTGTTTCTGCCATTGGAGAGGTTCTCAGAAACACTCTGTCCTTTCAAGCAGACATGAGGTTTAAGCAAAATCCCCGAGCGAGGCCCACCTAAGCTAAGGTCCAGATGAGTTCAGGCATTTGCAGGATGACGTACCACATGCGCAGAAGGAGCCCCCACGTGGGAACATAAATGTTATCTCCTATTGCGGAGTCTCTGAGACCTTTGGAATTCTGAGACTTTTACTCTTCCTTCAGAAGAGCTAAAAAGTTAGGTTTCTTCTTAAGAAGGAAGTCCCCAGATATTGGTAGGATGGTAACACTGTGAGCATCACCTTGGAAACAGTGACCAGACATTCTTGGCCCAGGTATGACCCTGTTGGTGGCAGCGGGAGCCAGCAAGGAGTAGATGGGCTGCATGCCTAACTCCCCAGTCCACGGTTTGCTCCTTTATATAACAAGGATATTAGAAATGTAAGATATTCTCCAGTAAACCACATGCAATGGTTTTTGTAGTTACTGAGTTCTGTTATTGAGCACTCTTCTCGTACCTAGAGGGGAATCAGCGAAAATCCGAAACTCCTGCCCTGGTGGACCTCCTCTCTATCAGCTTTCCACTTACATTCCATGGATGCATACATTATGCCTAATGCCGTTCTAGAAGCAACAAAACACAGACCTTCTCAATTCAGGTTGTTCCCAGGGTCACTCATTCATCGTTCAGACAAGTGCCTGCAGTGGCATCTGCTAGGGCAAGTGTTCTTAGGACACTAAGATACATGTGACACAGTCCTCACCCCTGGGGAGCTTGTCATTCAGCAGGGAGGCCAAGGTGAGAGGATTAATAACAAGTGCACAATGAGACCGCTCATAGGGGAACCCAGTGCAGGTAGACACCTGTCTATTGGGAAACTGAAAGTTTCTGCTAGGAGGTAAGATTGAAGCAAGATCTTAAAAATGAGCAACTTTGTAGCAAGGTAGGAAATCTAAGAGTAGAAAACAGCATAAGAAAAAAGTACATCATTGTAGGAAAGCACAGAGCATGTTTGGAGAAATGGAGAAAAGATGCATTTAGCTGCAGCAGAGGTCACCAGGGCACACTGCGCACAGGGCCGGCCACAGCCCACAGGCCTGTGAGGCCAGCCTGGGGAGTTGGTTCTTTATTGGGTAAACTGCGGCAGCTCCCAGGGATTTGAACACAGGAGTGACGTGCTCGCATTCAAGATTCCAAAGTCAGTGTGGCCCAGAGGAGGCAGAGCCCGGAGGACAGGGGGCAGTTTTATCAAATGTTGACAACAATAAATAAGTGATTCAATTCAGCAGTAAGTGAGTGACAACTGTGACTTGCTGGGTGTTGAGGAGGAAACAGAAACAAGCTCCAGCTTCTGCTGCAAGAAAACGCAGCCAGGATAAATAACAGGGATTCGGAAGCAGCAAAATGTCCCAGCGGCATGAAGACCTCCAGCATGCACCCTGAGGAGTGGGCAACAGTTTACAGAAAACAAGAAGCGTCTTCTCAGTTGATGCACAGACCTAGAAGTACCATCTGAATTCTGATTCATCAGATTCTAAATTTAGCAGATGTATCCCGTAAAGAGTGTGGCTACTATATTCCAGGCCCTGGGCAAATAAACAGATCCTTGCTTGAATGAGTCTACAAATTAGAAAGGCAGGCAGACAACAGACACACAAGCAGGGAAATAGATCACAAAGAGTGGAGTGCAGGAAAAGAAAGCAGGTAAATGGAATGAGCACAGTGTAAACGGGTGGTCAGGGAAAGCTTTTCTGAAGACGAATATTTCATTAACCGAGGAGGCAAGCTTGCAGAGAGCTGGGAGACATCCCCCAGGTCAAGGGAAGAGGAGGTGAGATAAGAGTGTGCCTGGCAGGTTTGAAGATGAATGATGAGACTGGGGACGAGGACCAATACACAGGACAACGAGAGTTATGAAGCATGAGCTGGAGTCCCACTTACGGGGCCTGGTAGACCAAGGAAGGAGTCTGGATTTCGCTCTGAGCAGGATGCAATCTATGGAGGGTTGTGGGTGAAAACTACCTGGAGTTTGTGGAGAAATAACTGTGTTCTGTTTATCTACTTGACAACACCTAAAATAATGCCTAACACATGGCAGATAATTAGTATCTGCTGGATGAATGAATGACCACTTGGGCTGCTATACAGAGAATGGACAGGGTACGCAGGACACTGGTTAGGGTCGAGTGCAAAAGTCATGAGGTGACAATGGCTTCCATAGGGCAGGTTGTGCTGGATGGAATGGCTGAGAGGGAGAACGGGGGACGGGCTGAAAGCCAGATTTGGGTGAGGGAGGGACAAATCAAGGGACTCGAAGGCATGCAGCCTGAGCAACTGGAAAGACATTTGTCTCTTACAGAGATAGAGGGGAAGCAGATTTGGGGAGTGAAAATTGGGGGTTGTGGTCTGCGCATATAAAGTTAAGATTACAGGGCACATCCAAGTCTGGTGCTCTGGGAACTAGTCAAGACACTTGAAATAAGCCTGGGATCATCAGCATGAAACCAAGGCAAGAATGTAGGTAAGAAGAGAAGTGATCCGAAAGCTGAGCCCTGGAGAATTCCATCACCTACACGTCAAAATTCAGTAGACGTCAGTGGGGATAAAAATCCAGGGGGGTGGGGAGAGCGCAGCAGGAAAACCGGATGAATCTGGTGTCCCAAAGCAAGGAACTAGAGAAAGAGGGAGTGTTCGGCAGTCTGAAATGCTGCTGAGAGATGAACAGCATTGGGATAGAGAACTGACTTGTACTTGGAGAGGCAGAGGCCACTGGGGACCATCATGGAAAACAGTGGAATGCAGGTATGGGGACAGGAGCCTGGTTGGGGTTCTCTCCGGACAGGTGGGAGGAGAGATGCAGAAGCACAAAGCAGGCTTCAAATGAGCTGTCAGACAGTGGTCTCGGGCTACATGACAGGCATTCATTTTATTTTCTTCATAATTCCATATACATAAAATGTATTATTTCTCTAAATTGAACATTACCCAATAAAATGTGTCTTTACAGGCTGTAGACAATGTTTCCCAGACATGTTCTAAGAAAGAACTCGAAGCATTGATGGTAGGGGGCGCGGAGTCAGGGGCAGGATCTGTAAAGTGTAACATATTGCTGCGTGTTTGTGTGACACTGTTTCCTTCCCTGCATCCCCTGTACATGCAGGTCCAATACCTGGTACTAGACAGAGGCGATGCTGAGTTGATGAGGACAGGGGAGAGAATGCCCACAAAACCCTCAAAACTATTTTTTCTCAACTTCTGAAAGCTCACTTGCACAAAAATAACTTAAGCTCAAAATAGAGGGAAAAAAATGTTACATAGTTTTAAGTTTTGACGGTAGAATTAGGAAAAACAGTACAGAAAATGAGAAATCCCTTTAAAGATGTCTGTTGATTGTGTCCCATAGTTTTCAGCTGCTCAGTGAATTGCAGGAAGGACGGACAATGGCTGATGGGTTTCCCTTAGCTTAGGATGGACAGCAAGCAAGGGCTTCTGTGTGTAGTTCTCATGTCCCTGTCTCCCCCCACCCCCCACCTGAACCTTGGAATTTCAATAATGTGTAGGATTGTGATTTCTGTTTCTCAAACTGCTATGGCTTAAACCCCGAAAGCAAAAACAGGGAACATTTGTGAAAGTTAAATGGGTGTCAGTTTAAGGACAAAGTGATTGAATTACAATCCCTGGCCAAGGATATGAATTTTGATCTTTTTTTCCCCCTTTCACACACATGATATTTCCCTGACATCTGTGCAATACAAATAGATCTAGAAAGTGTGAAAGGGAAAATCTGTCCCACTAAATATATAAAAGGGACCCCAAATGAAGTCTGTATGATTGCATTCGTCATCATGGGCACAGATGGCGTCCTTTTCCAGCTCTCCCCACCTCCCCTCGCCCCCAGTACTGGCTAAAGTTCCATCCACTGAATTCTCCAGAAAAATGCCACGATGAAATCAATACTTGATAACACCAGGAGACCTGTGTGCGCACTACATCCTTATTTTTCAGTCCTCTGTGTGCATTACAAGTCAGACCAGTAAATCAGGAAAAGTGTGGGCTCTGAACTAATGTGAAGAGCGCCCCTAATTTGCTGCTATGGGAAGCCAAATGGTTTTTTCCAGTGACCTGGGAGCTTGGTGCTCTGTCATATCTTGCCAATAAGCGGTGACACTATTGTCATCCTTGCACTGGCCTATTTCCCTACAGTGCTTCTGCCATAGAATATGGAAACCACTTCCCAGGGCCCACGCATCCAAACATTATGTATGGTATGGGATGCATAAGTCACCTACATACTGCTTTGTTTCCTGATACATTTAAGGAGGCTTCGAGACACAAATACCTGGTGGTCAGAAAGTTTGCGAAAAGTACATGTCTCCTACCAACAAAACCACCAAGCAAGCCAGAATGCCTCCAGACCTCCTTCTACCTTCACTTAGCAGCAATGCTCGAGAAGAAAGAGGAAAGGCTGACACACGCAGGAGGGTTAGGAGGCCCCCTCCTGCATTTGGTGAGGCAGGGGTGGGGTGTGGGCCATGTGACTAGTGGCATATATTCTGTGGATGTGACAGGATGGCGGTGGAGCTAAGGAAGGGGCAAAATAAAACCAGGAGCGAAATGAGGAAGCAGAAAAGAATGGATAGGGACACCGCTGGGTGAATGTCAGAAAACCCTTTTGACTGCTAGAGTTATTCAGCTGTGAAACACTCATTTGTGAGGGCGAACACGCTTTACTATATTATAGGTCTTGGAACCCTGACTATCAAACCCTCAAATCCTAACCATTTTATAAAGGAGTTGGGGATTGTCCCCTTGGGAACACAAGTGTCATAAACCTTTCCCTTTAATATAGTAAATCTAGATTAACAAATAGTAAAGATTTACTATAGATATTTATGGAGAATAGCATTAACAGAGGGCTCAAAGGGATTATTAGAGATCCTGGAGGTTGACACATTATACAACCTTAAGTATTTGTACTATATATCGCAAAGTTAAAGTATTACCAATATTTTTTGCCCTCCTATTTGCTCAACTGAATAAACCAATAAAAATAGTCACAGAATCATGGCATTAAAAGTGATCTTTGCAACTCCTTACTTTTAAAGGAGAGGAAACTAAACCTCAGAGAGGAAAAGTGACTGGGAAAAAAGCCACACTTAATATTTTACACCATTTACTGTAAAAAAACTTCAACATGCCCAGGGCCTCAAGGCAGAAAGGGCACATGGACGTTGAACTTCCTGGTTTCCTAAAGTTAACCTGTCCTGCTTCTTAGGATGGAAAGGAAGGAGGAGATGGTCTGTTTGTAAATCACACCTGTTAGCACAGAAATCTGCAAATAGGGAGATGAGGTTAGTGTGGGCTGGCCTGGGAATGGTGGTTGTCTCTGGTCTAACTGCTGGGTCACATCAGAAGCATAGCTCCAAGTGGTTAAATGCAACCTGGACAAATTCTGAGTGGCATTGCCAAGACATGTCTGTCATCCTGGCAACCTCTGCATGGTGGAACCAAGACTTGGAGAGGAGGAGGCCAGAGGGGTGCTCACTGTTTCTAAGTGCAGGTTAGAGGTCAGAGAGCTTGGGCCAAATAAGCTTCCTTCTAAGGCCCCTGCAAGACAGACCAGGCAGCTGGCTAGCAGATCGATTTTGTCAAAATGGACAATCCAGGTCTTTCAGGTACACAGGTATAAACTGAAGAGCCCAGCCCTATGGCACCTGAATTTGTGGTCTACCTGGTTTTCCCCTGAGTGTGGGCTAGAGCCTCTCTCCGAGGCAGTTTGGTGGAAGGCCTGGACTTGAGTCCCGGCTCACCGATTCCCTTCAGTGGCTTACATAACTTCCCTGCTTGGCCCCCCCACACCTGACTCATGAGGGGCAGAATTCCCTCCTACCTCCTGCCTAAACAAGGAAAGGGTATTTTCATTACCTGAAATCCACTCAATCAGTGTTCCTGAGGCCATACCCTGTCCCAGGCAAAGTGTGAGGTGTTGGAGAGCTGAGATGAACTTGATGTCCTTGTCCTCAAGATGCTCACGACATGTTTCAGACATGGGGGCTGTGGCCCCTTCACAACTCAAGTGACTGTGATGTAAGTGCTGCCTATGTTATGAAAGCAAAGGCTGTGGGAAAACGAGAGAGGGAGTGATTCCTTATGCCTAGCAGGTACTGTTATTCCAGGATGTTGTTTGGTTGTAACTTTAAAAAAAAAAATGAGCACCTTACTGTGGAAAATTGAGTGGATAAGCATAAATCAATAACCCAATACCTCCACTATTCCTAAACTGTAAAAGTTACTATAAGTACATGAAAACACTTTGTTTGCCTGTTTAGAATAATTGTTGCCTCACTCATTTTTATAACAAGCAGTAGCGCTAGCAAGTTTTATGAGCAATACCAAATTCCATCAGGGATTTTAGATCGACTATACTTCATTAAAAATAAATAAATAAATAACCCAGGGGGGAAAAAAAGAATCTGTCAGGGAAAGTTAGTGGAGGCTATTGCCAATGGCTACGTAGGATGAAACAGCTACCTTGAGTCTTTCCCAAGAAAAACAAATAAAATCAGCCATTGGAAATAAACTACATTCTCCCTTATCCACAAAAAGCCAGGCTGGAATAGATAACTAATCAACAAGTAAGGAGAAAATCTCTTACCCAATTAATTCAACATTCTTGTCTGTCCTCCCCCCACCCCACCTCTTGCTCTTAGTGGACAAAGAAAAAAAGACCTGTTTGAGTTGTGGCTCATTACAGTTAGAAATTTTTTTAATTTCTATTTTTAAAAAATTGTGAGGTGTGAAATAAACCAAAAATTCTGAAATGAGTCCCTAGTTTGTTTATATAATTTGGACTATTATTAAAAATGACTGGCCTTGCTACCTGGGTAACTTTTCTTACTCCTCTACCATTATCCCAGGATGTTGGCCCTGGAAGGAACCAGGGCAGTCTGCTAGTCCAGCTTCCTCGCTTTACAAATAAGGAAGGACATGGTGGAGGCTTGTCTTTCCATGACCACATCTGGCCTTTTAGTATTTCTGATAAGCATATCTTCTGCAAGCATCATAGAAGGCAAAGCTTAAAGTGATCTTCTAAAACATCCATCTTTCCAAGCCAGAAGTGTAAAGGCAATCAAATGATGCTACCTACACAGATGACAGCAGCTGCAGTCCCTCTACACTGATGCACTGATACACTGACAGGCTGGTTCAAGATGTGGTCTCCCAACCAAGTCAAGAATGCCACAATCTGAACAAACTTAGGCAATTTGCCTTCGTGAAATAACTACCAGAGACAAAAAGGGAACTGCCCTTCCACAAAACTGCCAACTGCACTAGACTGGGATTCCAGAATTAGTCAGAACACGATTTATTAAATGAAACACTCTAAAGTCCAATTTGCCTGTAGGTCTAGGAAGTAAAATAGTGCTACATCTTTCCAATACCACATTCCAGAGGAGACAGCAAAGAGGGAAGGGACCACAGGGAATCCTGCCACACTCTGTTTCTCTACCAAGCAGGCACACACATCCATACCGAAGTGGGCATGTGGACTCTAATCCCTTCTTAGTGGAAAACCCACATTTTCAAAATGAATCCCCGATCTAGAACGAATTACCGTAATAGCTACGGCCGGAGCGAGTCCGCTGATGAGAAACGCAGATCTGGCCACCTGCTTTGAGACGCCTTGGACCACGACACTGCGGGGGTCTTTAAAGGCTGGCCTTTTCAGGTGGGGCATCTGCCCTTCCTGAATCGCGTTCAAATCCCAGGAAAAGAAGAGAGGATGCTTCCCTTAGTCTTGGGACTGTGCTGCTCTTCCTGTATCCATTTCTGCTGAACACAGCCCTGTTATCTTTTCAAAGATAAAAAGCAAAAACAAGGGGAGAATTGCGCCACTGCAGATCCCAGGAGAAGTAAGCACAAAACTACAGCAACGTCAGATATCTTCTTCGGCAACTAGGAAAATCCCCACATGCTATCTGGTGTCTGCCCAACGCAGCTCGGCGGCTGTGCCCGGAACCACGGGAAGCCAGGCTCTCTGCAGCCTGTGTCCCTGCCAGCTCCCCCCACGCGCTGAAATTCGGCAGGGAAGAAGTTATGGTGCCCAGCCTCCGTGTGCAAGCCAGACAGTCCACGCACCCACACTCCGCAAAACCGCCAAGTGGCCAGGACATCAAGGCAGCAGAATCATCAGAAGGCACCGGAGAGCACGGGATGGAGGGGCCACATTGTGGGAGAGCTCGGTTTTGCTGTATTATCACGGCCCGGGAATGTAGGGGTAGGAGAAGGCGTACCGCCAGCCAAACACAGCCCGACGCGTTTTACCCAGCGGCTCCCTACCCGCCCGTGTCCAGGTCGCAATACCGTAGGCGACATGACGGGCTGCTCCCGCTGAAACTCAGGTGGCAGGCCCGGCTGAGCGGCGCCGCGCGTCGGGCACAGGGCGGCGCTGGCGGAGCACCCACCCCGCGTATCCTCCCGCCTGCCACCACCCAGGGGAGCAAGGGCCGGAACTGCCACGCGCCCCTCAGCGGGCACCGGCGAGCTGTGCGGGGCCGTGGGCGCTCTTCGGGTGGTCGCGGGCTTTGCGTGGGACACAATTGTCTGAAAGCGAGCTCGAGGCAAAGCCCAAACCCAGAGCTTTGGTTCCAAGCGGTGGGTGTGGGCTGGGAAGGGGGATTACGTAGGTCTCTCCGCCCCTTCCCCACACCTCGCCGCTGGGAGAGCCCGGGGGGCGGGGGAGGCGCCGCCAACCCGTTTGGGGGCTTCTTTGTTTCTCCCCGTGCCCCTCAGGAGGGCCCGTGTGCCTGCTGTCCCCCGGCCGGGGTCGCCACCCGGGAATGCCCGCTCGGCCCGGGCGGCGGCGCGCCCCAGGCTGACAATTGAACCTCGCGGGAGAAGCTAGAGGGTGGGGAGGAGGGTGGATCCGGGGCCCTGAGGAGGGAGGGCGCTGCCGGGCCTCGGGAACTGCGGGGAAGCCGCCGCGAGCAGGGCCGGGGGAAGGGGGCGGCCGGCAGAGCCCCCGCCCGGCGCCCGCTTACCTTGGCAGCCCCGGCCTGGGCACAGATCGTGCTCCCGTCAGCGCGCAGGTTAGAGTCGGGGGGCGCACGTGCCCTACATGGCGCGCTGGGAGCCGGGACCTCGGGGGGACCGGGACGCCCGCTGGCTCTCGCAGCGCTCCGCGGTCGGGTACCCAGAGCTGGCGGCGGAGGGGAGCGCTCGGCTCGCAGAGTGTGTGTGTGTGCGCGGGGAGGCGGCCGGCTGGGTCAGAGACGCACCGTATTCAGGCTCCAACGAGGGCGCCTGATGCGCGGTAACGCAGCACACTTGAGCGCTTTCTCCTCCCGCCCGCACCCCCTCCCTGCCTGCCTGCTCCTTCGTGGGTACCAGATTCCCGAGCCAACCACGAGCCGGGCTTGCTCTCATTAGCGCTGCCCCGCCCTGCAGCCTCCGCGCACCCCCGCCCCCGCCCCCGCCCCGCCGTAAATATACATTGATTCTTGTTTCCGCCGGCCACATCCTTGCAACACCCAGCCTCGCGTACTGGCCTTACCCAGCACCGGCCCCGGCCCTTTTGTGTATGGACGGACGCTGTTCAGATAGGACGAGGTACAGACACCCCATCAGGTTCCCTGGGACAGGTGTTCTGACCTCTGGCTTGGGCCCGTTCCCCACCTACCTTATACAATTATGAACCGTCACACATGTCCAGGCACGGTCCTGTATTTGCACGGCAAACACACAAAATAAACAATGTAATTACAAATGGAAAGGATGAACATCTCCCCCTAGAAAATCTATTGTTGGGCAAGACTAGCTTTCAAAACCGCGTTTTGTATTAAACTGCACACAGGGTCAGAATGCTAGAACTGGAAGGAAAAAGGGCGACACCCCTTCTTGTACAGCCAACCAAAGCAAACTGAAATGTTGGTCACTGTTGGCTGCTGGCTGCTCCGTGCATGTACATCTAATATGTGTTTGGTTGGCATTTGGCCTGACGTGTTCACATAAAATGCAGTGGTTTTGAGCATACAATCTACATGGTCTGTGATTCCATGACCTGACTGCATTCTTCACATGTTTATTTCTTCCCATTCTCCTGCCCAGTATCCTCGACATGAGACTTTTTTCCCATCCTGAGGAATCTCCTCTCCCATGCCCCCAGTGCAGCCCTCCTCTAGAAAACACAAAGGGCCGGCTGGCCCTGACTCCAGAACTCCCCACTGAAGCCAGAGCCCAGAGCTCTGGAAACAGTCTCCTCCCCAGACCCCAAACACTGCAGGATGGGCCTTTGCTTGGGGATCCTTATTTTACTGACCTGCCCATTGGCATTGATTTCTGTCTCACAACCAGAACTTTCCAGAAGTGGAAACCTTGGAAGAGGTAAACGCAATTTCACCAGCTGTGCCTCTTTCTCCAAGGAGGCACATCACACAAATTTTCCCTTTCTTCCTTCCACTAGGGCTGGGGGTGCCCAGGCCTCCACCTTTCCTGACAGACACCTTCTCCTTGCCTAACACCGCTAGATCTCTGAGTCAGATGAGCTCAAAGCTGACCACTGTTCAACTCTCAGCTAAGTATCCACTCAGAAAGCTGGTGCCACATTTCTCCAGATTTTACAGTCCAATGAGTATCGATCGCCTCCTATGTGAAGGAAACTCTCCAAGAATAGACTAGGGCAGGCTGCACAGTAAGCAGCAACATTAACTGGCCGTGGGATGTTTCCAAGGGATGTTTCTAACCACAGGCTTCAACGGAAACAAAAACTCTGTCATAAACCGCATCCAGGGTTTCCAAATTAGCACATCACCAAACCGCAATAAAGGAGAAAATTTTACCTCAGTTAATTGCCAAGATGTCCACCTCATTGTTTTCAGTGGTGCAGCATCAACTTGGCTCTGAGATACTCTTCTCTGTTCTCCCTTGTCATGGATATAGCAAATCAACATGTTTCATAAAGATTACTGGGGCAACAATCCCGAGGTGTGCTTTATTTTCCCCTGGAGAGCTTCCTTTTTTATACTGACAGCAAAAGATATGAAAGTAGAAGTACACAAAGTTGCACACTTTAGCATGTTGAGTAAGTAAAGAGCCTCCTTACAAAGCACCTGCTATGTGCCAGGTGCAAGTGTAACATACCACTAGCTCATGTCTATTGTCTTCTCTATTCTTCTACCTTCCACTGTCTTGTTTATTCCTCACACCCCAGTGTATTGTCCTGTTTATTCCTGCAGCTTGGGTAGCATCATCCTCTTTTACAGAGGAGGAAACCAAGCCTACATAAAATTCTGTAATTTCCTTAAGTTCATTGCCAGCAGAAGACCTTGAATCTGGACCTAGCTGCCTTCTGCTGCCAAACCTTAAAGGAAGACAAGTTTGGTGGAGAAATAAAAAGACTTGCCATGAATTTCATCTTACTACACCCAAGGACAGTGACTGCACTGGGGTATGGGTGGGGACTTGATAATATGCGTAAATGTAGTAACCGCATTGCTTTTTCATGTAAAACTTTCATTAGAGTATATCAGTAATACCTTAATAAAAAAAAAGACTTGCCATGAATTTTAAAGCTATCCATTTATGAATCATATTTACCAAACTTCTAATATATCCTATACAGTGTTATAAATACAGTCACAGTAAGTCACAGTCCCAATGCCCTCAGCAACACTAATCTTACCTAATGGCATTTTGAGATGCATACACACACATTAGGTATTGTCACAATGCTGACGTATCCTTGCATTTCCACCTTTTGTAACTCAGGGTCTGGCAGGATGCAGCAAGGGGCTTAATTCTGAAGGGTGTGTATACCTGGAAATGACTAGCGAATGTCAATGGCTAACTTGGCAGGTCTGAAAACTGGTACTGGGTCCGGGGGTCAAGAAGAGGCTGAAGTTACATGAAGGAGCAAAGGACTTTGCTTACATGAATTTATTCACTTATTCAACAATTGTTTTAATGTGCTAATTTCTGGGGTTTGACCTTAAAGAAGACAATCTGTGACTTCATGGAGATCAGAGTTGAGAGTGCTAAAACCTGTAATTAAGCAGGTTGGCACTGTATATTTGACAGATGAAAGATAAAATGGAGGACCCATCATCATATATTACAAAATTGACACCCAGGGAGTGAGGGTGGAGTCAGATGCAGATATTGGAATTAATGGTACCTAAGTTAAGTCTTAAAGTACCAATAGGAATTGACAGGGAAGGGAGTGAAAGAAGAGCATTCCAGATCAACATGGCAAGGTCAGAAGACAGGCAGAGAAATGTATAGTATATTAAAGAAACTGAGTTGGAAGACAGACAAATGCATAAGTATATTTTATTGTGGTCTTAATTTGCCTTTTTCCTAATGACTAATCAAGGTGAGCATCTTCTCATGTGCTTATTTTCCATTTTTAGAGAAGTGTCTGTTTAAAACTGTTGCCCATTTTTTTTTGTTATTTTTATTTTGTGTATTGAGGTACATACAATAAAATACAAAAATGTTAGTTTACAGCTTGATGGATTTTGACATGTATATGCTCATGCAACTATCACTCAGATCAAGATATTAAACATTCTGGCTAATGTTTTCCCCCTTCATCTATTTTATCTATTCCCCCAGCCCCCTTCCCTATGGTAACTACCAGTCTGTTCTTGTGTTTGTGAGTCTACTTCAGTTTTGTTTCTTTCCTTTCTTATTGTTGAGTTTTGAAAATTCTTTATATGTTCTAGATTCAAGTTCTTTGTTGATTTCTAAATGTTTCCTCCCAGTTTGTAGTTTATACATCTTTCAGTAATTTCTTTCACAGAACAAAGTTTCTAAGGTTGATGGAGTTCAATTTATCTTTTTCTTTTATGAATCACATATTTAGTATCATATCTGAGAACTCTGACTAACCCAAGGTTACAAAGAGTTTGGCTTTTCTTTTTTTACAACTTTTACAGTTTTACAATGTAACTTAGGTCTTTGGTCCATTTGGAGTTATTATTTTATTATTATTACTGTTTAGATGTTAGCCATGGGTTGTATGTTTTGTTCTTGTTTTGCATACTAATACTCAATTATTCTAGCACTGTATATTGAAAAGACTATCTTTTTTTGATCAGATTGCCTTTGCAACTTTTAAGAAATAAATTGGCCATATTTTTATGAGTCTCTTTCTGGATTCTGGATTCTGTACCAGTCAGCTATTTGTCTATCTTTTTGCTAATACTACACTGTCTTAATTACAGATTTATACTAAGTCTTGAAATCAGGTAGAATCCTCCAACTCTGTTCTTTTTCAAAATTATTTGGCTATTCTCATTATTTGGCATTCCATATGAATTTTAGAATCCGTTTGTCAATATCTGTAAAGAGTTCCTGCTAAGGTTTTGATTGAAAGTGTATTAAATTTATAGATCGATATCAGAAGAACTGATATCTGTGCAATCTTAACAATTTTCCAACCCATAAACTTTGTATATCCTTGCATTTATTTAATGTTTTAATCATTTATGGACATGCAGACACACAGACACAGAAATGATTGTCATGAAGAAAGAAGCTCACAGCAGGAAGGACATGCCACTCAGGAGTACATGGGAAGCATGTGGATTAGTTGAGAGGCAGAAGGGGTCAGTGTGAGAGCATGGCCCAGAGCCTGTTTTCTTCTCTACAGGAAGAAATGAGGTGAAGAGGACAGCCAAGTTTGAACAAACTTATGATTGGATAGTTTGTATAATTTTAGCAGGCTCTGGGTGGTCTTGAGTTGTTCTGTACTTGGCCCTGGGGTAACTTAGGGGAGGGGAAATATTGGTTTAATGTGTGAAAATTAGATAATGAAGATGGTTGGGGGTATGGAGTCAGGATTAGTTGGTTGGTATACGAAAGGCGTGCTTGTAGAAAAGGTGTTCGCTAGCTCTGGGAGTTAGTGAGCCCTGGGAGGGCAGTCTCTCCCTAGTCAGCAAGGACCCTAAGATGTCAAAATAACATAAAATATAGAAATAAAAAACCTGATTGACATAGACTTGGTCATTGCTGGAATGGAAGGAAAAAATGAATAAAATTTTAAATATTTGTCTTGTATCCTATGATCTTGCTAAACTCATTTACTAGTTTGAGGAGCTTTTTTGTAGACTTCTTGGAATTTTCAATGTAGACAATCATGTTGTCTGTGAATACAGAGTTTTATTTCTTCCTTTTCAATCTGTATTCCTTTTCTTTGTATGAGTATCTCATTGGCTGTCTTTACTAGTTGCATATATTTTAATTTTATTAATAAATTCAACAATTCATTATTTGTTGAGCTTTAATGTAAAGATAAACAATACTTAAATATAAACTGTGGTCAAATTGAATATGTAAATGCAATATGCTAAGAGAGAGGTGTGCTATCATTGTGACAGGAATGAGTATGCTAATTATGACTTGGACACTAAAGAAGCTCCATTAAGAGGGCTTTAAAGGAAGAATAGAAGTTCGTTGAATGGCCAAAAGGGATATACATCCTAAGAAAGAAAAGTATATATGAAAGGGCAGAAAGACTGAAGGAATAGAATGTACTTGATAAATGGTGAAGCATTCAATGTAACTGGAGCAAAGAGAGAGGAGGTCAGGGACAATTGGAAAGAAAGGTTTGGGACAGACTGTGATGTGCCAAGCATGTCCTCTCCAGATTTCAGAATTAATTCTATAAGTGATGGAGACCCATAAAGACATTTAAAGCCAGGAAGTAAAACAATAAGATTTGTCATTCAAATGTACAGCAAAGTAAAATTTACACTATGACTAAGTTTTCAATGATTTTAGATTATTTAGATACGTTGATAAAGAAATGTCAGGTCAGGACAGCAGCTGGCTGATGCGCTCTCACCCACCTTTGCATCAAAATACTTACTGAAGAGCCCAAGATAAAGGCAAGTGGCAGACCATTATGAACTATGAATGTTTATCACACTCCAGAAGGCTTTTTCACTAATCAAAACACGGCTGAGGCATTTAAAGACAGCCAGACAGACAAAAACAAAAACAACCAGAAACAAGTATCACTGTGTTTCCTTTCCTCAGAAACGGAAAGCCTTCCTTTAGGAAAAGCTATGGAGAACAGTGGTGAAGACTGAGGACTCCAGTCAGTGTCCTGAGCTTAAAAAGTGACTCTACCATTGTTTTGTGCTCTTAAAAAATGTAGCAAAATTAAATGCTCTTAGGTGCAACATTGACGGGTTAATTTATTTACCGCAAAAATTGCCAAGGTTTAAGTGGGATAACAAATATGAAGCCCATGGCATTGTGCATGGGAGCACTGGGTATTCCTTAGCTAGTTCCGTAGTAACATCCCTGATACAGATCCATTTGGAGATTCCCACACACTGTCATGCATATGACCAAGTTTAAAAGTGTTTGGACCAAAGTTAGACATTCAAATTGTGTAAAGAGGTTTTTGTAGAGATTTTTTTTGAAAAAACACCTGATACAAAAGAAAAGTGGGACAGAGGACACTCAAAATCTCTGATGGATGATTTAAAATTAACAATGAATGAGTGAAGAGCTTTTAAGTAGCCATATGAATCAAATAAGTGCAACTGAAGTTGAGAGACCATTTTCACTAATTAATGGTGAAATGCAGCTCCCCCACCCCCCACCAAAAACACTTTTTAAAAAGTTACTGGTTAGGTGCTGTGCATTTCTGCTGGTGAGAGAGTAAATCATTCTAACTCATCTAAGTCCAATTGTCACTTCATTTTATGGATCTTAAAAAAGCTCAAGTGCCTATATGGAGCTGTAACAGTTAGTTTGCCACATAACAAATCATCCCAACATTTAGTTGATTAAAACAACAGCCACCCGGTAATTTCTCATGAGCCTGTAAATTGGCTATAAATTGCTGATCTGAGCCAGACTGAGCTGATTTCAGCTGGGCTCATCTATGTGGGCAGTTGGCAGGTGCTCTGGGAGCTGGCTGACCTGGAACAACTTCATCTGGGACAACTTCGCTCTCTTTCATAGGATCATTCATCCTCCAGCAAACTAGTCCAGGCTTGTTATCAGGGCAGCAGCTGGGGCTCAGCAAGACCAGAAGTACAAAAGGCCTCCAAGGTCTAGGCGCAGACCTGACACACTGTCAACTCTACCATATGCCCCTGGCCAAGGCCCATCATGAGGCCAGCCAAGATCAAGGGCTGCAGAAAGAGACTCAACCTCTTGATGGAAGAATTGCGATGTTGCAATGCAAAGAGTATACATACAAAGAAGGATCTAGAATGGGGGCCCAAAAGTGACAGTATTATGAGAAACAATAAGAGACAAAACAATATTGGTCCAAACCTGGACAGGATTCTAACAATTGTATCCTTGATTTGAAGGAATAAGAAGTAATTCTTGGCCTGTATATCACATGCTCTGTCCTGTGGGATCTAGTGTTGACACCATATATGGCACTAAATGCAGTGGGATAAGACACAGGGAAATTTAAAGTACAATGGTTGGAGTAATATGAAGGGAAAGGTCAGTTAGTTGACACCTATCAAACATCTTAAGATCAAATAGAAATAGGTGTTTTATTTAATCAGCCGTGAAACATCTATAAAAATGGGCTACACAAAAGGCTACAATGTAAACCTGCAGAACATCTAAAGTAAGACATTTTATACTCAGTATATTATAATAGATTAATAGATTAAAACATGTTTGCATTCCCTCACATTTTCCTCTGTAAGAAAAATGGTCTCTGGTTCTGTGTTCTAGTTATGAACTGCAAAACCTAAGACCTTGCAGGTACAACTTAGCCAGATCCTACTATCCCTTCAGTGTGAAAACTATTTCCTCCTGGAAGACAGAGAGGAATCACCAGTGCTTGACCTTAATTTATCAGGATGGGGATAATGATGGGAGACGAAGGACGGACATCATCATGTAAGGCTCCTGCCTCAGATAAACGTCTGCAAGGCCTCAAGCAAGAGAAGCTCTCTCCTAACAAGGGAGAGAGGGCTGCAGGCCCGAGATGTTCCAAATGTCCCATTCCCAGGTCTCAGGGTCCCACTCTTTTCTTATCAGAGACCTAACTTGGACAGAGGTGACCTATCAAGGATGTGCATTCCATCTCCTTTGAAGCACTCTCCTATAATAAGTTCTCTAGCTTGATTTTCAGCAGTATCTTCCCTGCATCAAAAGATCCCAGGGTTTCCCAAAACCCTGTCACAGAGACCTCTGCCTTTCATAGTGTGCTCTAGTGTACAGTTTGCTAAGGGATTTAACAGCAATTAAGAAAACACAGCCAAGACCTCTTTCTTGTGCATCTACAAAGACAAATAAGGTTATGAATTGGTTTTGCTTTATTTCAAATAGCAGACATCCTTTTTTGCTGACCAGATCTTCACCCAGATGTTCAATGCCTTTGCAACCTATCAACTGGGACCTTCCAATACTATGGTTCTTGGTATCTTCGTGATTCCGCACTCTGAAGAGAGTTCTTCAGATTCCTAGGGGCTCATATTCCCCATCATCTCTGCCCATGGACAGCTTCTTCCTTGTGTTTTTGTAATGTTGACACAGATGTGATGCTCTTCTTCAATTGCCCCCAAAAGGGGGAGAAAGACAGACAAAGCCCACTCACAGAAGTACTTCTGGATGTTTGTGGGGGAGTGGAGAAGGCATTGCAAACATTTCCTGAGTCAACATTTAACAGTCTTGTTATTACAACTCCTTCAGTCACCCTGCCTCTAGGGCTCTGCCCCGACTCACCGACTCCTCTTTCCTCTGTTCCTAACTCCCTCCCACTCAGATTGCCTTGGAAACCAAAAGAGTTTTCCTCCTCACCTTTGTGGACAGCAATTCAGCTTTTTCTAAACTCCTACTCCCAAACTTTGCCACACAACCCCTTCAGCCCAGCAGAAACAGGCTGCTGTTCCACTCAAGTCACCCTGTTGTCAGCTACACAAATTATAAATACTAAAATTTGTTTTTCCCTTGCACTTTTCTGATTGTATGACCCATTGTTATCCCCCAATAGTCTCAGAGATGTAGTCCCTCAGTGCATACTGCCAAGCCTTTCACAAAGATGCAAGAATTTTCTCCTCAAGTCAAGGTTCATTTATCCCAAGGTAAAAACGTCTACTCAAATTCTGCCATACTTTATCATTGCATGTAGTTCTAAAGCTCAGGAACTTTTCTAATTACATATTCCCAGCAAGAGTTGCTCATGTATATTTGACTATGTTTTTAAATTTCTTTGTCTCAGTTTCCCTCATTTCAAAAAAGGAAGAATAATAATGTCTTCCTCATAAGTTTATTATAAGGATTAAATAAATGAACTTGGAACAGTGTCTGTCTAGCACAAATAAGTGTTCAGTGTATGTTAATCACTTTTATTTTCATTATGATTATCACATACTGGGCCCAAGAGTCTCCTAATTGCCAGAAAGTAAGAAGTAGAGTAGCATAATGTCACTGAATGTCAACTAGGTGCTGGACGGATTATTATGAAAACCCTACTACAAGATTAAAATTGCACTGCCTGAAAAATATCCCCCCTCGTTCTCATTTTTTTCTCGCATCAGATTCTACCCCATACATAATTTAATACCTCTCCAGCTAGAGGGTAGCAAAATAGACCGAATCCCATGTTTTCTACACATGGACATACATGAAATGCTATGTAGTATCAGAGAGATTTGGGAAGATCATGGCCTGCTGTGTTGGGCCATGCCTCAACACCATTCAGATTTCAGAGCTTGCACTTGACTATAAAGGCCCTCTGTGACAATCCATTGCCTTAGTCACACTTTCTTCTGTTCTTAACACATTTCAAACCTTTATCACTCATCATATTCCTTATCCAGCACACCTTCTGGACTCACCTATAAAGTTCTCAGCTCTTACTTTAAAAGAAAGAAGTCTGCCAGATAAGATCTCTCTCATCTTCTCTCGTAACACCTACAAGTTTCCTGACTGGCCTCCCAAGGCTGATTCATTCTCTTTGGTGACAGTGCAAGAGGCACCCCCTCTGCTGGCCTCAAACTCACTCCGCCACCCAGGCTTTTGGTAGTTAGCTGACCCCTTGTAATAAATGAGGAGCAGAGCAAAATTTCAATGTGGATCCACATATATGAGTCTAAGTATTTTAAAGTTATAAAACCAGCTAAGTCGTGTAATATATGTTTCATCACCCAATGAACAAATATGCCTCCCTAATGATCTGGAAGCCAGGTTGGAATTTTAATTCTTGGGAAGTTCTCAGCCAGAACAGGGTGGGAGTTGGGAAAGCCAGCGCTGGCACCACTTTGCTCTCCTTTTCTTCCCAGCTCATTCTCCATTCCCCACTTTGAAGGGGCCTTACAGACAGGTTCAAGCTCTGTGCAGCCTCTGAGACAGCCAGCTTTGGTCTTCCTTCCAGCTTAAAGTTGGCATAGACCTGCCATGTATGCACTCGAGAGAGGAAGACCCTGGGGAGAAGCTACATGGGCTCCAGAGGGGGGCTCTGCAGGGTCCTATGAGCAGGAGGCGGGCTTCAGATGGGCACTATGTAGACACAGTCCCCTGGTCAGCAGACCCTCCCCACCCTTCAGGAAGCAGTGCCATCAGAGAGCCCAAGCAGCCCCAGGACCTGCTCTCTGTCTTCTCCAATCCCGGGCCACCTGTAACATTTTGATGTTTAGTAGAGAGAAGTTGCTCTACTTCATGAAGGAAAGGCTTACTTCCTGTTTTCAATAAGAGGCTGTGATTTTCAGTAATGTTGAAGAATAAATTTAAAATGTGATAGTTTCACAATTTAATATGTCATTTCATATATTTTGAACAGTTCTAACTTACTTATAGTAGGTACTACCTACCACCTCAAGGATTTTATTCTACATAGAATTCGTTCCCCAGTGGATTTTTTTAATTGTCATTGGCTGCATGAGTCTCTTTTCTTTAAAAAAACCCTCCTTCAGATACCTTGTTAGTGAGTATATTAATTCTTGCACTGTCTTTTATATTATACTTTTCCCAGTTTATCATTTGTATTTGCATGTTTTTATATATAGGCATTAAAAATTTGTGCACACTTCTACAGATCTTTTTGTTTTTGCTATGCGGTGCATTAAGGATCATATGTCAAATTGCCTTCCATTTCTCAACCTCTGCCCCCCAGATTAAGCATTCTCCTATATTTTCTTCTGGACTTTCAGTTGTCCCACTCATAGATTGAATTATTTAATTTATTGGAATTTCTTTTACTATATGGTGTGAAGTATCTAACATTTTCCTCTAGAATTTAACCAGATGTTATAACTTAATCTGTTGGCAAATTGATTTTCTACTTTCTTTAATTATCACTTTCTGTTAAAGTATGATACACAAAGAGGCTGCATAAATCATAAAGATACAGGTCAATGAATTATCGTAATGTGAACAGATTCATGAAAACATCTAGACAGTCCAAGAAATAGAACATTGCCAGCACCTGGGACACCCCCGACCATGCCTTATCTCATTGGCTGCGCTTATTCCCCAAGGTTACTGCTATACATGTAAATGGACTCACAAAATATGTGTTCTTTTGTGGCACTCCTTCCTTCACTTCAAATTATTCTTCAAATCATCTACATTGTTGTGTTAACATCTATTTTTGTTACATAATGTTCCATTGTATGAATATACCACAATTTATTTATCTATTCTACCACTGGACACTAGGTTTGTTTCCAACTTTGGTCTAGATTGCTATTATAAAACCTTCCTGTACGTGTTCATTGGCACACAAATGTACAAGTTTCTGTTTAGTGTGTATATATATGAATGTAATTGAATTATACTGGATCAGAGAGTAAATTTTTGCAAAATGGTTTTCAAACTGGTTGCACCAATTTTCATTACCACCAACATGAGAATTCCAGGTATTCAATATCCCCACCAATACTTGGTATTGTCAGTTGTAAAACCCTAACTCTTTTGTTGAGTGTATAGAGTGTCTTCGTACAGTTTTATTTTTCATTTCCATTATGAATAATGAAGTTGAGAACATTTTCATAGGTTTATTGGCCATTGGATATCATCTTTTGTCAAGTGCATCTTTCATTCTATTGCCTGCCTTTCTGTTAGTTTCATGTCTTTTTCTTATTGGTTTATGAGTCTGTATGCATTCTGGAAAACAAACCTTTTGTATTTATGTATATGTGTGTTACAAAATCTTAGTATAGTCTGTGACAGCTTTTTCACCCTTTAGGTTAGTTTTCTGGGACTTCTGTAACAAATTACCACAAACTTGGTGGCTTAAAAGAACAGAAATTAATTTTCTCATGATTCTGGAGGGAAGAAGTGCAAAATCAAAGTATAGGCAAGGTGACTTCCTTCTGGAGTTTCTGAGAGAGAATCCAGTCCATGCCTCCCTTCTAGCTTCTGGTGGCTCCAGGTGTTCCTTGGTATTCCTTAGCTTATAGACACATCACTTCAGTATCTGACTCCATCTTTCCTTATCCCTTGTCACATAGTCTTCACCTAGCTGTCTCCTGTGCCTCTGTGTTTGTTTCTCTCCTTCTCTATCTCCCATTAGGACACTCCATCACCGACCTGGGGGCCCACCCTAATCCATGTGATCCCAGCCTGAGGTCCTCAATTCAATGACATCTTTTGCTTTATAAGGTAATATTCACAGGTTCCAGGTGACATGAATTTGGAGGAATATCATTCAACCCACTTCGCCCTTGTAATTGTGTATTTTCTCTCTTTGCATCCCTTTAAAGCAATCATTTCCTCCCCACCTCCATCGTGAAGATATTCTTCCATGTCAAGTAGAAAGTAAAGTAGAAATCTTTATCTGGTTCCAATCTCAGAAAGCTTCTAACATTTTACATCTTACCATTCTGAGATCTGCTATAGGTTTTTTGCAGATAAAATTAAGTTTCTCTTCTCTCCTTAATTTTCTTCCAATAAATAGATGATGAATTTTATCAAATACTTTCTCCATTTTTATTGAGATTATTACATATATTTTTCTTTTTGTGTTTTAATTTAGTCATTTATATTGTAAACCAATATCATGATTTTGCTCCTTTAATGTTAAATCAGCCTTACCTTCCCAGAATAAGTCCAAATATTAGCAACGTATGATCTTTTCTATATATTACTATATATTCTAACATTTTATTTTTCACTCAGGTTATAGTAACAAAGTTTGGCTGGCTTTCTCTGGGCACTGCTGTTTGTAATATTCCCTTTTTATCATTTTAATGTTGGTAAGATATATAATTCCAAAAGTTGGTCAAAGAACCAACTTTTGCAATTATTGACCCTCTCCATTTTATTATTATTGTTAATGTATTATTATTATGTCTTTCATTTTATATTTAGCTCTATTATTTCTTTTTTTTTCTTCCTCTGGATTCAACTTGCTGTTATTTTACTAATTTTTCTTGAGATAAATACTTAGATCATAGTTTTTCAATCTTCTTTTTTAATATGTGCATTTAAGGCTATCCATTTCATATAAGCATGGTTTTAACTGCATTTGACAAATTTACTATGTCATAATTTGATATACTGGTCTAAAAGAACCATTTTGGTACTACTTTTATTAATTGCCAAACTCTTAACATATACTTGACTCCATTTCCAGACTTTCTTTCCTATTCTATTATTTTTCTGTTTAATCCTGCAACAGTTGCATCTTGCTCTACTTTTCTTCTCTTTATGAGATGATGTGATAACTCACTGGGTAAGCCCTGTTCAGTGTAGTAATTGTAGAGAATTCTTGTGTCTCTTCCTGTACACTCTTTCACAGGTATGAACTTTAAAATAATTTTGCCCAGTCCTCCAGGAAAACCCACTAGACATATGTTCTGTGTGGAATTTAAAATAAAAATCAGTTTAGGAAAAAGTGACATGTTTGTAATATTAAGTTTTTATGCCTAGGAACAGGAAATGTCTCTTCATTTATTTGATAAATTTCTTGATAGATAACTACATAGTTACTTATATTATTTCTCAATAAATATTTATAGATTTTAATATAGATCTCACATGTTTCTTACTAACTTGATTTAGAGGAGTTATTTCTAGGTATTATTTTTCCATTTCAACTCCAACCAGCTAGTGAATGCTGATATATAGGATGATTCATTTTTTTCAATATTTCCTTTTAACTGGCTAACATATTTAACTACCGGTTTGGTCTAATTTTTTTAGTTGATTCTGTTGACTTTTTCAGATAAAAATCATATCACCTGCAAATAATGAGAGTTTTCTTCTCCTTTTCACTATCTACATTATTCCTCCTCCAGTTTCTTATTGCATTGTTGAGACATGCAGTGACAGCCGGCATGGACTTTGCCTTGATTTTAATAGGAGATTTCTAGTGTTTCACTGTTACGTACAATGTCGTTGTTAACTATTTACTGCATTAAGTGAGTTTCTTTTTATTTGGGGTTTTCTGTAGGCTTGCTTTAATTGTTTGCTTGAACATCAGGATGGGTGATTAATTTTATAAATACTTTTGCAGCTTCTGTGACTCAGGTATCTCAGCTCCAAGCAAATCTGAGCCTGGCCTATCCCGGGTTGCCTAGATCATCCCCAGGGAAGATGGGAAACCAGGCCTGCTGGGTCCTCAGGGAGAGAAAAACATCACCAGGATGACCCTCAAATCATTCCATGAACCAGCTCATCGACATCACTTCTGAACCCCAGACGACAGGACATTTCCCTGGGCACGGCGGTGCTGCTGCCCCATGGGGCGGGCATGACTGCTGCCACTGTCCCAATTCTTCGTTTATCTATTTGACTTTGATTGGAACGCAGTGTTGGTGTGTTTGCCCAGTCTCAGGACTTAAACTCAGCCCTGGGGGCAGGAGAAGCTGGGAGGACTGATTTCATCTTTTGTTCACACCACTCCTCACAGGTGCAGGACTCCCCAATCATACAAAGGTGCTGGACAGTTGCCCACACATAGTCAGAAGATATCTTCTCCAATTTAATTGCAATTACTGAAAGGTTTGTCTCCTTTAATTTACTAATGTGAAAAAATATATTTCTGCCCCTAATGCATATCTGGAAAGTCATTCTACTTGGCTATGGTGCATTATTCTTTTACTATAGTCTGGTTTCAACTTGTTCATACTTACCTATATTTATTGCCAAGAGTAGCCAGCTGTTTTCCATGCCCTCTGTCAGGGTTTTCAGAGCTATACAAGTTGTATTGGGAATATTTCCAATTTTATCTAGGCCCTTGAGAAGTTCATGTAACAGAAGCATCATCATCTGTTCTTAAAAGGATTGGCTCAAATGACCAATAAAACAAACTGGTCTAGTATATTTGGGGACAGTTCTTTGACAATATTTCCAAATTTTTCCATGGTTGTCTATTTACTCAGGTTTATGTCTCTTCTGGAATCATAAAAGATTGGAGTTAGCATGTTAAAAGCTGTAAGATGTCAGCAAGAACTGGTTTGTGGTTCATAAGCATGAGTGATGGAGATTGCCAATGGTGTGTTTTTAAAGGGCGTGGAAGAGAAGCCTTTGCACCTCTGTAAGGCTGTCATCCTGTTTGGTAAATTACCTATGTTGGATATATTGAGAAAGCATCTGTCCAGAGATTAAAAACTGGAGGTGTTTGTTTGACATGTGGAATGGACTTCTTAATTGAACTGGTTCATTCCTGTTTGCTAGCATTCCCCTAACCCCCAGGCCTTGTTTCATATTCACATCCCAAAGCCCAGAAAACATTTAGGATTGTTCCTGTTTATGGCACCATTTTTTAATTATTTTTCATGCCTTGAAGATTCTAACAATAATACATGGCATGTTATGTAATAAGTTAAAAAGTACATTAAAAGTATGTATAATGACAAAGCTGATCCTTGTCCTGCCTTCTCACCCACCTCTGTGAGATGCCCATGATGGACAGCACGCTTGTGCCCGCCCTCTGTTCCCTTATTCATACATGCACATGTGAACATATATGCTTTCTTTAATCTCTGTTTGCTTTCAATGAAATGGAATCATACTCTTAGACAAGGTTAATCTTGTTTCTAACTCTGCCCTCACCTATCTATATGCCATCTCACTGCTCTATCTTGGATTATTATTACTTTTTTGATATATAGCATTTTCCCCCAACATTTTAATTAAAAATTTTTCAAACCTATAAGAACTTTGGGACAGCTAGTTCAATGAACAGTTCATCTAGTCATCACCTGGATTCACCAGTTGTTTTTCATCATTGAGATTATGTTATGGACATCCCTACATTTAGATATAACTTTATCTTTACTTCACCCTAATTCCTTGATACACAAATACATGTATTATATTTCTTTATAGAATTAGTCATTTTTACAGAACACTGTTAATGTGCAAAAGCAAGAGTTAGCTGAAATGCTTATAGGAAGGTGGCCAAGTTCATCCAAACAGAAACATTGAACCAAAACAGTTGCCAAAGGCAGGTGAAAAGAAGTTATGTGTAGTAATGGTCAGGCAGGCAATCTCTCATGCTTAGGTGGGGGAACTCCAAAAACCTCTTCTGCCAAAGTGCTTGCAGACACCTAGCTTCAGGTCCAGACAGCTGTCTATGTGAGTGAGGTAGCCTCTCCCCTAAGGGGATGGAAAGCCTGTGGGAGAACTGAGTTCTGGCCTTGGGCTCAGTAGACGTCTCCAATGAGCACTCTGCTAGCCAAAGTTTTCTTTAATAAACTGTTGGAACAGTAAGTAATTCCAAGTCCAACTATTTTTAGATCACTCCAGTTGCCTTTTGAATTGGGCAAAGTTTACCACTAATATTGTTTTTTTTTTTGTCAGTTCCACCTGTTTTTTAATAGTCTGTGCTTTATAATACGTTCAAAGTATTATTAGGCACATCAAAGTTCATGACAATTACAACTTCATTTTGAATTTCTGTTTTTGTAAAAGAAAAATGATCCAATTTGACCCTGGTAATGCATGGTAAACAATTGTCAGCCTTCTCTGCACACATCTCCCTTCTGGTCCTGTAGCAGCAGGAAGCAAGTCTTCCAGGTCTGAGAAAACTTGAATACCAGCCCTTTCTCCCAGATACATTTTCCCTTCTTGGATAGACAATGATGAATTAAACCATGAACCTAACCCCATGTAGGTAGTGGTTAGATCTCCTTCCCATATTCAGTATGAAAGGGATTTTGGTATTTGTAAGGATTTTGGTACTTGAAGTCTATATCAACTAATGTTAATATTTTGATCCCAACAAATTTTTATTTACATTTCTCTGATATGCAGTTAGCCATTGTAATAGGTTTGATATATTATTTTTTTTGATATTTGTTTTAACTTTGTATTTGTGTGCTATTGTTGCATAACAAATTGCCCCAAACCTAGTGTCTTAAAATGTAACCATTTGTTATTTTGCAGTTTCAGTATGTCAGGAATTCAAGAGTGGCTTAGTTGGGTGGCTGTGGCTCAGGATCTCTCATGAGGTTACACTTACGTCACCCAGA
Source organism: Smutsia gigantea (assembly GCA_032199065.1). Taxonomy (NCBI): domain Eukaryota; kingdom Metazoa; phylum Chordata; class Mammalia; order Pholidota; family Manidae; genus Smutsia; species Smutsia gigantea. The sequence continues at coordinate 28,129 of JAVSCE010010052.1, forward strand.
GTTGCAATCGCCTGACTGCTACACTGGGGCTAGAAGATCTGCTTTCAAGGTGGTGTCCCCACACACCTGACAAGTTAGCACTGGTTGCCAGCAGGAGGTCCTCACCACGTGGACCTCTCTTTAGTGTGCTTGAGTGTATCCCCATGACATGGCACTGGCACATACAACAGTGACTGATCCAAGAGAGGGCAAGGGAACTGCCACCAAGTCTTTTGATACCTTGTTTCAGATGTTACATAACACCATTTCTGCCACTTTCTATTCATCAGAAGTCCCTAGGTTTTCACTTAAGGGGAGGGGAATTAGGCTTCACATTTTCAGGAGGAGTATTAAATAATTTGTAGACCTTTTTAAAAGCCATGATAAGCTCTCATGAACAGCAATATTTGGAATTTGTTGGGGGATGCAATCCAAGACTCTTTGTCACCTAACTCCAGAATTTAAACCATTTACATAAATTATTAGTCATCAGTCTCTTTCATCTTCCATCTTTCCTTGTTCTATTCCTTCCAGCTGTATGTGTTCCATCAATTTTGTTCATTTTCTTGGAGTGTAGGTCTACTGATGACTTCTTTCAGATTTTGGAGGTCTGAAACCACTTTATTTCACCTTTGTTTTTGAAAAATAATTTTGCTAGGTATAGAATCCTAGGTTGACAGGGTTTGTTTGTTTCTTTTTGTCAGCATTTTAAGGACACTGTTCCGTTGTCTTTTGGCTTTTAACGGCTTGTGTTGAAGTCCTCTGTCACCCATAAATTTTGTTCTTCTGTACATAATGTATCTTTTTTCCTCTGGCTACCTTCAAAATTTTTTCTGTATCATTGGTTTTGAGCAATTTGATTATATGATGCCGCTGGGTGACGTCTTCTTCTTGTTTCTTGGCTTGTGCTTGACTTGCTGAGATTTTTGGGTCTGTGGGTTTATCATTTCAACTAATTTTGAAAAATTTCAGCAATCGTTTCTTCAATTATATGTCCCCACACTTCTGTGGATTTCAGTTACACATATACTAGGCAGCTTGAAGTTCTACCACAGGTATTTGCTACCTCATTTATTTTCCTAAATCTTCTGCAGTATCCAACTTACTGTTAACCTCATCATATGTATTTTCAACTCAGATATTGATATTTTCATCTTATGAAGCTTAATTTGGATCTTTTTTATACCCTCTGTGTCTCTCCTTGACTTGCTTATTCTTTCTGTTTTCATTAAGGTACATATAATAAAATGTGCAAATCTGACTTATAGTTTGATGAATTTAGACATGTTCATACACTCATTTAACCATTACTTAAGTCAAGATACCAAAGATTCTCACTAATTTTTCCCCCTTTACCTATTTCAATCATCTCTGCATCCCCCTCCCTATGACAACCACCAGTCTGTGCCTATAAGTCAATTTCTGTTTAGTGAATTTCTTCCTTTGTTTTGTTTTTTAGATTCCATATAAAGTGAAATCATATGGTACTTGACTTTTCCTTATCTGATTTATTTCATTTAGCATAATACCCTCTAGGTCTATCCATGTTCTCACAAATGGCAACATTTCAATCTTTTTTATGGCCAAGTAGTATTCCATTGTATATATGTACCACTTCATTATCCATTCACCTATTGATGGGCACTTAGGTTGCATCCATGTTTTGGCTATTGTAAATAATGCTGCAATAAATATAGGAGTGCATATATCTTTTGGAATTAGTGGTTTTTTTCTTCAGGTAAATTCCCAGAGGCAGAATTACTGGGTCATATGGTATTTCTATTTTTAATTTTTTGAGAAATCTCCATACTGCTTTCCATAGCAGCTGTACCAATTTTCAATCTCATCAGGAGTATACAAGGGTTGCCTTTTCTTCACATCCTCACCAACACTGTTAGTTCTTCTTGTTAATATTAGCCACTCTGTTGTGAAGTTAGGTTTTGATTTGTATTTCCCTGATGATGAATTATGTTGGGCATCTTTTCATGTGTCTATTGGCCATCCACCTGCCTTCTTTGGAAAAATGTCTACTCAGATCTTACACACATTTTTAATCAAATTATTAGGGGTTTTTGATATTGAGTAGTATGCGTTCTTTATATATTTTTGACATTAACACTTTTGATATTAGTGCTTTATTGGATATATCACTTGCAAATATAGTCTCTCACATAGTAGGTTGTCTTTTATTTCATTGATGGTTTACTTTCCTGTGTAAAAGTTTTTTAGTTTGTGATATAGTACCACTTGTTTACATTTTTCCCCCTTGCCTTAGGGGACATATCTAGAAAAAGATTACTAATGCCAATGGTTAAGAGTCTACTGTCTACATTTTCTTCTAGGAGTTTTATGGTCTCAGGTTTTATATTTAGGTCTGTAATCCATTTTGAGTTTATTTTTTGTGAATGGTGTAATACAGTGATCCAGTTTCATTCTTTTGCACCTAGTTGCCCAGGTTTCCCAAAACCATTTATTGAAAAGACTATCTTTATTTTCCCCATTGTATATTCTTGCCTTCTTTGTCATTTTTCAATTGAGCATATAGGCATGGGTTTCTTTCTGGGCTTTTTCTTCTGTTCCACCTATCTATGTATTTATTCCTGTGTCAGTACCCTATTGTTTTGATTACTGTGGCTTTGTAGTATAGTTTGACATCAGAAAGCATACCTCCAACTTTGTTCTTTCTCAAGATTGCTTTAGCTATTCAGGGTATTTTGTGGTTCTATATAAATTTCAGGATGATTTTCTCTAGTTCTGTGAAAAATTCAGCTGGTATTTTGATAGAAAATGCATTGACTCTGTAGATTGTGTTGGGTAGTATGGCCATTTCAACAATATTTGTTCTTCCTATCCATAAGCATGGACTGTCTTTCATTTTCTTGTTGTCATTGTTATGTTCAGTCTCTTTCATCAATGTCTTATAGTTTTCAGAGTACAAATCGTTCACCTCCTAGGTTAGGTTTATTCCCAGGTATTCCATGCTTTTTCACACAACTGAAAATGGGATTGTTCTCTTAATTTCTCTTTCTGTTAGTTCATTATTTGTTTAAAGAAATGCAACAGATTTCTGTATATTGATTTTGTTTCTTGTGATTTTATTACTGAATTCATTTATTAAGCCTAATACTCCTTTGGTAGTGTTTACGGTTTTCTATATATAGTATCATTAACATGCTTATTCTTTCCTCTACCTACTTGAACATATGAAATATGGTTGCTCCACTCTGGCTGATAAAATTACAAATTATTCTTAGCCCTGTATGAGTTCCCAGGATTGTTCCTTCTAATCCTCTTGGAAATTTTTTTCATCAGCCTTGGGTAGTTTCCTCATATACTTGTGCTGATTGGTACTCAGCTGAAGATTTGAGGTGATCCCTTTGCAGATCTCCTGAGCTCTCTCTTTATGCAGCTCTCCCCTCTCTGAGAAGTTCTCTATTCTCTGGTACTTTACACTATCAATTCTAGCCTTTGTGGCATACTGAATTCTCAATCTATCTCCTTAATTTAGGGAGACTTCTAGGCTCCATTCGGGTTTTCCTTCCCTGCCCTATAGTCTGGAAACTCTTTAGGCAATAAACTGACACAATCTTTGGGCTTATCTCATTTGTTTTTCTTCTCCTAGGTCATGTGCTGCCTATTATCTGATGTTTGAAAATCTGTGTTTCATATATTTTGTATGGCATCATACATATTTAAAGAAGGAGAGTATATTGGATCCTCATTATTTCATTGTGTTTAGCAACAGAAGATGTTCCAGAAACTGGCTTTGAAATCAATATTTTATATAAGTATTGTATCAGTTACCTATTTTGCACAAGTCTACCCCAAATGTGTGGTTTAATATGACAACCATTTACTTGCTCACAGTTATGTATGTTGATAATTCAAGATGGTTTCAAGCCCAGATTTCCCAGAATCCTTGAACATTGGGCTCAGCTGAAAAACTCTCCTGCTCCTTATGGTATCAGCTGTGCTAATTCATGCATTTGAAGTCAATTGACAATTTGGCTGCTGCCTGGGCCAAGAAGACCTCACTCACATGTCTGGCTATTGGTGCAGGCTTTTGTCTGGGCTGCTCCTTCTTTATAGCCTTTCATACTCCAATAGGCTAACTGACTTTTTTTTACATGATTACAGAACATACTATTCTCTTTATTTTCTATCTGTGGTTATATGGACCACACTTTCTTCACCTTTGTCTTCACTAATTGTGCAATGTAAAAACGTGTGTTTTGATTTTTGTGACAAAGATGATCCAGTGTTCATCAATATCCAATTCTCCCCCCTTCTTGGGCTCAAAGCTAACTACATTTCTCAGATACTATCCCTTCTCTACCCCAAATCCAGTTGTGAATTGTGACTGCCAAGTGGAATGTCAGCTCTGGCTGTGAAATGGTCAGCACAGTCTTCCTCATGGCCACTCCCTGCTCTGTATGGCTGAGTGAAAGTCTCCAAGACGGTGGGAAGATGGTGGCAGAAGCCCAAATTCCTGAGGAGAGTTATCCAACTGGAGGATCTGCATTGGACTTTGAGTGAATGAGAAATAAACCGCTGTTGTGCTGGGCCACTGTGATTTTGCTACAGTGACTGGTTACTTCCTCAAACTAATACAGCTACCCTCAAATTTCAAAAGTGTTCTTTAATCTGAGTTTCTCTAATGTCACAGTGAAAAGCAAAATGATTCTGTTTCATCCATGCTACCTAAAATGAGGACACTATAACTTTCAAGTTTTCTTCTTTCCCTTCCCACGAAGTACTTGTTATTTTGCTAATATAATTTGTAATATAATATTATTATATGATATAACTTATTAATGATATATAATATAAATAATATAAGTAGTTCTAGATCTACACCTAGGTCAATGCCAATACATCAATATTTTTATACCATATGTATTCTGTTTTAAGAATAAAGTTTTCATCTCAGCATTCATCAGTTTTATGTTCAGAATGATCATGGTTATGTAGGACCATGGGAATGTGCTGGCATTTCATTTGTTTCCGGGCAGTTTATCACTGATCTTATTAGAACATGACTTTCTCTTCCTGGGTTCTTAATTTGATTTCCTTTTCCCAGTTAGCTACAGTATAACTTAACACAACTTTTTCAGAATCCTTAAATATTTTTTCTTCTTTTGACTGTAAGATTTTATGTGTATGTGATTCACATTTCTTGTTAGGAAGGGTCTAGGTATAAATATCTGTTGATTTTTTGCTTGGAATAATATGAAGTTTTTCATTTTGTAATTTCATCTACAGTCCCCTGTAACTTTTATATTTTTGCTCTTTTATCTTACACTCTGGGAGGCTTAACCAGCTTTGTTCCTCATGTCATTTACTTTGTGGTGTCAAATTTTATTCCTCAAGTCCTGCTGTCATCTGTGCTTCAATTCTATTGTATTTTGGGTTCCTTGCATGATTTTCCTGCTTTGAAAATTTCATTCTGCACCTTTAAATTTTTCTCAGCCGGTTCTCTTTTTGTAGATTTGTTTTAGGGTTTATGTCCTCAGTTCAATTTGGAGATACAGAAGTTTAAAAAAAAATTTTTTCCTGATCTAAAAGACACCTGAGTAAAAAAAAGTTTCAATTGTATGCTCTTCTTCTGAGACTTTGTAATCTTATTTCATTTGCTTGTTTCTGTATACATTTTCCTTAGCACACCTGCCCACCCCATGATAGAACTCATCCTTGTATAAGCGGTTATTTGTAGACCTGGTGTTGTTAACTTGGTTTCTGACCCTTTTCAATACTTATAGATGTTGTTGACAGATTCTCAAATGAAAATAACACATGAAATATTTATATGGTCATACAATCTATTTTTGTTATTCATAATGGTGATGTCCTATAAAGTTGTCCTGGACACTGAATTAGCAAATGCTGAATCACTGCTCCTATGGGAACTATATGGGACCAGGTCCCTGCAAACTTTTTTTTTTTTGTCAACTGATCAGAACTTCACTTTGTTTTTTGTGTGTTTCTGTTTAAAGACAGCTTTTTAAAAAACATTTATTATTGATTTATTTAGCATTGAACTCATAGCCTACAGCACTGTAACTCATGCATGAATGAAGCTTATCTATACACATATTTTCTCATTAAGGCACATTTATAGCCTTCCTGTGTTTGAGACAACTAGGTAATACTTCACCACTAATCTTGAAGACCATTTAAAAATACATGAATATTCTTTTTTATTGGAGTATAATTGATATACAAAACTATATTGTTTTCAGGTGTAAGAAACAGTGACTCAACAATTATATATACTACAAAATATTGTCCATGATAAATGTAGTTACCATCTTTCAACATACAGATATTACGATGTTACTGATTACATTCCCTATACTGAATTTTCATCCCATGACTAATTTACTTTGTAATTAGAAGCTTGTACCTCTTTATCCTTTCACCTGTTTCACCCATTCCCCTGCTCCCCTCACCTGTGGCAACCACCACCTGTTCTCTGTGTTTATGAGTCTATTTCTGGTTCTGTTTGTTCGTTTTGTTTTTTAGATTCCACATATAAATAAAATCATAATGTATTTGTCTTTCTCTGTCTGACTTACTTCACTTAGCATAATACCTTTTAGGTCTACCCATGTTGTTGCAAATCACAAGATTTCATTATTTTTATGGCTAAGTAATATTCCATTGTATTACATACCACATTTTCTTTGTCCATTCATCTACCAGTGGGCACTTAAGTTGGTTCCACATCTTGGCTATTGTGAATAATACTGTGATAAACATAGGGTGTATGTGTCTTTTTGAATTAGTGATTTTTATCTTAAGGTAAATCCTCAGAAGTGGAATTTCAGGATCCTATGATATTTCTATTTTTAGTTTTTAGGTCAACCTCCATATGCTTTCTACAGTGGCTGCACCAATTTATATTCCCATCAACAGAGCATGAGGGTTTTCTTTTCTCCATATCCTTGCCAACTCTTGGAAGCTATTTTAAACAGATAAATCACCATCAAAAAGCACAAGTACATGAAAAATATGGCACTAAATAGACTGCATAAAGGATGCTTGTTTACAGGATAAGAACTGAAATAAGAAGGTAGGGTAACCTTATTCAACCTCAGCTGGGAATATGCATTGAACAACTCAAGTTTCTTGCTCTTCTGTGCATGTCCATGAATGACTGGGAAAGTGCTACTGGTATTAATTTTAGGGTTACAAATAAATTTTAGTGAGTAGGCAAATTCTAACTTTGGAATCAGCAAATAGTAAGGAACAACTTTAATGTTAGAAGAGATTCCAGTCTTCCTGTTTTCATTAGTTACTATGTCTAGATCATCCATCCCATGAATGATACTCAATGAAGGACAGATATAATCATGATTCTGGGGTTCTTGTTGAAGAATGAACTTTGCAAATGCTCAAGTTAGGAGAGCAAGCGAAAGGCTTTTATTTAGAGATAAAGAGAGAGGACAGAGGTCCTGGCTCATGCCAGGAGGAGACAAGAGAGTCCTGGGGTGATACATTTTCTAGGGGATTTATAGGCGGTTGATAGGGGATGCACACCTGCTAAGTTGTCCCAAAATGTTTATCTTTGAAGAGACATTAAGTTTCTTATTAGTCTTCCTGGTTATTTACAAGAAATTTACTGCTCTGATTTCCTCCCAGGATAGCAGCTTCCTGGTCTGGGAGCATATCACTCAAGACTGCCTGCTTTGCTCCTAAGGTGGGCTGAGTTATTGTCTGTTTGTTAAAGAGTATGTTAAGAAGCTTACTTTTTAAATAATTGGGTTTTTAAATGCAATCTTATTTTCAAGAAGGAATCCTTCCTGTTTTTGCTGTGTTGTTTTGGGCTTGTTTGTTAAGTTGCCCAGGTTGCAAATCACTTGATTAGGGCTGGAGGAAGAAAAGCAGCACCTGGGTAAAGTCGGAAAAATAAGCTGGACCCCCCAGCAGGCCAAAGCAAATCTCAAAATGGATTATCTTGCTTTGTTTTTTCCAGAGGCCCTCACCGTACTCTGTCTAAGCCCATGGTCCCTGTCTCAATCATATAACATACCCTACATTTTCACTGTATGTTGATCTCTCTTTCCTACAGAATGTACCCAGCAAATATGTATTTAGTGCTCACCAGGTGCCAAACAGGATGTGAAACAGTGGGATGTTACTAGATACCTAAAACTGTACTTTTGGATATATTGATATATGTACACCCCAAAACGCATAGCCACAGGCTGGGTGATGGGCAGCCCCTAGGAGGCCAATTTACTCTGTCCACTTGACATTTTCCTGAGATTGAATTAGGATATAATTTTCTCCAACCTCTCTTGCTCTTAAGCTTTAAATTCATAGGCAGGATCTGTTAAAATGACTTTTTGTGTAAAACTGTAAAATACCTAGCATGCAATATTACGCAAATGAATTTTTAATTTGCTTAACTATACCCACCTGACTGCAAACTGCCACTATGGTTGCTCCTGTTTCCTGCACTGTGTCTTTTCTGGTGGCTGTGATTTCTGATGCACATAGCAGTTTGGGGAACAGTACCAGGTAGGGAAGACTAATGTTGGAAGAGCATCTCTGAAAGACGGAGAAATGAAAGCCAGCTCTTTCTCTTCAACACCTGGGAACTCGGGAGGGTGGGGTTGCTCAGAGCTCAAAAAGGAGTGGCTTGTGGGACTTTGCGGAGACATTAGATACCAAGGTACTCATTAGATACAAGCTACCCAGACAACAGAAAGACCTTTGAGTGCCTCACTGCTCTCAAGACATCATGAGGTTTCAGATCATCTTGGTTACTGGTGTGAATCAAAGACCACAGAATTATTTTGGGCAGCATAATTCACTTGGAACTTCTGTATGAGCCTAGGCCAGTCAGGGAGCCAGCATTGCAATCAAATTCAATGTAGAAAATTAGAAGAGATTCTGTTTTTTGCATCCTGTATGATGGTATAAAATTCATAGGGCTAAACTTGCTATGAAACCTTAGACAGGCTACTTTGCCTTTTTAATCCTTAATTTCCTCACCTATAAAATTGGGACAGTAAAGCATACCTTGTAGGGTGTTTTAGAGATTAGTGATTGTATATGTTATGTGCCTAGTGATCAACTGGTAGGTCTCACTACAAGATGCTCAATCAATATTACATGAGGCTTTCTCCTTCCAGCTGCCCTCTGAGTTCTCTGATGTTTTAAAGTCATCGTTGCTGTTAGGCGTTTGTATTCTCCCATGTCATTTTTATAGAAGTTTACCACCGTGCATTTATGCAGGTGCACCAATATTTTGATGGGCTTGTATCAACACTTCATCTCCCAGTTAGTCTTGGGTCCCACGGGTTGGCTGCTCTGCCATTCTCTTTTTCTCAGGCACACTTTGGAATCACTCCAGGTCTGCCCCCAGGGTAAGCAGGTCTGTGCTTTCCTTAGGTTAAATGACTCTGCCAACTTTAATTATTTTTAGTTTTTGATTTAAATGATATGGATATCAATAAGTATAAGTATATAGTATATTTTATCAGTTGTAGCCATAAAAATTAATTATTGTATTCATTTAAATCTTCTTAAAATGGGCTTAGGGATACTTACCAATGTAATATAAGTAAGATAAAATTATGTTAAAAATAACTATGTAGGAAATATGGCAGAAGTTGGCAGAGAATTGGGATACCAGATGGTTTCAATACAAACACTAAACATGCTTGGGAAAAAAATGTGTCAAACATATATATATATAATATTAATAATAATCTCAATATATTTTTTGTTTGACCATAGAGGGTTTTTTCTTTTGCTGCCCAACATGTAGAAATATGTTTTTAAAAACCTTCAAAGATAATGCAGTTTTTACTAATTTCACATTTAATCTGTTATAGGCATTAGTCTGTAGAGTAGTCATGGGCCTAAAATGAATTTATATGCTGGTACTTATCACAAGAATTGAAAAATAATATTAAGCCAGGTTTTGACAGGTTTGGGTCAACACGTAAATATTAATCATAAAAAAAAGAACCCTATTTTAAGAAACAGGAATCACAAGGGGGATAGTAATTATGTCCCTAAAGCATCAATATTTACAAAAAGAGTACAGAAGGTTGTTTTCTATAGTCCTAGCACAGCAAATTTACTACTCTGTTACAAAAACAGCATCTTCTTCCTAGAGCCAGCCCTCTGAAAGTGCCCAGAGCACCCTATAACACAATTTCAGAAGGAAAACACTTCTACAGATTCTTACTCATTCTGATATGGTCTGATAATCTCAGAGGTAAAATTATGAACTAACTACATTTAAATCTTTAAATAAACAAGAAATGAGGTTTTTTTGTTATACAAATTTAAATTTCATCTTCAAGTGTTGAATATTTCTTTCCAAGATATTTTAGGACCAAAAATTAGTTAAATTCACTTTGAAGTCAGGCACCTTTTTTTTTTAAATAAGGTTTCTCACTCAGTGACTTTTTTTTATTGAAGTATGGTTGATATACAATCTTATGTTGATATCCAATGTACAACATAGTGGTTCAACAGTTACCCATTATTAAATCCTCACCCCCTCTAATACAGTTAGTATCTATCAATATAGAAAGATGTTACACAGTCATTGACTATATTCTCCATGCTGTGTTACTGTCACTGTGACCAACTTATATTGTGATTGTGAATTATTATGCCCCTTTATTCCCCTCTCCTTCCCCCCTGCACCTGTCCCCCTTGGTAACTACTAGTCACTTCTCAGTGTTTATGAGTCTACTGCTATTTTGTTCATTTTGTTGTGTTTTTATATTTCACAAATAAGTGAAATCATATGGTATTTGTTTTTCTGCACATGGCTTATTTCACCAAGCACAATACCCTCTAGATCCATCCATCTTGTTGCAAATGGCAGGATTTCTTTTCTTTTTTTATGGCTAAATAATATTCCACTGTGTATATGTACCACAGCTTCTTTATCTATTCATCAATTGACAGGCACTTAGATTTCTTCTGTATCTTGCCTATTAGAAATAGTGCAGTGATAAACATAGGGGTGCATATATTTTTTGAATCAGGGATTTTGTTTTCTTTGGGTAAATTCCTAGGAGTGGAATTACTGGTTCAAATAGTATTTCTATTTTTAGCTTTTTGAGGAACCACCATGCTGCTTTCCACAGTGGTTGAAGTAGCTTACATTCCCACCAGCAGTGTAGGAGGGTTCCCCTCACTGACTTGTTTTTATTATCTAATAGTTAAATTTACATAACATTTATTTAAGCAATAAGCATAATAAAATAATAAACACTTATGAGTCCACTATTCAAATTATGAACTAAGACCTTTCCAATATTGTTGAGATTACCTGTGCAGTCTTTTTCTCTCCCCTCTTGCCTGCCCTCAGAGGCGCACACCGACCTGATGCATGTATACATGGATCTTAAACATGCTGTTCACCTGTTTACTTGCATATGAGTTTTGAAAAATGTTATAATACTTAATGTAGTCCTCTGTACTTTGATTTGTACTATTCATTTTAAGCTGAATAATTATTACTAAGAGTCATCCATTTTGTTCCATTTAGTTGCAAAATAATTCATTTTCACTGCTGCATATATCATGTGACTACTCTATAATAAATTTATTCATCTTCCTGTCAATGGATATCTGGGTTATTCCCAATGTTTTAAAATATCAAATAATGTTGCTGTGAACATTTCTGTATATGACTTCTAGAACACATATTCACAAATGTAAACTGGGAATGGAATTTCTAGATTAGAGGAACCTCAAGTGTTAAATTTTTAAAGTAATGCCAAATTTACACTCTGATCAAAATAACATCCTTTGCAATCTTCATTCATGTCTTCTCTAACACTTGTGTTGTTAGAGTTCTTGAGTATTTATTCATTTAACAAAAATGTGTTATTTGTTATTTACCTATGCATCTTTTTATCTATAATCTATCATTTCTCTATCATCTATTTATCTAAATCAGCCTTTTTTTAATTTCTTTTCTGTAAAGTGCCTGTTTGATGCTTTGCCTACAGTTTCCCCTTGAATGGTTTATCTCTTTTTATTAAATCATAAGGATTTTCTGTTCATAGATTTTTTCACTGATAATACATATTTCAAATATCTTCTCTCAGATTGTGACTTTTTATTTTATTACAGTGTTTTTTGAATAACACACCTTAATTTAAATCTCTTTAATTTATATTTCTTTATCACTGTTACATGAATGACTTTAGGGCTTGTTTAAGAAACATTGCTTTACCTTACAGTAAGAAAGATCGTGTCTTCTATTTCCTCCGAAAGTTTTATGAATATGAGCTTTAGATACCTTTTATATATAAGTCACTAAGCCATTAAATTTTGTGTGCGTACCGCAAAAAATTCAATTTCATTTTTTCCATGTGGATAAGCCAATTATTTCTGCATCATTTATTGAAATATCTATCCTTCTCCCGCTGATGGGCAGTTGTGTCTCTGGCATATATCGTCTTCTTATATGCATCAGTCTATTTCTAGTCCTTTATTTTGTTGCCTTGTCATTATGTTTAATTCCAAATTAAAAACTAGTTTTAAAAATCACCATTCAAGAAAATTCAAAATTATAGAGACAGAATCAGATCAGAGGTTAGCAGAGGCTGGGAGTGGGGAAAGTGTTGACAACAGGGGAGGGGTAATGAGGATATTCTAGATCTTCATCGTGGTGTTTATATGACTATATCTGTCACACTCAGAACTGCGCAACAAAAAAGACTGAAGTTTACTGGGTATAAATTTTACCTCAGTAACTGACTTAAAAATTTTCCAGAATTTCCAAAATAATCATTTTTCATATAAAAAATTTTCTTATTGTTACTTTTCTTGAGGAATGGCTGTGCTCTTCCTGGGTTTTTGCTTTATCTGTGTAAATTTTAGAATCTTCTTTTGACAAGTTTTACCAAAAATGAACCTGCTGGGATTTGGAATTACATTGAATCCATGGATAAATTTTTGGAATGCGACATACTATCCATGAAAATAGCGTATTTCTCCATTTAGCTTGTTTTCTTTAATGTCATTTCATAATTACATATTCTAAATATCTAGCTATTAAATATTAAAATATTCTACAAACACAGCTGGACTCTTAAGCTATTGTCTCTCTTGTTCCAAGCCCATCCTTCCATACTCTGCCATATGATGCTGGGTTCTGTCTCTGCAAACTGTAGTTCTCCTTCGCCAATGGCTTCTTTTTCAATGTTTCAGTAAGGGATATTGGAAGGAGAGTGAAAGACAAGGGAAGAATCCTCTTGATGTATTTTTGAATTCGGTTTGCTAATATTTTGTTGAGTATTTTTGCATCTACTTTTGATTAGGGATATTGGTCTGTAATTTTCTTTGAGGTCTTTGCCCAGTTTTGGTATTAGAGTGATGCTGGCTTCATAGAATGAGTTTGGAAGTATTCCCTCCTCTTCTATTTTTTGGAAAACTTTAAGGAGAATCGGTATTATTTCTTCTCTGTATGTCTGGTAGAATTCAGAGGTGAATCCATCTGGCCCGGGGGTTTTGTTCTTGGGTAGTTTTTTGATTACCAATTCGATTTCGTTGCTGGTGATTGGTCTGTTTATTTTTTCTGTTTCTTGTTTGGTCAGTCTTGGAAGGTTGTATTTTTCTAAGAAGTTGTCCATTTCTTCTAGGTTTTCCAGCTTGTTAGCATACAGATTCTCATAATATTCTCTTATAATTCTTTGTATTTCTGTGGGGTCCGTCGTTATTTTTCCTTTCTCATTTCTGATTCTGTTTATGTGTGTAGATTCTCTTTTTCTCTTAATGAGTCTGACTAGGGGTTTATCTATTTTGTTTATTTTTTCAAAGAACCAGCTCTTAGTTTCATTGATTTTTTTCTATTGTTTTATTCTTCTCAATTTTATTTATTTCTTCTCTGATCTTTATTATGCCCCTCCTTCAGGTGACTTTGGGCCTCATTCGTTCTTCTTTCCAATTTCAGTAATTGTGTCTTTAGACTATTCACCTGGGAATGTTCTTCTTTCTTTAAATAGGCCTGGATTGCAGTATACTTTCCTCTTAGAACTGCCTTTGCTGCGTCCCACAGAAGTTGTGGCTTTGTGTTGTTGTCATTAGTCTCCATATATTCTTTGATTTCTGTTTTGATTTGGTTGTTAACCCATTGATTAATTAGGAGAATGTTGTTAAGCCTCCATGCATTTGTGAGCCTTTTTGTTTTCTTTTTAAAATTTATCTCTAGTTTTATACCTTTGTGATCTGAGATGTTGGTTGGTAGAATTTCAATATTTTTGACTTTACTGAGGTTCTTTTTGTGGCCTAGTATGTGGTCTATTCTGGAAAATGTTCCATGTACACTTGAGAAGAATGTGTATCCTGTTGCTTTTGGGTGTAGAGTTCTGCAGATGTGTGTTAGGTCCATCTGTTCTAGTGTGTTGTTTAGTGTCTCTGTGTCTTTACTTATTTTCTGTCTGGTTGATCTATCCTTTGGAGTGAGTGGTGTGTTGAAGTCTCCTAAAATGAATGCATTGCTTTCTATTTCCTCCTTTAATTCTGTTAGTATTTGTCTCACATATGCCGGCCCTCCTGTGTTGGGTGCATATATATTTATAATGGTTATATCTTCTTGTTGGACTGACCCCTTTATCATTATGTAATGTCCTTCTTTATCTCTTGCTGCTTTCTTCGTTTTGAAGTCTATTTTGTCTGTTACAAGTACTGCAACACCTGCTTTTTTCTCCTTGTTGTTTGCATGAAATATCCCTTCACTTTTAGTCTGTGTGTATCTTTGGGTTTGAGGTGAGTCTCTTGTAAGCAGCATGTAGATGGGTCTTGCTTTTTTATCCATTCTATTACTCTGTGCCTTTTGATTGGTGCATTCTGTCCATTTACATTTAGGGTGATTATCGATAGATATGTACTTATTACCATTGCTGGCTTTAGATTCGTGGTTACCAAAGGTTCAAGGGTTGCTTCTTTACTATCTAACAATCTAACTTAACTTTCTTGTTAAGTTATTGTAAACACAGTCTGATGTTTCTTTATTTCTCTCCCTTCTTATTCTTCCTTCTCCATTCTTTATATAGTAGGTGTTTTATTCTTTGCCTTTAATTAGTAATTGGGTGGTCTGCTTTCTTTGCTATGATTTTATTTTCTCTGGTGACATCTTTTTAGCCTTAGGAGTGCTTCCCCCTAGAGCAGTCCCTTTAAGATATCCTGTAGAGGTGGTTTATGGGAGGCAAACTCTCTCAGCTTTCACTTGTCTGGATATTGTTTAATCTCTCTGTCATATTTAAATGATAATTGTGCTGGATACAATATTCTTGGTTCGAGGCCCTTCTGTTTCATTACATTAAATATATCATGCCATTCTCTTCTGGCCTGTAAGGTTTCTGTTGAGAAGTCTGATGATAGTCTGATGGGTTTTCCTTTGTAGGTGATCTTTTTTCTCTCTCTAGCTGCCTTTAATACTCTGTCATTATCTTTGATCTTTGCCATTTTAATTATTATATGTCTTGGTGTTGTCTTCCTTGGGTCCCTTGTGTTGGGAGATCTGTGGGCTTCCGTGGACTGCGAGACTATTTCCTTACCCAGAGAGGGAACATTTTCAGTAATTATTTCTTCAAAGACACTTTCTATCCCTTTTTCTCTCTCTTCTTCCTCTGGTACTCCTATAATGCGAATATTGTTCCATTTGGATTGGTCACACAGTTCTCTTAATATTCTTTCATTCCTAGAGATCCTTTTATCTCTCTCTGCCTCAGCTTCTCTGTATTCCTGTTCTCTGATTTCTAGTCCATTAAAAGTCTCTTGCATCTCATCTAGTCTGCTGCTAAGCCTGCCGATCACTTGTCTCATTTCTGCATTCTTTCCTCACTTCCCTCAGTTCCTCCCTCGGCTCTTGCATATTTCTCTGTAGGTCCATTGGTATGGTTATGACTTTTAATCTGAATTCTTTTTCAGGAAGATTGTGCATTTCCATCCCTTCAGACTCCCTCTCTGGTGTCTGGGTCTGGATAAGCTTTGTTTGTACCATATTCTTCTGCCTTTTCATGACGATAGAAGTGGTTGCTGGTAGGTACCACATATGTCAGCTGGGCGCTTTAAGACTTTAAAAAATAAAGGAGAAAAAAAAAGGAAGAAGAGAAAGAAATCAGAAAGAAAAGAAAAGAGAAAAAAAACCAAAAAAAACAAAAAGACGCCCGCCGGGAGTAGATTCTGTGAGGATGCTGTAGGTGGCACTGTTGCTCCACTATTCCACAGCCACGGCCATGCCGCTCCACAGTGTCCTTTGTAGCTCTGGCTGGGGCAGGAACGAATGGGAGGCTGCTGATCTCTGTGGTAAGTCTCAGTGCGTCTGCTTTTGCCCAGGCGCCAGCCAAGGGGTCCAAAATTCCCCAGGACTCCCAGCCTGCTGGGCTGAGTGTGCTGGGACCTCCTCTGTTGGGCCCCTATCTCTTTAAGACCGCTATAAAAAGTGCACGCTTCTCTTTTGTCCTGGGGAGGCGACTGCGAGGACCCAGTGCATTCCCTGGCTCAGATCCTGCACCCTCTGTCTCTCCGATCTCCGATACACAGCACGAGTGTGTCAGTGTTCCTGGCGCAGATGACCAGGGATGGTTATTTCACGGGCCTGTACTTCCACTCCCTCCCGGCTCTGAATTCTCTCCTCCCGCCGGTGCACTGGGGTGGGGGAGTGCTTGGGTCCCGCCGGGTCCATATCTTACCCACCTCGTGGGGTGCTGAGTCCTTTCAGGTGTAGATGCAGGCTGGGTGCTGTCCTGTATCTTCTGGTCTCTCTTTTAGGAATAGTTGTATTTGTTGTATTTTCATAAATATATATGGTTTTAGGAGGAGATTTCTGCCGCCCTGCTCACGCCGCCATCTTCCTGGAACCAGAAGTCTTTTAATCTTAAAATAATAATAATAATAATGTTGTAAGTGGAGTTTGTTATCCTGAGTTCTTGTCCCTGATGCAACAAAGAACTGAAAAGCAGAGACACAACAGTGAAGCAGAGTGGAAGGTTTATTTGTATAGACTCTGAGGGAGGAGTGAGCCAGAGTCAAGGCAGACAAAGGCATCCATCCAGCAGTTGTCTCTTGGATTGACACGGTTGGGTCATTTGATTGATAGATGTATCTGCATAGCCGTCCCTCTCAGGGTGCATGTCCTTTCCCATAAGGAGGTGTGGTTTGAGCAGTTCTTAGCATTGTTCGATTGTGCCCATGCAGGGATCTGGTTGGGAAGGGTGTGGCCTGGTCCCTATAGGCAGGGAAGTTTTCTCCCTGCAAGGTCTTTGTTGTATTCAAGTGGGAATCCCTACCTGGGCAGAGTTTGGACAGTTTTTTCCTTGACCCTTTTTTTTCCCCTTCCCCTGGCTGCTCATGTCAATCTTTCTACCTAACACTGATAATAAACTGTTAACTGTTATCTGACACTTAGGCACTTTGGATTTATTAAATAATTTAATTTTTACAACAAACCTATGAGGTAGATGCTGTTATTATTTCCAGTTTCTAGGTGAATAAATAGAGGCCATGGAAAGGTTAAATAACTTACTCAGGGTTCACCTGGTGAATAAGAGGTAGAGCCAGTATTTATACCCAGTCTTTTTCTGGAGTTCTTGCCCTTGATGGTGCCCCTGGTTCATTGCCATCTGATACCTCTGACCCAGGTACTTTTGGTACCTAGTGCCAATATAACTAAGGAGGGCCAAGAATTACTGCAGTAGTTGTATGTTCATAAACTATATTCTTGTGCAAACACACATAGATAGTCTTGGTCAGAAATGGATTTTCACTGTTCCTAGGTGTCTATATTGGTAAAAGCGAAAATAGTTGAGGTTACTCTGATGCATGTTCAATGTGTCTGTAAATAGCCTATATGCATATGAACTTAAGGTGAATGGGGCCCTCAGATGACAAATTCCATCAAAGAACGAGAGAGAGAACTAAAACTATACTTAGGACTCATACTTCTTTGAGAAGTACCAAGGAATGCCACACACTGGATTGGAAGAGAGCTCCTTGTGTCACTGAAATGCTGGTTACTGCAGTGGAACTAATAATCTTCCAGTATTCAGGGGGGCACATCTGTCTGCATGGAGCCTGGTGTGCATGCTGCCAGCTTGCTCTCCAACTATCACCTATAAGGTAAGCAGAGTAAGTAGCAGACAAGGTCTATGAGTTCATGAGGTGCTAGAAATCTATAGCTCTGGGAGGACTGGATTTTCCAGAATTCTTATTCAAAATGTTTTGGGAGGGGCAGAGTGTGGGAAAGATAGCAGAGGTATAACTACAACACCCAACCATTGACCTTCTGGTCTCTTGGGAATTATGGATCCATTCGTGTATAGACCTTCTTGAGAAAACAAGTGCTCTTCTCCAGTCCCACAGGTCCCTTCACTCTGGAAATGGGTTGGAATAGTTGAGAGAATTGGTCTGGCGCTAACATGTCTGGCTACATGTACATGCATGTGCATACTCATAGACAAACGTGCACTCACACACCCAAACACACACACACACACACACACACACACACACACACACACACTCTGCTTTCCTTACTTTCAGCCCATGACTTCCTTCCTTCTATTAAACACCTGAACCTTAGAGTTGGAATTCTTGGATAAAAATAGTATCACAGAGGTAGGCTGGGAAGCAGGGAAAAGTGGTGTTACAGAAACCACGGAAGACAGAATTTTATAATTTAGAAGAAGCTGTCCAAAAGGCCAATGTAGCCAAGTTTCCACTGAACACATCCTGAATATAGGGCACTGGATTTGGCAGTGAGAACGTGGTAACTTATGACCCGGGCATTTTAGTAGAGACCAAGTGCCAAGTCAGATGGTGCAGGATTGGGTAGGGAGACAAACGGTTCTCCGAGTGTGATTTCATTTGGTTCAGTCAAAAACAAGAGCAAGACTTTAATAGGAAATCAGTGAAAAGGAAGGGAATTTCAACACGTGAACAATGGCATGAAGGCATATGAAGGATTTTTTATCTTTTTATTTTTTAAAGTGGAGATTTTTTGTCATTGACTTAATATGAATTTAATATTCTCCTAGGAATAATCACTTTCTAAACCTTGTAATTGTGGAATAGAGGATAATAGAGGACAGGAAAAATTCTAGAACTCTTGAAATTACGATTTGTTGCTGGGCATTTAATCTGCTACCCTTAACCTCAGGGACATTATTATGAATTATTTTAGCATGGCAGAGAGAAAATATATTTTTCAGTAAAGGAACGATGTATCATTAGCATTTAATGTAAATAAATGCGTGTTCTGTATAGTCTTTTTGCCTTTTCAGAGTGTGTAGGGTTAGACCTCACTTGGGATCTCTAGCCAGCTCTCTCTAAACAGCAATTCAGAGGGTACAAAAGAAAAATGGACTGAAATGTTAACTCCTTTGACCACTTGTTCTAAACTCTTTTGGGAAAGCCAAGGACAGGCAGAGCTGTCAAAGTAGCAGGCTTCCTAAATTACCCACAAAGGCACTTCGCAAATGCCACTGTGAAATGAAATGTGATTCTGTGGTTCCCCACGGTGGTCCCACAGGCAAAGGGCTGTGCAAGCTGCGGAAGCCCTCGTCGCCAGGTCAGCTCCTGCTGTGCTGAGAAGATTCCCTGCAGCCTTTTTTGCCTGTGTTACAAGACTCACAGCCCCTCGACCCTCCCCCATGACCAGAGAAAAACCAGTCTGGAATGCTCAGAAGAGAATACACCGATCTGTTCTTGCGGCCCCTAGTGAATCCTTTAGGAGAACAATTAGTAATCCTCATCATTGCTTCCTCTCACAGGTAGATGGCATCAAAAGATTCCGGGCTCTTGTACAACACTGCCCTGATGTATTGATTGACATACACCCACCTCCTGTTGTTAAAAAGTATTTCAGATGTTTCCAAACAATAGGGCTTCAGAGCAGTTTATCAGAATGCACTGATGGGGTGCTCATGGGCCGTGTTACCCCTCAAGACACTGAATAGACGTTGTCCTAAGACACAATGGCCCTGTGGATTTCAGTCAACACCACCTTTCCCGCATCTTCCTGTAGATTCCTCCCTTCCCCAGAGACAATGGTTTCCTTTTTCTCCAGGCATAGCCCCCTAATTAATATGCCGAAAGCACCCTCTCAACTCAAATTGGGCTTCGGACATTTGCAGATAACTTTTCAGCTGCCCAGAGGAGCAGCTGAGGGAGCTCAGGCCTTGGATTTCAAAGTTCTTGACCTGATTGCTAAATTTCCAAAACAGCTTTCCATTTTATCACATTGTTTGATACCATATTTATCACATTTCCATTTATCATCTTCTTTTCCATTTTATGGCATCTTCCTTTGAAGAGATTGGAAAAATATGGTGCTCTGTTTTGTCTTAGCCTCCTCCTGAAGTGTTGGGCTAAGAGCCTGAAGTCTTTGCAACTGAAAGAGTTAAAACAATGTGCAATGGCTGAATAGCAAATGCCAGTGCCTCTTCCTGCCAAACAGGAAAGGACTCAAAGCAGCAAGAAGGCAGGGGAAAGGGGGATATCAGTGTCAGTAAATCAATCAGTTCTGTGCAATAATCCTCTTAAATCTTTCCCTTGAAGTTGGGAGAGCCTTTTATCAGAGTTTTCAGTGACATCTATACCATGGCCGCTCATGGTTGACGGTCCACAGCTGATCCTGCTGATGCCGGGGTTCTTGTTCACGAAGCTGAAGAATGAGCGTAGCAAACAGTCAAGGTAGGAGAGCAAGGTACAGGTTTTTATTTAGAAATAAAGTGATAGGACAGAGCTCCCGGCTCACGCAAGGAGGGGACAAGAGAGTCCGGTGTTCTGCGTTGTCTAGGGGTTTTATAGGCAGATGAGGATTTTTTGAGAACGTGAAAAAATGGTTTAGGGGTGCAGACCTGCTAAGTGGTGTCTGAACACCCAGAATTAACACAAGGAATTTCTCGCCCCATCTCTCTCTGGGATACTGGCATCTTGGTCTAGGGGCATATCAAAAGGTGGCCTGGCCAGCCCCCAAGGTGGGCTGAGGTATTGTCTGTTTGCTAAAGAGTAAATTAAGAATCCTGCTTCCCAAACTTCCTGGGTGTTAAAATGCAATCTTATCTTTAAGGTGGAATCTTTGCTGCCTCTTAATATGTTGTTTACAGCTGGGTCTGCATGCTGAATTAGTTGCCTGGTTTGCAAAACCACCCCATCAGATCTGAAAGAGGAAACACAGCACATAGGCCTGGGCCTTTTAGCATGCTAAAGTGAATCTTACAAATGATTAGCTAAATAAAAACATGGAGTACTCTTCTTTATCTGGGGAACACCAACTAATCTTACTGAAGAATGACTCTAGAGCTTAATGTGTAACACAGAGTTTTGGTAGGGGGTTTCCCTGCATGTAGTTACATTGCTCTCACTGCAAATATTCTGCCTTGCTTTTTCTGGAGGCTCTCCCCCTACTCTAACTACACCCACAGTCCCTGTCTCACTGTTTATCTGGATCTCAGGGTCATCCTATGGAAATGACCCACTAGTACAGTTAATAGGAGTGCTTAGCAATTTTATCCCTTTATTCATTAATATTAATCAGTGCTTGGACTGGAAAGAGGACAGGGAACAGTTTCTCAGATCCAAGCTAATTAACTTTGTCTAGCTTGTATGAAAGTGAGGAAGCACTTTATTAAAAGCCATAAGACAAGCACTCAAGGGACTTTTATTTTGTGCTTAGGCTAACCTGTGATAACGTTTGGGTCTTTGTGAGCATCCTAGAATTGCCAGCAAGAATAGAAGGATTGTTACTGGAAAGTAAAGGCTCTGCTGTGGTTTCCAAGGCACCCACTCAGCAGGTGGTGACATAGATTTGACGTTTTCATGCTATTTTGGAAAATGAAGGATGGTTTCCAAACCACATATTTAGGACATGATACAATTATAAATGGCAAGGAAATGTAAGGTAACAGAAAAGCATGTCGTTTCTTTTTTAGTAATCAGTTCAGATTGGTATGTTATTTATCTATACTGAAGCAATGAGTTGAAACACTTTTTAATCTAATGCCTAAATGTATTTGGTTTACAGTTAGTGTTAGAAACATTTTTTTTTTAAAACAAGATTTTGAATTACTGTGAAATCCCTAAAATCTCTAGTTCTTCAGTTCAAAATTTAAACATTTGTGGTGTGTATAGTTGATGCTTAATTCCAACCTGAAAGCAATGAAACGTATTTGGAAAAAAGAGCAAAGCTAACATCTTTCATAACAAAATCACATGCAAATATAGATTGAAGAGGAGAGCTTCAGTGCTATCCCAGTACTTTATTTCTTCCAAACATCTTGAGTTGGTATCCTTGAATTGATAGCAAAGTTGGTGTCTTTTAATTGTTAAAATCAAGGTCATTATGAATTCAAAACATTTTCAGGCCTCATTGATATCTTTTTTTCTTGGTATCAGATTAATTTGAGGCATCGAGTCTTACCGACATTTTGCCAGTTTAGAACTCAATTTTTTTGTTGTTCTTCTTTCTTGCAATAATTCTCTATTGTCCAGTGGTCTTACTGGTTTAAGTATGTATTTATATTTTAAGCACTTTTGCAACAGAACTTTTGAAATGGAGGTTGGTGGAATGACCACGGTTTTGAGGTCAAACAGACTGTATTCGGGTCTCGTCTCTTCCGCTTACTCATTGTGTGACTTTAGACAAGTTGATGAACCTTTCTGCACTTGTTTCCTTCTCTCCAATTTAGGGATAACAATTCCCACCTTGTTCGATTCTGTCGGAAAGAAACGAGGCAGCTACACCGGCTGACCCTAAGGTTCCCCATCCTGACTGTTGTATTATCCAGCATTTTGCTTCCTTCTCACATGGGGTCACTGGAGACGTGCAGACCCCAAGGTTGGCCAGAAGAATCGCCCCAGTGCTGAGCACAGCCTCTTGGCAGCTGGTTGCACATTGCCTGAAATGACAAGGCCATAACCCCTTGGGCTCCCAGAGTCTTGTGCTCTTATAGACCCTCCTTCAACACATGTGTCCAAAGCTACCCTGTCCCTCCATTCCCACCACTATTCCAGGCTTATGATAGTGAGAAGGAAAGCTATCAGGAAAGGCCCAGGAGTGCACAAGCAAGGGCCTCTATGTGCCATGTGCCTGATCTTCACCAGCCAGTGGTCCATGTGGTTCCGGCAATTCCATGTGCTCACGTGGCATGATCCCTCTTCTTGTTGTTTCTCATTTGGCTTCTCCACTAAATTCTTTCTCAGTCAAGGCTTTCATCCCCATGGTCTCCTGTTCTTAAAACTCTGGTGGCCCTACTCTCTTAACTGCACACTCTGATGACCCTCTTTTCCACACCTGGATTACAGGCCTGCACGGTGTCCTCCTGGCTTCCTACCTCTCGGAAGCCCTGTAGTCTGCCCTCTCAGAAGCCCTGCATGACCCTCTCCTGGGAGCTATTTGGTTTCCCAGAGATGGGTTGTCCTGGGAGATTTTAAAAGACAGGACTTTGGCTGAAACGTCTTTTTTTCAAACGATCTTTTGGTTGCATAAACAGAGGTGCTGAGTTGGGTGCTTAGTTTTCAGTGCGTGTGCATTTTCATTCGTCATGTTCTGGAAATACTGCTGAGCAAGGAGCTGCTTCCGATTTGTACAGGCTACCCATTCTGTGGTCCCAGGGAACCTGCTGTTCATTGGGCTCCCTCAATTTTTGCATCTACCAGAACACAATCGCAATTACAATGAGGTGCCTTGAGAGTCAAGGGGCTTGGGAAATACTGGGGCAGCTGGTAACATGTCCCTGCTCGTGACAACCTGCCCAGCCTCAGGGCTGTTGCTGCTACAGGATACAGAGGGTTTGAATGTTAAGAGCCAGGACTAGGGCCCAAGTAGGCACTTGGGTGCAAAATTTATAAATAATGTTTTACTGCCAATCTTTCTGAAAATGCAAAATGTACGCTGAAAATCTGTCATAAGCGCAATGTCAAAACTGTGAATGAAGAGGGTCAGTGGCAGTGCCATGCCCAGCCAGATCGGAGCCTGCAGCAAAAGGAAATGAGGAAGACCGGTTCTGCCTTTATTTAAACTTGTAGTATTTTATTCATGATGGATTTTTTGCATTCATTTGAGGAATCAAAAGATTGCATTAAAATATTATTTTTCTTCATGATTGAGTCTTTTAACAGCCCTTAACTGTGGAGCCCCCAGGAGGGTGCCTCAGGCTCAGCGCCCTTGATGCCGGGGTTCTTGTTCATGAAGCCGAAGAATGAGCGCCACAAACACTCAAGGCAGGAGAGCAAGGTACAGGCTTTTATTTAGAGATAAAGTGAAAGGACAGAGCTCCTGGCTAGCGCCAGGAGGGGACAAGAGAGTCCCGGGTGGCAAGTTGTCTAGGGGGTTTTATAGGCAGGTGAGGATTTTTCAAGAACATGAAAAAAAGCTTAGGGGTGTGGACTTACTAAGTGGTCCTAGGATATTTACAAGTAACTTGATACAAGTAACTTTCTGCTCTGTTGATTTCCTGAGACACCAGCATCTTGGTCTGGGGGCACATGAAACAGGGCCACCTGCTCAGCCCCCAAGGTGGGCTGAGACATTGTTTGCTAAAGAGGAAGTTAAGTGCAATCTTACCTTTAAGGTGGAATCCTTCTTGCCTTTTTCTGTTATGGCTGGGCTTGCAGGCTAAATTAGTTTGCCCAGTTTGCAAAATCACTTCATCAGATCTGAAGGAGGAAAGACAGCACATAGGCCTGGGCCTTTTAGCATGTTAAAGTGAATGTTACACATGATTATAAATGATTAGCATAAAATAAACGTGCTAGTCTTCTTTTTCTGGGGTGTATTAACTGATCTCACTGAACAATGACTCTAGAGCTGAATGTTTAACACAGTTTTAGTAGGGGGTTTCCTTGCATGTAGTTACATTGCTCTGACTGCAAATATCCTGCCTTGCTTTCTCCGGAGGCCCTCACCCTGCTCTGGCTACACCCACGGTCCCTGTCTCACCTTCGTCCAAACCCTGGGAGAGCTACAGGAGGTGAAGAGTGTTGGTTCTGTCTGCTTTCATCTTCTGCCTCCTGCTAGGAGGTGGCTGTGGCCCCAGAGCCACACGACTACTGTATCTCAGAAACCGTATTGACAATATTTAATATTCATTTGCTTGTGATTTATTTTTGCCTTTGTAAATCAATCTTCCTCTCTACCAGAAAAGATCCTTCAGGGGAAAATTGGATAGTCCTAGAGTAAATTAGAAATGAAAAAAAATAAATGATTTTTTAAAATAGGTTTTCAAACACCATAGGCCTTCAGGGTGTGTTAAAATAATGGCTTTATTTCTCACTCCTACACGTTTCCTTAGTGGAGGATACTCATCTTGTTTATGAGATTATTCCGTGGTGGCGTTATCTGGAGCGTATTTCAAACTTTCAGCATTTGGGAGTTATTATCGGTGGGCAGCCCGTGTGCATAGAGCTGCTGGTAGGAAGCGTCTGCTTCACCCTATGCCTCAGACTCGAATCATAAGGTAGCACCACCAAAGATTCACAAACAAAGGACATTGATTCCTCACCTGTCACTTACTACCAGGGTAGACTTCACCTTCTCTATGCCTTGATTAACTACATCCTGTCTAGGGAAATAACAATGGATTCTTCCCAGGGTTGTTGGAAAGAACAAAGTGAATTACAGGAGAAAGTGCTTTGTAAACTACCAAAGGGATCTACAAAGAAAACAAGTTCTTTCTTTGATCAGTGCTCAACCATAGGACTGCTGAAAGTCGGCTGGCAGCCGAGGGTGACTCTCCGCTGGATGCCAAGAGCATATTTGCCAGTGAGGTTGCATTTTCAGCTGTGGTGTGTTATCCTGAAACACACCGACCATATAAAGGTGTGGCGAGCCGAAATCCGTGGAGGTCTTTACTGAAAAGTCCTTGCTTGTTAGAAGCAAAGTAAGCATAAAGACTAGCTTGCAACCAGTTTTCCTGGGAAGGTAGATGGACTTCAAATGAACTCTAGCTAATTGCATATGATCTTCATTCATGTGACCATGTCAAGATAATGAACAAAGTAGAAAATGCTCCACGGAGAAGGTAATTGTTTCTTGAGGAAATGCAATAGTTGCACCATTTCCTGGAACCCAGGGGCCAATGCATCTTAACTAATTGGACTAGCAACTGGTTATCTAGACTTTAAAAGTATCCTAGCTATTGGAGACTGGAATTGTCCCTTAATATATCCAACTGGAAAGCAAAGAAAGAAAATTATCCCTTAGGATTTTTACCTCTCAGATAAACAGACACCAATTTTGAAGGGTAATTAGTTAAAAAGCCCCTCAATTCAGAGAATGCCAGTTTCATTGATTTCTCTGCCCTTGTATGGTCAGTGAGTAGGTGTCTAGCTGAAGTCTAGTCTTTAGTTAAGTTGATGTCAATGCCTTGTGGCAAAGGAAAAATATTCATTTTTTGCTGACTGCCCCGTAGAATGTGCTATGTTTGAACATTTAGTCAAAGATGGACCAATTTCTGTCTGACAAGGTGTCTGGTAAACCTCCAGAAGAGAAGACTCCTATTACGCAGAAGATAGTAGAGAGGGGTTTACTTCTACTGTGCACTCATCCCAGATCCCAACAGCCCAGTTCCCTGCAGTGAAGGGTTTATTTGGTGTTACATGGTCAGGTCTCCTACAGTATTTGCCAATAATAAACTAAAATATCTTGGTGGATGAGGCTATTTTAAAATGTCATTTCAGCATTTTAAAAACTTGAGTATTGTACAGAATCCATTAAAAGAAAGTAACAGATACTTGTTATTGATTTAAGTTATTTTTACTACTGTTACTTAAAATACAGGAAATGGTGATGCACTGAACAGAATCATCTCCTGCCCTCACTGGGTTGTCCGAGCCATGAGCAAGCACAGACAAGAGGATTTCTCTCCTCCCCATGACAGCAGGGCCTGGGCTGCCTTTTGCAAACCACTCCTGCAGATAGCTGGCACCAACATCCCAGGGGCTAATCCTATCCGCATCGAGGGGGCGTCACTTACATACTTCCCAGGTAAAGAAGAGCCACATAGAGAAGAGTCCCTCCCCAGGGACACAAACCCCACCATGTGTCCCTTAAATTACTCTGGCCCTGGCTTTCCTGTGTATAGGATGATAAGAAGATGGGTGATTCCACCCTTTCTCTTGTATTAATCCAGCCTTGTTCCCTCCCCACCCCCCCCACCCCTCACCCCTTAGGAAAGCCTGTTCTCCATCTCTTTTCTTGTGGAATTTGTCCCAAGCCCTGATGGATGACAGATGGAAACCATTGGAATCTGGTTTTTATGACAAACATGAAACTACATAAAAATTCCCTCTGAGTTTGGCTCTTTCTCAACCAGGAAACTAAAATTTTTTTAATTCAGTAGAAGTATAAAAAACACATTAGCAATATTAATGTACTTTGATGATTGATGCTGTTTTGGTGAAACTAAATCATCCAAATGGGGTTTTATTGACAAAAGGAAAGAGAGGTCTTACTTTCAGTTGTACATTAATCCCTTTTCTATATTTTATCTTGAATGATATTAATTTTAGAGAATGTCCTGTTGGATAAGTTCAAGAAAAAGGGGTATTAACAACTTGAAGGCGTTTTTAGCAAACAGACCTCCTAGTTAATCAAAATTCCGCCAGCAGCAATCCTTGAGTGCATATTTTGAAGAGATGTCACATGCTAATTTGTAAAGCTGACTGATTCACCTCAAAAGACGGTCAGCATCATGATGTTACTGAATCTACAATAAATGGGTGCTTAATCCATTCATTTCTGGGATTCAAAATAGAAAAAAGTCTTCATTGTAATTCCGGTAGTAGCTGCTAATGAACTGAGTTAGCGCAGAGCAAGATGGGCTGCACCTGACTGGAGTGAGAACCTGGGGCCCTTTTAACCTGATGCGGCCCTTGGAGTATTGTGACCTCGGTACCATGCCCCGTGTGAGAACTCACGTCTCCACCACTATTCTCTATTTAAAGCACAGTGAAACTTTCATTTAGATAAGTGTGTGTGATGTGGCCTACGCTCATTCAATCACTCACTCATCAGAAACGTGTAAGCGCATACCTGCGCCAGGCACAGTTCTGGGTAGCACGCCCACCAGCAGACAGGCAAGAGCTTTGTGTTCACGGGGCTCATACTCTAGCAGCAGTAGACAGGAAACGAGAGTTATATTGATAAGTAAGCTTTATAGTGTGTTGAAAAATGATAGATGCATTTAAAACAAGAAAAGAAAAGAAAAGCAGAACAAAGCTTAGGGGATAGCAGGGCTGGGCTGGGGCAGGTGGCAGGGCTCAGGCTGCGCCCCACATCACTGAAAAGGTGAGAATGAGAAAACATCTGTGGGAAGTGAGGGAGCGAGGTGAGCAGAAGGAAGGCCCGGGCAGAGCTTCCAGGTGGGACGGGCCCCTGTGCGCAGCAAACCGCGGGAACTCAGTGTGGCTTCACGCAGGTGAGTGCGGGGGCAGTGGTGATGTAGAGGGTGGAGTAAAGGCAAGACGAGTAAGCTCTGGGGGTCACAGGCCACCCTTTGCACTGGGAGCTGCTGCAGCTTTTTGAGCTGCGTGATAGGGTACAACGCGATGTGACTCCACAGTTCAGAAGTGTCACCTGCATGGGTGGAAATGCCTTCAGCCGAGGCGGGGAGGCCACAAGCAGAGCAGTTTGGGGGTGGTGAGAGGTGAGGAGCTCAGTCCTAACCTGATTCGCTTTGGGACAGCTGGTAGGCATCCCTGCAGAGGACAGGCTGGTTACGGCAGTCTGATGTCTGAGAGAAACGTCCTCGCTGGAGATACAAATTCAGGAGTCACCGATGAATAGATGGCATTAAAGTCAAGGGACTGAATGAATGAGACACAAGGGACTGGATGAAGCTAGAGAAAAAAGAGGACCAAGGATCACGATCTGGGGCCCCCATGACCCGGAGGAAACTTTCAGGGAAACCCTGCAGGAAGGTTTCAGGGTAAAGCTTCTTCATCCAAATGGCCCCCGCTACGCTGTAGCTACCTTGTTCCAAGTGACCACTGAAGTGAAAACACAAATTGTGTTATGCCTGAGAACTCACAGGTCCTGTGATACGTCCGTGGGTCCTAATTTGAGAAATCCTGCTCCACAGAACTCAATCACAAGCAGGTTATTTCTTCCAATTGAGAAGAAATAATGTGGTTCTATAATCGTGTTCGTGACCGACTGGCTCCAGAGAAGTGACTTTCTCATGTACACTCTTGTTGTACTTTATTAATATATTAGGAATTATACTTAAAATAGTCTACACCAGGGAAAAAGGAGGAAATTTAGACATGGGAGTTAAAAAAGAAAAGTTGTTGTATTTCCCTTTCACAGCCCACTGGGGTGTATTCCACTTGCCCTGGGGACCCTTAGCCCAGAGCAGGGGCATTCATCAAGATTCATGTCCCCTGGGCTGTTGAAGACTTCCCACGGGAATCAGTGTTCAGACCTCAGGTTTCATATGAGTTCTTTCCCACCCGGGATCTCCCCTGAGCATCAGAGCTTTCTTTCACCCTGTCAGGACTTCCTTTCCTGCACCTTACAAAAGATTTACCCACCTGGAAGCTGACTCTGGGCAAGTTTGGGGGCTCTAAGCAAAGGGACAGTTACAAATATCACATAGAAAAGTCCCTTTCATGAAGCCCTCAGAAACTCCCTCCAATACATCTTATTAAAAGCTGCATTTCTAATAAAATTTTCTTTTTCTGTTTAAGAATGCTTTGTCAAAAATTTGTCATCTCTTTAAGGTGCTTTGATTTATAATAATTGTTTAAAACAGAAATTTTAATTTAGAGATTTTTAATCAGAGGAAATTAAAAAGAAATTTTGATTGATGGACATATTTTGCTTAAAAGAAATTTGATAGCACGAATAAAAGACTTCATAGGTAAACTTTTTATTGGGATACAATTCTATGAAGGAAGTTGATAGAAATATGATTTTAAGAGGAAATGATTGATACATATCTTCTGACATTTAAAAAAAGGCTCATATATATTTTAAATGGATGGTATTACATATCAAATTATGATAGTGTTTTATCCCATTTTTCAGACTAAATTCCATATTTATCAGAATAACGTAAACAGTTTAATTTTAAAATGTCAATAGGCAATGTATCAGAAATCCTTTGAAACTAAGATGAAAAAGTATTAGACATCACTTTAAAAATGTAAAAAGAAATACATCTTTTTTCAAACTTCATTCAATGGCCAGCCTAAGTTTCTAATTTCACAATGACTTAAGCAATGTCAACAAGACCTGCATCAAGAGATCTTCTCATCGTTGATGGAAAACTTAGTTCTTAGAAACAGAATAAGCAATCTTGAGTCAGTCATACGTTCCTTTGTAAGTTCCTACTTATTCCTACTGGTGCTGACCTGAAAACCTTGATAAGAATTGACAACAAATCTTGTTGCTTGATGATGGATCACACCAGGGAATATCTATCACAATCAATCAGTGATGGTCCTGTCCCAGATGCATTTCATACAATGAGCAGAGGGTTATGTAAATTTAATACCAACGAGTCACTGAAGATGGCATTAACTCAGGAGCTCTGTCCTTTCGCGAGGCCACCATGCTCTCAGTGTGGCCGCTGCCCTCGAGGTCGACCCTCCTGGCACCTCCTTACTGCAGGAGCCTTCCCGTCGCAATTTTCATTTCAAGCTTTGCTGCATGTGTCTGTCCAGCCCCACTCTGGTCTGCTCCCCTTACCTCTCCATTTTGCAAGGAGCAGGGATGCTGTTTTCTTCCTCTCACTACCACTACCTCCTCCCTGCCTCGACATTTCCATTTTCTCCTCAGTCCCTGTCTCCTTCCTGATCTCCTTCCTCTTTCCAACAAGCCAGCCCCCGACTTCTGCCATCACCACTGTCTCTTGGCCAAGGTTCTATGGGTGTGGAGATGCGAGAAGAGGGACAGAAGGGTCCACAATCTCCAACAGTAGCTCCTCACCCTGCAGGAGATCCTGAACTGAGCCCAGGCATGACCTACACTTCCATCCCCTTTGTCTTCCTGGCGACTGTGGCCTTAGACATTCATTTCCATCAAATAGCATGATGAAAGAAGAAGAAAGAAATGGCACAGTTAACAAATGAAAGCACAGGAGAGCGTGCAGCGGAAAGGAAGACCCTGTAACACGTAACACAGAATACTTGTGAATGTGGTACACTGAAGAGGCAGAGGGTGACCAGGGCTGTGATGGGGACTCAGGAAATGGAAAAATGTCATGTAGAAAGGCGAAAACTCACAGGAGCAGACCTAACCGCTGGAGTGCTGGGCAGAGGGTCCCTGTGCTGGAGGTGAGTGTGATGAGGGTTATGGGAAGTACATCTCCTGGGGCCCCAGGAGCATGCACGTGCAGGTCGGTACCCGCATGACCCCCACCACCGGGCGCCGCCTAGAAGCTCCTCCGTGCACCCAGCTGCTTCCCTCCAGGGACCTGCTTTGCATTAAGGTGTGTTACTGGGCCCTTTGCCTCATCTCTAGCCTCGTTGTAAGTACACTGTGAGGGCATGTTTGTTCAGGCTGACTTATGACGCAGGGCCCCTGGGAAGCTCCTGAAACAGGCCAAAAGCTTGTCTTCTTTGCCACGTATCCAGGTGGAAAAGGCTCTCAAAATGTACCTCATATAATATATGTTAACACTGGGCATATTTCTAGTCTGAATTATATAGGCATGGATCTATGCACACACACAAATTTTGAAAACAGCATGTTTCATGCTTCTTAAAAAAATAAAATCAAAGGAGAAGCTGATCACAAGTGGCTTCTACCTCTAGCTATGGAAAGCCCCTAGTAAGGTAAGAATGAGGGAAAAAGAGCCAAAACTTTTGGGGAACAAAGGGTATAACAAAAAATCAGCCTTGTGGAGAAACCATTCACAGCTTCCCAGGCACTGGGCCACCAGAGGGTAAATCAGGGTGTCCCCTCTCCCGAGCTGGCAGGGTGGGACGTGTGTGGTCCCCTCAACCCAGCGGAGCTCCAGGCCCATCCTTCTGTGGGAACATGCTGAAACATGCTCTCATTCCGGAGTTGACGTGGCTCAGTGAGCTATGGGGTAAAGGAGCCTCTGGAGCTTGCCTGATACACTTTTTTCTTCAATGAAAAAGTCCCCTTTGCATTACAAGCAAAGGGGCCCAGGGCAGGCTGCCTGGAGATGGGCTACTGTGATGCGTGCGCGGAGAACACCCAAGGCCCAAAAGACTCAGACAGAAACCTTGACCCTCACCCCCATGACTTCATAAAAAGAATTTAGGCTGAGAAACAGCTCGGGAGGAGAGCCCTCAGCCCAGGTGAGCACGTCATTGTGTCAACCAGGGGTGGTAGACAGGGAGTGAGGAGGCTAAGTCTGTTAACATTCCTCTGTGGGCCCCACTGTTTCTGT
>JAVSCE010010053.1:0-37091 GCA_032199065.1 Smutsia gigantea
AATGGGCAGAAAAGGCCGAAGTGATGGGATGTGGCTTCTAAGAGGAGGTTACCAATGACCATGGGTCTGTCTCTCTGGCTCTCCCTGCCTCTCTGTCCCTCGGTCACTTTGATGCTGTGAGCAGCCATGGTGCACCGTGTGCCAAGGACTGAGGGCGGTCTGCGAGGAGCCGATTCCTGCTCGCTGCCTCATGAGGGAGCCTGAGGTGGGCCCAGCCCTGAAATGACCCCAGCCCAACAGACACCTTGAACGATGCCTTCAAGAGACCCTGGGCCAGACAGACAGCTAAGCCACACCTGGATTCCTGGTCTACAGAAACCACAAGATAGAAACATCTAAGTGTTGTCTTAAGTCACTTAAGCTTTGGGCTCATTTGTTACTCAACAAGATCTAACTGATACAGAGAGGACTGGAGTGCCAAGGTAGGGGGTACAGTGTAAAGTAGGGTGGCAGGGAAGGTGCTATTTGCGAAAAGACCTGAAGACAGAGACCATTGGATGCAGAGCTGGGCAGGGTTGTGCGTTTGTGGGAGCTCAGGAGACAGGGCTGGCTGGAAGAGAGCAAGGGGGCGAGAGGCGGGGCAGATCGGGGGGGACAGGGGCATCAGCTTGCATCTGAGCTCAGGAAAAGGGGTTTAAGACTTTGAGCAGTCGCTCATTTTGACAGGGTCCAGTTGGGCAGTAGAAGGGAGATGGCTGGAGGTGTAGGGTCCTGGGTGCACTTTAAAAGTGACCACAGGATTAGATATGGGTTGTAAGGAAAGAGCTGGTTTTGCCTCCAGAGGAAGGTGGTGGCAGGCGGGGCCGGGGACACCTGGAGGTTGGGTTCAAGCCTAGTTACCTGTGTGAGCTGGAGTAGGGGGCTGAGGTGGTGACTGGCCAGGACAGTCTTTAGAGCCCAGAGACAGGAGTGAGTGTGGAGGGGCGAGAGGACCCGGGGTGGGCCAGGGCCCGGACTCCCAAGCAGACAAGGAGCAGGCAGGGGCTGCGGTGCAGAGGCGCTGCTGGCAGCCGTAGGTGAGAACAGGCACTCATTTGGGAGCAGAAACTGGAGGGCAGGGCAGTGAGGGTGCTGGGCCTTTGCAGAGGTCTGGGGAGCATGTGCGAGGGGCAAGGCAGATGCAGGGCCACCATTGGAACTATCTTACTGTCAAGAGGAACAAAGAAATAGGGGAGAAGCTGAGGGGCAAAGTGAGGCCAAAGAGGGATTGTAAAGATGGGAAAATAACAGTATATCTGGACCCCATGGGAACATCTGACTACAGTGGGAAACCCCAGGACGCTGAACCAGGGAATGGCTGGACTTGGCCTGAGGGAGGAAGAGGGAGGTGTCCCTGGGAGCTGCTGGGGAATCAGAGCGTCTGGACCTCAGGAAGTTCCAGAGGACGCAGGTGCCCCCACAGCACACACCAGTCCCCTGCCATCCCTCCGTGCTGCCAGACAGGTGACCCTGGAGCCGTGCTGGGAGACTGCCCTCGGAATTTCCTGGCCTGGATGCGCTTCAGCCCTTAATCTCGCCCTGCATCTACAGCCTTGTTTCATGTCTTTGTGAGAAACTGAAATAAAATAAGGGCTGATAAGCTTTACAGAGGGGAGGAGAGGCTGGCCCAAGACACCCTTGACTGGCCCTCCGAGGCGCTGGGGGCAGGAGGAGCCATGGTGGAGGTGCAGCCCGTGGCCCAGGTCCAGGCTCTGGCTGCGGTTTTAGGAATGGACAGCCCTCCCACCCTGCAGTTTCATCTGGAAAATGGAGCGAACAATAACATAACCTCACAGGCTGTGAGGGGTTCTGAGCCGGGCCGCGACTTTGTGTGGATGAGGACTGAGTCCACCTGCCAGGAGGGGACCATGGTGGCCCCAACAGGATGGGCGGGCGCTCTGAATAGTCAAAGTATTGCTCTGTGAGGGGGTCGCATGGGATGGTGTAAACCATCCTGAAAGAAAGCATCCCCTTGTTACTGACTTGAGGAAAAACCTGTTGTTTGGTGCAGTGCGTGTTTCCCTTCCTCTGCGGGAGGATTTGCCGCCTCTCAATGGCCCTGAATGCAGGTAGTGAGAGCAGAGTCCGTGGGATGGATGTCAGGGCAAATTGTGTTTTCTTTCTTTTCTAGCCTCTTAGGAGAGATGTTATTTCCTCCATAGATGCAACATTATTCAAAGTGCATTTTCCACAAACTCAAAAATAACGAATTGCCTTTCCTCCAAGGCCTGGGACCGTGGCCATGGCCCTCCTGCCAAAGGTGGCCATGCCACAGAGCCAGCACCTGGCCCCAAGGCGTCGACACAGCGAGCCAGGGAACCAGCGGGATGTGTACCAAGGACAGCAGCTCCAGGAAGCATCTGACCCGCCCCTTGCTTTGCTGATGCAGAACTGGGCCCTTGGGAGGCACTGAGTGGCCCTGGGCATGCAGGAAGTCCTGCACCCTTAGCCTGCCTCTCCTCACCATCCCTCTCAGGCCAGGCTCATTTCTGGGCAGCAGCAAGAAATTTTCAGCCAGCAGTTAGTATTCATCCAGGAGCTTGGGTTTCAGCCAGGAGTTGATATTTGTTAAAAGAGATGAAAAAGGTGAAGCTGTTATCGAGAGAGAGAATCTGGGGTCTGAGTTCACTGAGGGGTCTCAGGAACTAGATACCATCAGCCTGGCCTGCCCAGCGGAAGTAAAGGGAGGCTGTGGCTGTCACACTTGGGAGCCGCCGAATTCCAGGCCAGCCTGCCCAATGCTCCCAGGAGCCTGGAAGATGGAAGACAGGGTAACAGTCCAGGAGGAAATGAGCAGAGGTGGATCCAGCAACCTGACAGCTTCCAGCTCCCTCCGCCGGCCTGAGGCTGGCAGCAATGGCCATTCCTGGTAGAGAGCTGGCTGAGTTTGGAAGTAGGATCTGGGGGCTCTGAAAGCCCTGGATCCTGGTCACCACGGCTCTCAGTTCTGCTAAGTCTCCAAGAGAATGTACACTCCCTGCTGGGCCCTGTAGCTGGACACTCCCCTCCTATTTCACAACAGGTAGGCCTCTATGTAGAGAGCCGCCAATAGCAGGCGACGGACAGAAACACTGCAATAGTTCCACTGTTGAGAAAAAATTTGGTGAACTCTACCACCCACTCCTGATTCAGTAAAATATGACCACATAGCTTTTTCTTTAATGGGATAAAACAAATAGTGGCAGGCTCTGTGAGATCATTTCCCACCTCCTTTCCCTTGTTATCTGCACTATTAAGGCTGAAAAATGAACTACATTCCCAGCCTGTCTCAAGCTAAGTATGGTCAAATGATAAAGTTCTGATAAATGAGACATAATTGGCAGTCAGCTGGGGGATTCTGCAAAGGTTTGTTTTCTTGATGAAAGAACCAAATGTGGCTGGTATTTTCAGTTCTCTTCCTTTCCCTTCCTCCTACCTTGAAGATGGGTGTGATGCCAGGAGTTGGTGCAGCCACATTGCAACACTGTGGCCAAAATTGCATGAAAGAGAGGCTAAATGCTTGCTGAGACCTGGCTGAACTGCTAAACTTGGACAAGCAGCTGTCTACTTACAGGCTTCTTGTAAACTGAGGCAAAACAAAACCTTACTTGTTTAAGTTGCTGAGTTTGGAATCCTTGCAGCTGAAAGCATCCCTAGCTAGTGCACATCACTATGGACGACTACCAGCCAGCACCACACATAACAGTCAGACCCTAGCTGCATTCCCGTTACATTTTGAGACAAGACAAGGGTGTACCCACTGTAACTACCAGGAATAATAATACAAATAATGTTTTTTGATGTTCACTACATGCCAGCTACTATACTAAGTACTTGTCATATTTACTCATTTGATCTTCCAATAACTTCATGGGGACATTTTATAGGTGCCAGAACCGAGGCACAGAGAGGCTGAGGGAACTGGCCCAAGTTGGTAGGC
The DNA here is from genome assembly GCA_032199065.1 of Smutsia gigantea. Lineage (NCBI taxonomy): Eukaryota > Metazoa > Chordata > Mammalia > Pholidota > Manidae > Smutsia > Smutsia gigantea. The sequence goes on from JAVSCE010010053.1 coordinate 3,899, forward strand.
AGTAGGCCAGGAATGTGAATTCAGCCAGGATGTGAAGTCCGGCTCCAGGATCTGTCCTCATAGTCACATGGAGTACCATCCGTCTCATCCGTAAGATCAGGATGCAGGGAAGAATGGCACAGCCTGGCTGAGGCCTCTTGCTCTGAGCCTTGCAGCTCACACTCCATGCACCACTCAGGGAAGCCAGTTACCTCCTGAAGGATGGTGGGCAGCCAGCATCAGGGCCGAGGAGCTGACACCTGGAATGTTCGAGAGCCTCGGGCTGGGAGAGCGTGTGGGGTCACTTCCCAGGGAGCCCAGACCTTGGGCTAAAGCTTCTCCTCTTCCAGGGCATGTGTGAGTGAACACCACCAAGATTTTTCTCTTCCTTCTCTGTTTCCAAATCTTATTGACCCCACTTGTGATGAACATTCTTTTCTTTATTTGTAAAGCTTCTTAGTCTTCTGCAATACCAGCGAGTCTTGTTAGGCTGGGGAGCTGGCTGTCCCTTCCTCACCTCTTACCTCTTAATGCTTTTTTAATTACAGAAGAAATACATGGCTGCTGTAAAATCTTCACATAGTTTAGAAGTGTATGAAATAAAAACTGTAATTTTCTGCTCCCATATTTTCAAACTCCACACCCCTCCCCACATAACTCAGAGGCATAACATTGCCTGGGAGATTGGACTGTGTCCTTTCAGAGTTTTCTCTACACAAACACACTCACCAATGTAAGATGCACACATCTTATTTTACCAAAAAAAAAAAACAATCAGACTATACATGACATTCTGTAAGTTGCTTCTTCTCCAGTGATTCATGGACTTAAACAGACCTGGCTCATTGTTTTCCACACATGCTACGCGTTCTTTAGGAAGGAAGTACTATGGTTTCTTTAGCTAACCTCATGTCGATGAGCACTGTGGCTGTTTCCCATGTGCTGTTTTGTGTATTCACGTGCTAGTTTGAGTTGAACAGATTTCTACCAGTGCCATGGCAGCGTCCAAGTGTGCACACATCAGTGCTGGATGGGTGTGGCCACTGGCTTTCCTAAATGGCTGCATCAGTCACTCTCCCACTGACTGAGAACAAGAGTGCCCCTGACCTATGCCCTCACCAATCCTGGATTCATTCAATCTTTAAACATTTTGCAAACACCCCAGTAACAACATCCAGTGCCCAAATCTTGGTTTCTAATTACTGTCTTCATTAAAAGGACGCAGGGGCCAGGGCTCCTTGGAGAAATGATTGATTCCAGGGCTGGGACAGGGAACACAAAAATGAGCTTAGATCAGTTTGCTGTGATAGAAAGTAAAGAAAGATGAGACTTCTGGGAAGATGGCGGCGTGAGCAGGTCGGCAGAAATCTCCTCCCAACACTATATTTATCTACAAAAACACAGCAAATACATCTATTCCTAAAAGAGAGACCAGAATACACAGGAAAGCGCACAGCGTGCAGCTATACCCGAGAGGACTCGGCACCCCAAGAGGCGGGTAAGATACGGAGCTGCGACCCGGCAGGACCCGAGCACTCCCCCACCCCAGCGCACCGGCGGGAGGAGAGGATTCAGAGCCAGGAGGGAGTGGAAGTACACCCCACGAAGTAGCCAGCCCCGGTGATCTGCGCGGGGAGCGCTGACCCACATTGCGCAGTGCAGCGGAGATTGGAGAGACAGAGGGGCAGGATCTGAGCGGGGAACGCGCCAGGGTGTTTGCAGCCGGCTCGCAGGAAGGGAAAAAAAAGCGCGTACTTTCTTCAGCGGTCTGAAAGAGACAGGAGCCCAGTGGAGGAGCCGGATCACCCCAGCACACTCAGCCCAGCAGGCTGGGAGGCCTGGGGAGTTTCAGACGCCTTAGCTGGTGACTGGGGAAGCGTGGCCGTACTTACACTCCTCAATGAGATCAACAGTCTCCCATTCGTTCCCACCCCGGCTAGAGCGATAAAGGGCCCTGCGGAGCGGCACGGCCACAGCTGCAGAATAGTGGGGCAACAGCGCCACCTACAGCATCCCCACAGAATCTACTCCCGGTGGGCGTTTCTTGTTTGTTTTGTTTTGTTTTTTGTTTTTTGTTTTCTTTCTTTTCTTTCTTTATTTTTTTTCTTTCTCTTTTTAAAGTCTTAAAGAGCCCAGCTGACATACGTGGCAACTACCAGCGACCACTTCTATAGCCATGAAAAGACAGAAGACTATGGTTCAAACCAGAATCAACCAGACAACCCCAGAGAGGGAGCCTGAAGGGATGGAAATGCACAGTCTTCCTGAAAAAGAATTCAGAATAAAAGTCATAACCATGCTGATGGACCTACAGAGAAATGTGCAAGAGCTGAGGGAGGAAGTGAGGGAAGTGAGGAAAGACAATGCAGAAATCAGACAAGCGATAGACAGGCTTAACAGCAGACTGGATGAGATGCAAGAGACTGTTAATGGAATAGAAATCAGAGAACAGGAATACAGAGCAGCTGAGGCAGAGAGAGATAAAAGGATTTCTAGGAATGAAAGAATATTAAGAGAACTGTGTGACCAATCCAAACAGAACAATATTCGCATTATAGGAGTACCAGAGGAAGAAGAGAGAGAAAAAGGGATAGAAAGTGTCTTTGAAGAAATAATTGCTGAAAACTTTCCCTCGCTGGGGAAGGAAATAGTCTCGCAGTCCACCGAAGCCCACAGATCTCCCAACACAAGGGACGCAAGGAAGACAACACCAAGACACAAAGTAATTAAGATGGCAAAGATCAAAGATAAAGACAGAATATTAAAGGCAGCTGAGAGAGAAAAAAGATCACCTACAAAGGAAAACCCATCAGACTATCATCAGACTTCTCAACAGAAACCTTACAGGCCAGAAGAGAATGGCATGATATATTTAATGTTATGAAACAGAAGGGCCTCGAACCAAGAATATTGTATCCAGCACGATTATCATTTAAATATGATGGAGGGCTTAAACAATTTTCATATAAACGAAAGTTGAGAGAGTTTGCCTCTCATAAACCACCACTACAGGATATCTTAAATGGACTGCTCTAGATGGAAGCACCCCTAAGGCTAAAAAGATGTCACCAGAGAAAATAAAATCATAGCAAAGAAAGCAGACCATACAAATACTAACTAAAGGCAAAGAATAAAACACCCAATATATAAAGAATGTAGGAGGAAGAATAAGAAGGGAGAGAAATAAAGAAACATCAGACGGTGTTTACAAGAACTTAACAAGAAACTTAAGTTAGATTGTTAGATAGTAAAGAAGCAACCCTTGAACCCTTGGTAACCACGAATCTAAAGCCAGCAATGGCAATAAGTACATACCTATCGATAATCACCCTAAATGTAAATGGACTGAATACACCAATCAAAAGACACAGAGTAACAGAATGGATAAAAAAGCAAGACCCATCTATATGCTGCCTACAAGAAACTCACCTCAAATGCAAAGATATACACAGACTAAAAGTGAAGGGATGGAAAAAGATATTTCATGCAAACAACAAAGAGAAAAAAGCAGGTGTTGCAGTACTTGTATCAGACAAAATAGACTTCAAAACGAAGAAAGTAGCAAGAGATAAAGAAGGACATTACATAATGTTAAAGGGGTCAGTCCAACAAGAAGATATAACCATTATAAATATATACGCACCCTACGCAGGAGTCCCAGCATATATGAGACAAATACTAACAGACTTAAAGGAGGAAATAGACAGCAATACATTCATTTTAGGAGACTTCAAAACACCACTCACTCCAAAGGACAGATCAACCAGACAGAAAATAAGTAAAGACACAGAGGCACTGAACAACACACTAGAACAGATGGACCTAACAGACATCTACAGAACTCTACACCCAAAAGCAACAGGCACATTCTTCTCAAGTGCACATGGAACATTTTCCAGAGTAGACCACATACTAGGCCACAAAAAGAACCTCATTAAATTCAAAAATATTGAAATCCTACCAACCAACTTCTCAGATCACCAAGGTATAAAACTAGAAATAAATTTTAGAAAGAAATCAAAAAGGTTCACAAGCACATGGAGACTTAACAACACTCTCCTAATTAATCAATGGGTTAACGATCAAATCAAAACAGAAATCAAAGAATATATGGAGACTAATGACAACAACAACACAAAGCCACAACTTCTGTGGGACGCGGCAAAGGCAATTCTAAGAGCAAAGTATATTGCAATCCAGGCCTATTTAAAGAAGGAAGAACATTCCCAAATGAATAGTCTAAAGACACAATTAATGAAATTGGAAAAAGAAGAACAAATGAGGCCCAAAGTCACCAGAAGGAGGGACATAATAAAGATTAGAGAAGAAATAAATAAAATTGAGAAGAATAAAACAATAGAAAAAAATCAATGAAACCACGAGCTGGTTCTTTGAAAAAATAAACAAAATAGATAAACTCCTAGCCAGACTCATTAAGAGAAAAAGAATCTACACACATAAACAGAATCAGAAATGAGAAAGGAAAAATCACGACGGATCCCACAGACATACAAAGAATTATAAGAGAATATTATGAGAATCTATATGCTAACAAGCTGGAAAACATAGAAGAAATGGACAACTTCTTAGAAAAATACAACCTTCCAAGACTGACCAAGCAAGAAACAGAAAAAACTAAACAGACCAATCACCAGTGACGAAATCGAATTGGTAATCAAAAAACTACCCAAGAACAAAACCCCCGGGCCTGATGGATTCACCTCTGAATTCTACCAGACATATAGACAAGAAATAACACCGATTCTCCTTAAAGTTTTCCAAAAAATAGAAGAGGAGGGAATACTTCCAAACTCATTCTATGAAGCCAGCATCACTCTAATACCAAAACCGGCAAAGACCTCACCAAAAAAGAAAATTACAGACCAATATCCCTGATGAACGTAGATGCAAAAATACTCAACAAAATATTAGCAAACCGAATTCAAAAATACATGAAGAGGATCATACACCATGATCAAGTGGGATTCATCCCAGGGATGCAAGGATGGTACAACATTCGAAAATCCATCAACATCATCCACCACATCAACAAAAAGAAGAACAAAAACCACATGATCATCTCCATAGATGCTGAAAAAGCATTTGACAAAATTCAGCATCCATTCATAATTAAAACTCTCAACAAAATGGGTATAGTTGGCAAGTACCTCAACATTATAAAGGCTATATATGACAAACCCACAGCTAACATCATACTTAACGGCGAGACGCTGAGAGCTTTTCATCTAAGATCGGGAACAAGACAGGGATGCCCACTCTCTCCACTGTTATTCAACATAGTACTGGAGGTCCTAGCCACGGCAATCAGACAAAACAAAGACATACAAGGCATCCAGATTGGTAAAGAAGAAGTCAAATTGTCACTATTTGCAGATGACATGATACTGTACATAAAAAACCCTAAAGATTCCATTCCAAAACTACTAGAACTAATATCTAAATTCAGCAAAGTTGCAGGATACAAAATTAACACACAGAAATCTGTTGCTTTCCTATACACTAATGATGAACTAACAGAAAGAGAAATCAGAAAAACAATTCCATTCACAATTGCATCAAAAAGAATAAAATACCTAGGAATAAACCTAATAAAGGAAGTGAAAGACCTGTACTCTGAAAACTACAAGACACTCCTAAGAAAAATTAAAGAGGACACTAACAAATGGAAAAGCATCCCATGCTCTTGGCTAGGAAGAATAAATATTGTCAAAATGGCTATACTACCTAAAGCAATCTACAGATTCAATGCAATCCCTATCAAACTACCAACAGCTTTCTTCAATGAACTGGAACAAATAATTCTAAAATTCATATGGAACCACAAAAGACCCCGAATAGCCAAAGCAATCCTGAGAAGGAGGAATAAAACGGGGGAATTACACTCCCTGACTTCAAGCTCTACTACAAAGCCACAGTAATCAAGACAATTTGGTATTGGCACAAAAACAGACCCACAGACCAGTGGAACAGAATAGAAAATCCAAACATTAACCCAAACATATACAGTCAATTAATATTTGATAAAGGAGCTTTGGATATACAATGGGGAGATGACAGCCTCTTCAGCAGCTGGTGTTGGAAAAACTGGATAGCTACATGTAAGAGAATGAAACTGGACTACTGTCTAGCCCCATACACAAAGGTAAACTCAAGGTGGATCAAAGACCTGAATGTAAGTCATGAAACCATAAAACTCTTAGAAAAAAACATAGGCAAAAATCTCTTGGACATAAACATGAGCAACTTCTTCATGAACATATCTCCCCGGGCAAGGGAAACAAAAGCAAAAATGAACAAGTGGGACTATATCAAGCTGAAAAGCTTCTGTACAGCAAAGGACACCATCAGTAGAACAAAAAGACATCCCACAGTATGGGAGAATATATTCATAAAAAACGTATCTGATAAAGGGTTGACATCCAATATATATAAAGAACTCATGCACCTTAACAAACAGAAAGCAAATAATCCAATTAAGAAATGGGCAGAGGACATGAATAGACACTTCTCCAAAGAAGAAATTCAGATGGCCAACAGGCACATGAAAAGATGCTCCACATCGCTAATCATCAGAGAAATGCAGATTAAAACCACAATGAGATATCACCTCACACCAGTGAGGATGGCCAACATCCAAAACACAAACAACAACAAATGTTGGCGAGGATGTGGAGAAAAGGGAACCCTCCTACACTGCTGGTGGGACTGCAAATTAGTTCAACCATTGTGGAAAGCAGTATGGAGGTTCCTCAAAAAACTCAAAATAGAAATACCATTTGACCCAGGAATTCCACTCCTAGGAATTTACCCTAAGAATGCAGCAGCCCAATTTGAAAAAGACAGATGCACCCCTATGTTTATTGCAGCACTATTTACAATAGCCAAGAAATGGAAGCAACCTAAGTGTCCATCAGTAGATGAATGGATAAAGAAGATGTGGTACATATACACAATGGAATATTATTCAGCCATAAGAAGAAAACAAATCCTACCATTTGCAACAACATGGATGGAGCTAGAGGGTATTATGCTCAGTGAAATAAGCCAAGCCTAAAAAGACAAGTATCAAATGATTTCACTCATATGTGGAGTATAAGAACAAAGAAAAAATACTGAAGGAACAAAACAGCAGCAGACTCACAGAACCCAAGAACGGACTAATAGTTACCAAAGGGAAAGTGACTGGGGAAGATGGGCGGGAAGGGAGGGATAAGAGGGAAAAAGGGGCATTACGATTAGCAGATGTTATGTTGGGGGGGGCACGGGGAGGGCAGTACAACTCAGAGAAGACAAGTAGTGATTCTATAGCATCTCACTACGCTGATGGACAGTGACTGTAATGGGGTGGGTGGGAGGGACCTGATGAAGGGGGTAGTTTAATCACCATAATATTGCACATGTAATTGTAGATTAATGATACCAAAATAAATTATATTTAAAAAAAAGAAAGTAAAGAAGTCCCCAAAGAATGATGAGGCCATGTCAGAGAAATCCAGGAGCCAGCTTGAAGAGGACCCCAGTGGTCCAGCTGGGACATTTTGAGCATCAGAATAAACCATTACAGAATGAATTATAATATAACCATTGGAATTAAAACTCTATGAGTCTATAATAATATTAAATAAATAAAAAGAAAAGGAAAAGCTTTTCTTTGTACTAGAATGTCAACTAACAAATGTAGATGGAATTTAGAAGAAGTATCACGTGGCAAGAATTATAATAATAATTGATTCAGGCAAGAATCATTAGCAGATGTTAAAACTGTGGTGAAAGTTTGAACAGGAATCAGAGATGCAAAGTATCTTCCCACAAAAGTACTTGTGCATTACCAAAGGAAAAGCAGCAACTTTTCAGTTGAGAAACCCAGTGAAAGTCAGTGTAACCACATAATCAAGGTTAAGATCATCAGCGATGGTCCAAACTTCCCTGTCCATCTCGGTGTGACCTACTGAGAGGGCGAAGCAGCACCTCTGTGACATTCCTGATGAAAATGCAAAATCTCAACCTAGTTCCAAGGAAATGTCACACAAACCCAAACTGAAGCGTGTTCTACAATGTAACAGGACAGTTCCTTTAAAAAATGTCAGTGTTAATACATGCAAAGAAAGATAACACTGTTCTAGATTACAGGAGACTATTGGGTTGTTACCATCAGATGCCAACAGGATCCTTGACTGGAAAGTTGTTATTAAGAACAATCTCAGGACAGCTGACAAAACTAAGGTATGACTTCAGATAACATATATATTTTTTAATATAATTTATTTTATTATCATTAATTTACAATTACATGGGCAATATTACGATTATTAAACTACCCCTTCATCAGGTCCCCCCCACCAACCCCATTACAGTCACTGTCCATCAGCGTAGTGAGATGCTATAGAATCACTACGTGTCTTCTCTGAGTTGTACAGCCCTCCCCGTGCCCCCCCAACATAACATCTGCTAATCGTAATGCCCCTTTTTCCCTCTTATCCCTCCCTTCCCGCCCATTTTCCCCAGTCCCTTTCCCTTTGGTAACTATTAGTCCGTTCTTGGGTTCTGTGAGTCTGCTGCTGTTTTGTTCCTTCAGTTTTTTTCTTTGTTCTTATACTCCACATATGAGTGAAATCATTTGATACTTGTCTTTTTAGGCTTGGCTTATTTCACTGAGCATAATACCCTCTAGCTCCATCCATGTTGTTGCAAATGGTAGGATTTGTTTTCTTCTTACAGCTGAATAATATTCCATTGTGTATATGTACCACATCTTCTTTATCCATTCATCTACTGATGGACACTAGGTTGCTTCCATTTCTTGGCTATTGTAAATAGTGCTGCAATAAACATAGGGTGCATCTGTCCTTTTCAAATTGGGCTGCTGCATTCTTAGGGTAAATTCCTAGGAGTGGAATTCCTGGGTCAAATGGTATTTCTATTTTGAGTTTTTTGAGGAACCTCCATACTGCTTTCCACAATGGTTGAACTAATTTGAGTCCCACCAGCAGTGTAGGAGGGTTCCCTTTTCTCCACATCCTCGCCAACATTTGTTGTTGTTTGTGTTTTGGATGTTGGCCATCCTCACTGGTGTGAGGTGATATCTCATTGTGGTTTTAATCTGCATTTCTCTGATGATTAGCGATGTGTGGAGCATCTTTTCATGTGCCTGTTGGCCATCTGAATTTCTTCTTTGGAGAAGTGTCTATTCATGTCCTCTGCCCACTTCTTAATTGGATTATTTGCTTTCTGTTTGTTAAGGTGCATGAGTTCTTTATATATTTTGGATGTCAACCCTTTATCAGATACGTTTTTATGAATATATTCTCCCATACTGTAGGATGTCTTTTTGTTCTACTGATGGTGTCCTTGCTGTACAGAAGCTTTGCAGCTTGATATAGTCCCACTTGTTCATTTTTGCTTTTGTTTCCCTTGCCCGGGGAGATATGTTCGTGAAGAAGTTGCTCATGTTTATGTCCAAGAGATTTTTGCCTATGTTTTTTTCTAAGAGTTTTATGGTTTCATGACTTACATTCACGTCTTTGATCCACCTTGAGTTTACCTTTGTGTATGGGGCTAGACAGTAGTCCAGTTTCATTCTCTTACATGTAGCTGTCCAGTTTTTCCAACACCAGCTGCTGAAGAGGCTGCAGATAACATATTAAAGTATGACTAATAGATGGCAATTGTATCAGCGCTAACTTTCTGAACTTGTTCCATGGTCAAATGGGAAAATGTCCTTGTAGGCAGAGATACAGGTTTAAATACTTAGGAGTAAGGAGGCATGGGTGTATGCAATTTACTGTCAAATGGTTCAGGAAAGAAATTACTTATACCCACACACATACGTGAATACACATGGGGTGGCTGGGTAGAGAAGAGAAAACAAATGTGGCAAAATATGAACAGTTGATGAATCTGGGTAAGTGACATAAGGGAGTTCTTTGCACTGAGTTTAAAATAGTTTCCAAATAAAAAGTTCAACGAAAAGAAAATTTAGCCAGTATGTTAGGTACAAAACATTATCTCACGGTGTTTTAATTTACTTTTGCCCTCAAGCCTAACAGGCTGGAGAAGACCATGTGACTCATCTTACTTCAAATCCATGGTCATCAGCCTCAAGGGGCTCAGAGTCACCTGGCAGTCAACTCTAGGCTCTGACTCATTCCTTCCCCCATTCTCCAACACAGCTATTTTATACCCTCTCTTCCCTACTTGAAATGCCATGCTTTCAGCAGGTGCTGTATATCTTACTTTCTGTATATTTATATTTCCCAGAGAAAACAGAAGCAATTAGTAATGTCCACAAGCTCCACTCACATCTGCCCACCTACCAGTGCCTGCTCCCGGTACCTTCCGCATCTGCTCCTACGGATAAACTGTCTTTGCACCTAGTGGGACCCCTTGTGTGCTAGATCTTACCATCTCATGCCTACTCAAGGACGTTTACCCAGTTAATCTCTCCTGCATCATCAAATTTTCTTTTCCCACTGGATATTTCCTATAAAACCATACAAACAGGAAATAATTTCTCCCACCCTAAAAAACAAGCCCCTTTCTTGATCTCCCTTAGACTTCTAGCTACTATTTAACTTCTTTTCTTCCCTGTAGAGTAAGATTTCTCAAAATAGTTACATTTGTATTCATGCCCCATTCTCCTGTTGAAATTACTTGGGTCAAGATTACCAATGGTTCCACTTGTCCTGTTGTTCAAGTCCCGCAGCTGGTGGTAATTTCTTATTGCTATGTAACAAATCCCCCCCCACATTAAGCATTTTATAATAGTGAGCATTTGTGTTGCATTTGCTCTTCTGGGTCAGGAGAGGCTTAGCTGGGAAATTCTGGCTCAGGGCTTCTCATAAGGATGCAGTCGAGCCAGGTGGGGGCTGCAGTCTCATCTGAAGATCAGCTGGAGGAGCGCTCATTTCTGAACCCTCTTATGTGGCAGGTGTCAGCTCCTTGCGGCCTCTGACAAGACTTCAGTTCCTCACTAGTTGGGCCTCTCCATAAGCCGCCTGAGCTCTGACGGCACAATGGCCTGCTCTTTCCAGACCAGCAACCCCATGTGAGAGCAGCCTAAACAGAATCCACAGTTTTTTATACCCTAATCTTGGAAGTGACACATCCTCATTTCTGCCATGTTCTGTTCTCTAGAAATGAATCACTAAGCTCAGCCAACACTCAAGAGGCGAAGATTACATTGGGTGTGAATGCCTGTACTCAGGATCATGGGCGGCATCTCAGAGCTGCCTGCCATGCAGCCCTAACCCAATCTGCCAGCAAACACTGCCACCTCCGGTTCCTCTTTTGCCAAATGTCCTCCGCTGTCCCTTAGCATTTTTCACTGGTATGCTATATATTGACTTGTTTATATTGATTATTTTTCTGTTTTCTCACAAGAATGTAAGCTTCCTGGAGGCAGGGAATTTTTTCTGTTCTTGTGCCTCCAGCACCTAGAACAGAGCCTGGAACATAGTGGGCCCTCAACAAATATTCAAATAAATGACTGAATTAAGTTCTTTTTGTTTTATTTACTGAAAGCTACCCATTATGTTTCTGTTTTTCTAGTATTTACTCTTAAAATTTTAATACAAAAATCTACATTTTTTTACCAAGTCTAAATGGAAGCAGTAGCTATATTTCCTCTATCAAGACATAAGGATCATAGTGTTCTTCTAGTCCACTCTTCTCCCTCTTGCAACTTCCCAATTTGCAATGATCTGAAATTTTAACTATATTCACTTATTCTTTCATTCATCCAAAATTTATTGAGCATCTACTAAGTTTCAAAAATTCCTAGCAATTAAAAACAATTTAAATCTTGCTCTACATAACACCAGGAGTATATGTGACACAGGTATAATTGTTTATCAAAATTGTACAGTTAATATTTATATATCTCAACTAAGAGACTGAATATACAAGTGGACAATGACCCAACCATACATAAAAATAGAACTCTGACCCACAGCTGCAGAAACCTGCCCAGGAAACCAACCGTTATACACACTAATGAGTCCTGCTGTATGTCCTACTCGCAGGAAGCCAGATTGCTATTTCTGGTGACAATCCAGGAAGTTAAAGTTCTATAACAATTAGCCCCAAATGGCAAGGCCTTGATTAATAACTAAACACCTTCCCTGATTCTGGTTCCCATTTACAACTTAAGATCAACTAGAGAAAACCAGATGTGCACCCCCTAACCAGTTACATAGGATGACCCACTGAACACTAGCCCACAGAGTTTCCCCAGGCCAACAGCATCCAAGCAGGGGGTACATGACACCTTCACTTTTTCCGCTAGAAGGCTTTTCCACTGTGAGTCTCCGCAGACATGAGAGCAACTAGGGCCGACTTCCTTGCTGTTGCAAACTTGGAGTAAATATCCATTGCTTTTCTCATTGGGGTGGTCTTTGTTTATTTCTACAAAATATATGTAAATTTTACCTACAAAAATAGTTACTGAGTAGAGTGAGGAGTTGATGGAGGTGTAGGTGATACAAGAATAACAGAGGTTGATAATCGTCACATCTGGGTGATGGCCCTTGGAAGTTCATTGTACATCCTGCATACTTTCCATATGCTTGAATTCTTCCACGATAAATGTTAAAAAGTTATTGAAATGTGACAGCCACTGTTTCTCCTTCTCTATATCTTTCCTCTGGATCCATTTCTCTTTTTGCTGGAAGTCATCCACTCGTTCAAAGAGATGTCTTAGGTCTCCCGTGCGCCCATCTGCTCCAGGCTCCGGGGTGGCAAACAACACAGCAAGTCTTGCTCTCAGGAGCTTGTGTTCGGTTGGGGGAGGCTGGCAATTAAACAGATAAACGTATTCTGCGTCAGGAGGTGATGAAATCTGCTCTCCTAGCTCTACAGGTGCAGAACCATGAGGATGGAGGGCGTGGCAACAGGGCTCCGTCAATACAGGCTCAGGGCCAGCTTCGAGCAGGGATCTGAAGGGAGTGAGTGAGGAGCATGCCATTCTGGGAGGGGGGACACTCCAGGCTGGGCCCTGAGAAAAGACTGCGACAGAAAGACCTTGGGGGCCCCCTGGTATAGCTGCTGGTCTGCCTGTCTTCAGCCACAGCTGTAGGGACAATTCTGTGCATGCAGTCACCCCCACTGCAGCGTCCCCTTTGAGCTATGCCCTGGTTTTTCCCTTTTCTCCTGGGGTCCAGGCAGACTAGAGGTACAGGGAGGTAAAGCTGGGGCAACACTTATGTAGGGGGCAGGAGCATGGACAATCCACAGCTGTGCATCCTCCCAGTGAGTGATTCTGGAGGCTTCCAGGGGGTCCCAGAGCCCAGCCCCCACTGATAATATACCCCTCTATTGATTTTTCTCCCCTTTCTCACCCGTGCCTCCTGGTATCACCTCCTAAATTAACTACCTGCCCCAAGTCCTTATCTCAGGCCCTGCTTTGGGGGGACTAAGACAACATGGCTGTGGGCTCCAGGACCCTCCAGGAGGTGACCGTGCCTGGAGCACAGGGAGCAGGGAGGGTTTGGGAGATGAGGTTGGCAAGGTGGTAGGCTGGGTTCTGTGGACACTGAAGGCCATTCAGAGGGAGTGGGTTTTCTTTAGAGGGAGAGCGATGAGGAGCAGGCCTGAGAGTACACCACAAGTCAAGGATCAGCTTCTGTGTCCACAGAATCACCGCATTGAAAATGATCAGCAAGGGGCCCAGTAGGGCTGGAGACCAGCCAGAACCAATTGCAATTGTCTAGTTGAGGGCCGGCATGGCTGAGACCCCTGGGCGGGGTAGGAAGGTTTGCTGATAAAGGGTAAGGACAGGGGCAGAGTCCCAGTGGCTCAACTTCCAGAGTTTTGAATCGAGCACCTGGGAGGATGAGGTTGCCACCTGCTGTGATGGGGAGCAGGTGTCGGGGGAGAGGTGTGAGTGTCGGGCATAGATCAGGAGCTGGTACAAGTCACCCTTGTTGCCCTTGAGGTGCCTTTTGAGGGTCAGAGTGATCTTGGCGGGCAGCATCAGCTCACAGATGCCGCAGAGCCACAGCCCAGACGAGATCACGAGGCGGGAGTGTGGACAGGGAAGAGGACCGAGAGTGGGGGGTCCCGGGCCATTCTGAAGTCCACACATCAGGGTGAGAGGGCGGGGCTGGCTGGGGGGCCGGGGGCCGGGGGCGGGTGGCGGGTGAGGTAAGGTCTAGGGATCTTCTGTGTGGGCTGGGCCCCCTTGGCCACCTGCTGCTGCTGCTCCACTGGCCCCAGCCAGGGCGGGAAAAGCTTCCAGGAGGGAGTGACTCACCACACGGAGAGCAGCCAGCAACCTGGACGTCATGGTGGACCTGTACGTGAGCATGTCTCCCAGTCGGGCTGAGATCCGGAGAGGAGTAGCTGGCACCCTCCTGGGCCTTTGCACATCTGAAATGACCTCACTTTCTATGCCATTAGCTCTCAGGGGAGGAGGGCAGAGACCTTTTTCTTTATGGTTTTTTATTTCTCACTTTTCTGGTTTGAGCAGATGTTATTTTTGCATAAGAAAAAAAAACACCCTGTGAGTTTTATTTTATTTAAAAGTCAAGTTGGGTTCCAGAGTCATTCTGAATCCCTCATACTGTGGTAGGTTTGGGACCGCCTCCTGGCCTCAGCCCCGTCTGGGAACTTCGCAGCCCCTGGGGACAGGTCATCTGGGCACTGGCCTAGCAGGACTGGATCTCCCGGTGCCCCTGAGAAGCATCCCCTGCAGACAACCTGTTGCAGAGAGGCTGTGTGCTTAGTGAGTCTCTGGGCCCCTCTGTGACTGTTCCTACCTCGGTCCCTGAGGACATCGCAGTGGCCTCGGTGCACAGGGCTGGTGTGAGGCAGAGGGGCACCGTCAGCCGTCATCTGCACATCAGTAATGACCTTCCTACGGGGCAGACATCTAGGTCACGGCAGCTTGGCTTGAGGGCTGGCTGGGAAGGTCTGTCTGGGAGCCACCGTGAGTGTTCATGGGTGACAGGGATTGACTCAGCACCCACCTGTTAGGTGGTCACTGAGCACCGGCCACATGCCATCCTGTCCTGGTTACAGGGTATGCAGCCCTTACCAGAAGGTGAGGGCAGAGTGGGATCAGGGGAAGTGGGACAGCTGTGACCACGCACGGGATGGGCTTGGGGCCCAGAACTGTGCTGGTGCAGGGCACCCCCTCCCACACAAGGCTGAGAACTGGGAGTGGCCAGGCCCTGGGGACCCCTTGCGGAAGCATCCAGGTCCCAGTGAGGAGCCCAAGACTAGAGACGGAAGGGGTGGCCAATGGACTGGGTGGGTGCCCTTCTCCCAGGCCTAGGCCTGCTCTCTGCTCCCTGTTCCTCCTTCACCAAACACCCCACCTTCCCTCACCCTAACTGTCCACACCAAGCTCCTGGCCTACAGATGCCTGGTACTGTCTGGGTGTGTGCCAGAAGGACAGACCATGGATAATGGCCTCAGGAACTATTTACAACACAGCTCTAAAGGTCAGTGCAAACCATGGGACATTGCCAGATCAGTGGGGTGCCAATGTGGTAAGGTAAAAAAAACAAACACGAAGGTCAGTGACAGTAGCCTTGAGTGGCTTTCTCTGGGTCCTGGGACCCCTTGGCTTCTGTGGTGGCCGTTCTCTGGGACCGGAGAGCCCTAGGGGCTGGGCGTCAGCCCTGCAGTTTCTGCTGGCAGCTGCTTCATCAGCTGCCCTTTCGGGCTGTGGCCCAGGCTGATGGAGATCTCCTATTACTTTTTTGTTTTGCGAGATTTTCCTGTCTTTTCCAAATTGTGCATGAAAAATGAGTTACTTTTATAATTTAAAAACCAGTACTTTCCTAAAATCAAGAGAAAGTTTACAGTTCACTTTTAACCACAACAGAGGCAGCTCTGGCAAGGCCTGGGCTGGGTAAAATGTATTTCCAAGGGTCCCTCTGGTCAGAGACTGACCCACTGCCCAAGCCTCCAGGCGTGTAGCAGAGAAGATGAGTGGGGCTGCCGGTTAATTTATCCCAGGGCCTCTCAGTTTGGGCCAGTAATCTTGGCCTCCGTGTCTCACCCTGTTCCCCACCTCTCCCATTTTTCTTCTTCCAAAATGACCAAAAGAAATACAGCCTCCCATTTCAGTGAAAAAAAAAATTAATCTAAGTAGGCTTTTAATAAAAACAGAGGCTCTTCCTTGATCAAAAAATCAATTAGTCAGTGGAGAATTTTATTAGTCAATCATGTAAGTAATTAAAAGTATTGATTGATGGGGGTGCCCATGGCTGAGAGCTGCTGCTTTGCCCCAGCAGTGGAGGCAGTGGCTGGCGCGGGGCGCTGGGAAGTGATCTAGAGTGGAGGCTTGGCCATCATTCTCTGCTGTGCCTCCTCCAAGGTCAAGCCGGGACACATTAGACAGGGGCCTCAGCTGATCCTGGGGCCTCAATTCTCTCATGTGGGAAGTCACAGTCCCCACTGCACAAGGTTCTCCCGTCGATTAAAGGGGCAGAGTGTGAGCAGCGAGAGGCACAGCCGCCGGCTCAGGGAGGGGGGCTTTATTCCTGAGGATTAAGGAACTCTGGACTCCAAGTCTAGCCCTGCCTGGACCTCAGGCTAGGAGGGACGGAAAGGCACTTGGAGATGGGCCTCACTGGGTAGGGGCTCTCCCAGGTCCATGGGATGAGAGATGGAGTGGGAGACGCAGGCACTCAGCCTCCCATGCTCGGCACGTGACTCTCAGAACCCAGGAAAAAGGCCCAGCCCCAGAATGCTGATGTCATTAGTCATTTCTTGCTATGTACCAGATCACTTCACAGCTTAGTGGCTTAAATGACAATGTCGATTTAGCTCGTCACACTGCAAATTGTCCTGGGCAGGTTTGGGACAGTTCATCTCTGCCCCACTCAAGTCATCTGGGGCAGCTGAAGACTTACAGCTCCAGATCTGGCCGCGGATGCCATCGCTGGAGCAACCCCCTGGGGGCCCTGGACTGCCTCACAACACAGTGGCCAGGTTCCCAGGGAAAAGCTCCGGAGAGAAAGAAAACTGGGCAGAAAATGAACTGCCTTGTCTGACCTAGTCTGTGATGTCACCTGGCATCTCTTCTGCAGAATTCTATTTATCCAGGCAGCCATGGGGGCCCCTGCTGCCCTGCACCCCGAGTCCTGCCCTGAGTACAGGGGTAAAAGGAAAAGAGTTCTGTTGGTGGGGGAGTGGCAAGGTTCTGAGAGAGCGTGTGGGACTAGAAATACTTCTGTGGCCATTTTTGTAGAATAACATCTGCCACACTGGACCCCCTCCCCCAGAGGCCCGAGGATAGAGTCCTCTGCAGTGAGAAGAGCCTGCCTTGGCACCCACTTCAGAGGGTCCTGAGAAGGGGAACCAACCCCCACTGACTGAGCACCCTGCCCCACGCCTGGCGCCCCGGCACACCATCTGGCTCTTTCCCAGCAGCACGTGCGGTGGACAGCATCGCCCAGATTCACGGCTGAGGAGATGAGGATCTGGGAGGCTCCATGACTTACAGTCCAAAGTTCCGGGGTACCAGGGTACCAGATTCAAGTCCGACTCCCGCAGCTGGCACCCTTCTCCCCATGTGGTGTCCTGGAGGCCCTGCCTTGGCTGGGGAGCTGACCCTGGGCTTCGGTCCTGTCTCTTCACCTGCTCACTCAGCCTTGGTAACCTTGCCTGTGCTGGGCTCGACCTCCTGCGTCAGTGATGGGGTCTGGTGCCTGCAGTGAGTCCCCAGGGCCAGGAAGACCACCCTCACCACTGCCCTAACAGTGGCCCACTGGCCCTCTGAGCAGCTCCAACCCGCCTGCCAGAGCCCATGCCCCTCTCCCCAGCTGGCTCTGATACACTGGTGTGCCTTGGAAGCAGCTCTTTCCTGGACACAAAATCCAAGGTGCCGAGCCCACACAGCTCCCTGAGCCCACAGAGCTCCCTGAGCCCACACGGCACCCCGAGCCCACATGGCTCCCCGAGCCCACACATCTCCCCGAGCCCACACGGCACCCCGAGCCCACACGGCACCCTGAGCCCACACGGCTCCCCGAGCCCACACATCTCCCCGAGCCCACACGGCTCCCCAAGCCCACACGGCACCCCGAGCCCACACATCTCCCCGAGCCCACACGGCACCCCGAGCCCACACATCTCCCCGAGCCCACACGGCACCCCGAGCCCACACGGCACCCCGAGCCCACACATCTCCCCGAGCCCACACGGCACCCCGAGCCCACACGGCTCCCCGAGCCCACACGGCACCCTGAGACCCTTTCTCAGCTATGGTGGCAGCCTGGGCCTCGAGCCCCGCTCAGCTGCTGGCTGCAGCTGGACCTGCCCCTGGAGGAGTGGGGATGCTGTGGTCCCTGGCAGGACCGTGGACCCTGACCAGCTTCAGCTTCCTGATCCCTGTGGGGGTGCAGAGCCAACAGCGGCTCCTCCAGCCCCCAAGCAGGCCCAGGCCCCAGTGTGTTAGGCACTGGTTATAAGTCCCCCTTACTGGAGAGGGTCCCTTCCCTGTCCAGTGGACACAGGGAGGGATCGGAGGGCCCCCCTTACCTTGGCAGGCTCCTTGGGATCAGACTTCAGTGGTGCCTCCCACCGCCCAGAGATCTGCATAATGGACAAAAGGAAGATGGGTTCCAGGAGGTGGATCAGCCCTGCCTGAGGGTCCTCAGGTGGGACCCCCCATTTGGTGGGAGTCCATCCCCTAAGGGCTGCCTAGGACAGTCAGCCCACACCAGGCCCAGGGTCCACCTGCCCCTTCCTCCCCAGGGACCCTGCAAGCCCTGCCTCTCTGGGCTCAGCCATCATGACCCTAAATGCTCACGCTGACAGGAAGGGGTCCACGCTGGCTTTCTGCCGCACAATTTTCCAAAGCCACCTCGGAAAGCAGACCCTGGGGGCGCTTGCTCTCAGGTTGCTTGTCCTTTGTAAAACTTGGCTATTTATTTAGACTAGCTGACATTTCCAAGGTCTGTTATTAAAGAAAATATCCTGGGGAGAAGGCAGGATGTTTGCACAGAGCTTATGCCCTCTGCTTCTGCCCCTGGTGCCCTAGAGAAGCCGGCCTGCGCACTGCGGGCCTGCACACACACCCACCCTCCTTCCCTGAGAAGAAAGGGAGGCAGGCACCCCCTCCGCCCGCAGATGCAGGGGCCCTCCAGTCTCCCCGTGGTCCCATGCTGGGCTCTGAGAGCAGGATGGATGGGGGGCCAGAAGAGACACTGCCTTTCTCCTCCGTGGGCCTGCGGCTCATGGAGCAGGTGCCTGCTGACCCCACGCGGGTCTCCCGTCGAGCTCCATGGGTTGGACCCTGCATTACCCTGTCTGGGGCATTGGTGGGCTGTCCTCTTTTGTCTCCTTGTATCTTTGCACCAGCATCTGCTTCCCCGTGGGGTGCCTGCTGGGGGGCGCCAGGCTGAACTCACAGTCCGTGTTATCCTCCAGGATCCATTTCGAGGGCTACGTCCTTCCTGGGGCATCCCCAGTCAGGCGTACGTGAGGCTGCGGAGCATTCCTCCTCAGCTCTCAGCCAGGCCCTCTGAGGAGGTGACGGTGCCCAGGGTCTCCCTCCTCCCAGCACTAGTTCACGGTGTCCTGACCAATGACCAGGCTGTGCGTCCCCGCTCTGCCGTTTACTGGCTGCCTGACTTTCCAAGCCCCCCACTCAGCTGCCTACCAGCTGTGCCCTAGGGTGCTTCCTGCACACCCTCAACCCTCCCGGGGTGGTGTCAAAGGCGCCCTCATCTCCCCATGTGCCTGGGATGCAGGCCAGGTGCAAGCGCCTGGGGAAGAGGCAGGAAGAGCCGCTCAGGCCTGCACCAAGCGGTGCCTGCATGGGGCGCCACGCACTGGGCTGATTCCCTTCCTCAAGTCAGGCGTTGGATGGACTGCTTTCTCTTCATGGACCCATTCAGGCAGTATCCTTGAATGTCTGTGCAAACATCTCCACTCCAGCTCATGCCTGTGAATCGTGGGCAGCATTTCCATTTTAACTGGCACAGGGCCCCACGTGAGACCAGCTGCTGACCCTCCTCAACTGCCGCAGAAGGGCTGTGTGTTTGCCTATCAGGAGAGCTCTCCTGCCTCCTTCCCAAGACTGAGCAGGACCTGGGGCTGCCCGGTGGGCCACTGCCACCCCGTCTGAGCAAGTGGGGTTGGGGGGATGTTGTGGGACTGCAGCCCAGATCCCACTGGCCAGGAATCGCCATTGTGGGCACTCAAAGGTTTAGCGTTGTCAGAGTAGGAGCCCCTAACCACTGAGAGCCTGCCTGAGGGGTCAGGCCAACACCTTGGCACTCTCCCAGGAGAGGGGGATAAAGAGGACAAGGGGACACAGGGGCAAAGACAAGGAGGGGCACATGCATCTGCCTGGGCGGTGTGTGGAGCGTTTCTTTCCTGGCTGGGAGAGGCCTGGTGCCCACGCTGCCTTCCCCCTCTTGGGCTCTTTCCATACAGACACAGTGGGACCACTGGTGTCTCTGGGACAGTGCAAGAGGTAGTGATGGGTGGGGAGGGGGTGACACAAGCTTTTCCAAACGCTAGAGTCCCCATCTGGAATCTGTTCAGACTGTGCCACACAGCATAGGACTCAGCGGCCTCTTGCCTGCGGTTCTCAGGCTCCTGGGTAAGGACTGGGACTTGGCTGTAGTGGGATGGCCGAGGGCTAGGAGGGTCAATGGGAAGGCAAGGACCAGGTAGGAGGCTTCCAGCCCAACATAGCAGGTCCTGGCCTTGTGAAGGGAGAGGCATGGGTGGTTCTGAGCATGCCCAGGGGCAGAACCAGGAGCAGAGGAGACAGGCACGTTTACATGGCACTTGGAGGCTTTGCATAGCCGGGGCTCCCAGGGGAACTGAGCTCCCCCACTCTATCCTGTGGACAAGTGACTGAAGCCCCATTTGGCTACTGACCAAAGACTGAAGTCCTGCCAAGAATCTTAGACTCTGGGAGACAAGACCGATGGGGCGGAGCTTTCATTTCTGGGCCCAGGTCTCTCTTTTGGGGCGCACTAGTTGTCAGGGGTGGCCAGCAGTGTGGGACAGTGACGAGAGCCTCCCAGACACCCAGACCAGCAAGTCAGGGCACCCCTGGGCAGGGGCAGGCTTGGGGAGGGGGCAGCCAATGCCCGGGAGCTGCTGCTGCATGACATGGCCTCGGTCCTGAGGGGCCTCCATGTCCTAGGACCAGGGGAAGGAGCTGGCGGTCAGCAAGAGTCACCCCGTTTCTGCCCACTGCCCAGCTCTGGTGAAGCCCAGAGTGAGGGGTTGCTGGACCTGGGCCCTCCATGCACATGCAGAACCAAGCCAGGAGACAGGAACTAGGGTCCTCCTCCCCTTACCGGCTGAGGCTGGTCAGAGGAGGGCTGCTCAGAAGAGTGGGAGTGGTCACTGGACATGTCGCAGCTGGGATGGGTGTAGCACCTGCGGATGAAAGCCAAGCCCTCTCTTTAACCTTTGAGAATTTGAGGCCGCATGATCTCAAAGCTGGTCCTGCACCAGGCTGAAGAACGCTCATGCAGAGGGCCTGGTGGGAGCCCAGCTTGGAGCGAGCTTCTCAGATGTGGCCGCCAGCTGCAGGGTGGAAACCAGCTCCCCACCTCCTGTGGACTGTGCTGGCAAAGCCTGGCATGGTCCCTGCCTGCCTGAGCTTGGGGAAGTTGCCCAGCCCTCAGGGCCTCAGGGCTGAGGTCTGACAGGGGCTTCCCGTGCTGGGGGATGGATGAGTCAGGAGGGGCTGAGCAAGGGCTGAGACGTCGCTTGTTAGAGCCTCCTGAGGGGTGGGGCTGCCCCCGCCCCAACACACGCTTCTGCAGCTGCTTCCTACCTGGGAAAGTCAAAGGGCCTCCCCTCCAGCCTCCCACATCCCGGATCAGTCCACCCAGGAGAGGCGGGAGGAGCAGCTGAAGTTGCTGGGAAAGCCAGGGACTGGGCAGGGGGAAGGGGGAACTTCAGGCTGAGCATCGGGTGAGGGAGGCCACTCCTGCAGGTAACTGAGTCCTAGCCTGGTCTCTGATGTCCTTGAATCTCCCTTGGCCTACCTTAACTCACTGTGTGCCTTTCCTGGGCACCAGCTAGCTGAACTCCCAGCCAGCAGAGCTGGTCCACTCCACAGTTCTCAAATGTGTTCCACGGAGCCCAGGGATTCCCAGGAGGTGCTTAGGGTTATGGCGGGGTGGGTAATAGTGTTGAGAGGCTGGGGGTGAATTCTGGCCTCTCATCTTGGATCAGGAAATGGGAAACCACAGGATCCTTCTCCACAGGACTTTCTGCTCTGTGGACTGGCCTCCCCACTTCTGTCTCAGCGCCTCCCAGCTAGCCTACCAGGCCCACTCCATTCATTCTCACCACCATCCCGTCCTGGCCAACACCATCTTGCTCCTGGACCAGAGCAGAAGCCTTTCGCTGGCCTCCCTGCCCCACTCTGGGGTCAACAGTGCCCCTTCTCCCTGCTCACACACGTTATTAGGTAGAGCGAGCTTTCCAAAAGAGATCTCCTGTTGCTAGTAGATAAATTCCACATTCCTTCCAAGGTCCCTAGGGCCCTTTGTGGCTTCCTGTCCACTTGTCATTCCTTCCTTGGGACCGCACTGCCCATTCCTGGGGCGATTTGCCACCTGGAACCCCTGCCCTTTTCTTTCTGCTGGGTCCCCTTTCACCTTCTCACCTGTTGCACTTACTCTCTCCCTTCAGGTCAGCACAGCCGGCTTCTCTCCAGAAAGTCACTCCCTGAGCATTCGGGCCATCCCATGTGACTCACACCTCCCCAGCGAACTCTTTGACCCCTGTCCCTGTGCCCGTGCCTGCTTGTCACAGTTGACTTGGTCACTGTCTCTCTCCTAAGAGAGGTAGAGACTCACCTGCCTGGCACTGAGTGGTCCGTGCTTTGAGCATACCCGTCTCCTGCCCTGCGGCAGACTGTCAGCTCACTGAGGGTGGACACCATGGTCCTGTCGTCATGGACCCTGTTCCTTATGCCTCCATGCTGGGCACTGTGTGATGCCTTGCCTCACGTGGGCTCAGTTCACTGAGGGTCACAGAGCTGATGTTTCCCCATTTGACAGATGAAGAAACACTTCCTGGAAGAGTGAAGCCTCAGCTCCACAGGGCACTCCAAGGAGAGGGACAGCAGGACCCCGTGCTGACTTCAAGGCCTGTGCTCTGAGCCCGCTGCTGACCCTCGGCTGAGGCCCTGTGCTGGAAGAGCTGCACCTGGCCTGATGCCCAGCTGCCCCCCAGCTGTGGCGGACATCTGCTGCAGCTGGGCCTTGCAGCGGCTCTGCCACATGTGTTCTGTCTTGAACCCTCCAAGGGGACATCTCCGATGATGCGAGACTCACACTGTGATTTCCTGTGATGTAATTAGCTCCCCAGAGCCTGGGGAAGGCCGGCAGCAGGCGGGGCTGCCCTGCAGGTGTGCGCGTGCACACGTGTGCATGTGCTGTGCGCAGCTGCTCCCCCGGGACTGAGGGATCTGGTGCAGAGATGCAGCGAGTTCAGTCTGCTTGGTAGAGACAGTATGGTGGCTGCCTAAGAGCTTTGGAAACACAGAGACCCCACTTCCTGGCGCATGACCCTGACAAATGGATTGGCCTCTCAGCATACTCATCCATAAAACAGGGATAGCAACCCACCCCCTGTCAGGCTCACTTGCGAGGATTAAAACTCATGGCAAGTGCTCAGGGCCACACCCACCCAGAGAAGGTGCTGGAAAGTGCCCCTGCCGAGCAGCAAGCAGCTGGTTCTGGGTGGGCCAGGGGTGGGGGGGCTGCAGGATGGGTCTTTGGAGTCCAGCTCACTTAGTGGAGGACCTTCAGGAATCTGGTGACCTTGGAGGTAACCTTCTCTTTCCCGATTTCGCCAAGAGGCAGATGTGAAGATCCTGCAATCGGATGTGGGCCAAGAAGCCCACCCGGGTACTCGCATGGCTGAAATCGGAGCCCTGTTCAGGCCTCCGCTGCTTGGTGTGGGCCTGTGAGGGACCTGACTTTTCTCCTGGTCCCTGCTGAAATGTTCCAGCCTGGGAAGAGGGAGAGCACTAGCCCTCAGAGGTCCCGACAGGCGCTCTGGGAGCTGCAGTCTTCGGAACTGCCCGCTGCTGCATGGAGAGTGTGTACCCGTCCCTACATCCAGGCCAGGGGTTTTCTGGGGTTTCTGGTGAGGGGCAGCTGGTATTACACACCGACTCCTCGGTCCCCACCAGGCAGGCCCCAGTTCCCCGGCTGCCACCTCCTCTGGTAGATCTGCTGGGCGCATCTACTGGGGGCTGAGGCCCAAGGCGTGCCCACTCCTTCCACAGAAGGGTGGCATGTGGAAAGGACTAAAACCAAGAGCAGAGGCAAGAAAGGCTTCCTGGCCACTGGAATGGGACCCTTGGGCCAGGGCGGCCCCTGTGTCGGCCAGGCCTCAGCTGCCTCACAGGAGACCACCAGCCCTGCCTGCTTCAGGGGTCCCCTGAGCTCCTAGCATCGTGTTATGTGCAAGGATGGAGTAATTAAAGTGGCAGAAGCGAGCCAGCTCAGCTCAGCGTGCCGCTCTGTGCCCTTGCTCTGCTGACTCTGCTGGCTGTGGGCTGAGCTGAACACTGCCCGTGGCATGAGGGGTTGGGACAGTTTATTGCCTTGTGTGTGGCCCCAGCCTGTGCCAGTGGGACTTTGGAGAAGGTGTCCAGGCCAGCTGCACGCTACCCTCCAGTGTGACCCACGGAAAACAAAGAGGCCTGTGCCTCAGGACATCCAGGAGCATCCTTTCCTGTTGTATTCTTGGAAATTCATGAGAAGTTTTGAGAAGCCCTGGGATGAAAACTACACACAGGAGCCAAAGGCTGTGTAGCTCGGTAGGACTCAGCGCGTCCCAAACACCCAGGACCCCTGAGGCCCTTGGGGAGTGTGATGGTTGATTGTGTATCTTGAATGAGCTGAGGGGTGCCCAGATTAGACATTTTCTCTGAGTGTGTCTGTGAGGGTGTTTGCAGGTGAGACGTGCCTTGGAATTCGTGGACTCAGTAGATGGCCCTCCCCAGCGCAGTGGGCAGTATCCAATCCATTGAGGGCCTGAATAGAACAAAAGGTGGAGGAGGGAGCCCTTTTCCCTTTCTCCCTGACTGCTGAGCTGGGACCTGGGATCTTTTCCTGCTCTTGGAGCTGCTGGTTCTCAGGCCATTGGACTTGGTTAAATTACACCACCAGCCCTCCTGGGTCACCAGCTCGCAGATGGCAGGTCGTGGGACTTCTCAGCCTCCAGAATTGCATGAGCCAATTCCTTATAATAAATCCCTTCCTATATATACATGTATCCTATTGGTTTTGTTTCTCTAGAGAACTCTGATACAATAAGAGTGACACCACACCTATTAATACCCCACAAAGCCAGCAGCCCTGGAGATGCCCTTGGGCAGAAAGGGTTAATGATGGTACGTGTCTGGGAGTACCCATGCCCTAAGAGCACACGTTTGTCCTTGGTGACCAGTGAGGCCCATCATGGCCCTCCTGATGCCCAGAGCCAGGCTCAGAGACCACCAAGGAACTCTGATTTGAGCCTCATTTGCCACTTCCTGTTATCCCTAACACAGCGTGCAGGATTAACAATACACTCATATCTGAAAAACAGTTATTACAGAGCCGGTCGACGATAAAACCCATAACTCGATAACCAGCAAAGAATGGAGAACTCCAGACCACTGATCACTCTCCTCTAGGAAGACAGATGTAAAAACTCTAAGTAATTATTAGCAGTAGAATCCACTGTACATTCAGAGAATAACACCCCACAACCAGGAGCACGTCCCCCTGGTGAGTAAAGCGGTACAATGTTAGGAAAGGTACTAACAGGGTCCATTAGTTAGCGGATCCGATGGTTGACAGTGACTGAAGAGGCACGAGGGGCTTCAGGGCCTGGCCATGCCCGGGTGGCAGGGACATAGGCACTTTGGAGAACTCATGGAGCCACGCGTTTAGGAGCTCCACAGTTGCCATGTGGTGTGACACTTGACAAACAATTTAAGAAGAAAAGCAATCAATGGGGAGATGTTTGCTGTACCTACAGCAAACTGATGATTAGCAACTTGAGCATCAGAAAGAAGAAATACAAACAACCAATAGGAAAAGTGGGCAAATGATAAAAAAAAAAAAGAACAGTTACTAAAGAGGAAATGGCTGATAAAAATCTGAAACCAGATGTTCGACATCACTAATTATTGAGGAACTACCAAATGAATAGCCACGAAATATCATTTCACATCCATCAGTTTGGAAAAAAATTATGCCTGATAACCCCAAGAGTGGATAAAAAGACGAGCAGTGAGGGATTTCACATCCACGGCAGGGGTGCAAATCAATCCACCCTCTCAGAGGAACAGAGAACAAAAATATGTGAATTTGCAGTGCATTTCTGAAGACGCCAAAATTCCACTCTGGGTCATACTCCCGGGTACACCTGGGAGGCTGCGTAAGAATGTTCATCACGGAATAGTTCATCACAGCACAAAACTGGGAATAACTTGAATCATAAGGGAAGTGGGTAAACAAATTGTGAGGTATTTGCGAGATAGAACTGTCAAGGAGAAGTTAAAATGAATGAATTAGACTTACATATAGATATGGATAAGCTCGAAAATAGATTATGTTGTGGACCTTCACCATACCCATGGGCTAGTGGGCCCTGTGTGCACATGTGTGCATGTTCATGTGTGTGTTCACATGTCTCAAAAATATGAAAACATGGATTGTGTAGAGGCCCCTGAGGCCACGCCAGCATTAGCTCCCGGAAGAAGGGAAAATACCTTGAGTCAGTAGGGAGGTCATCTGCAATGTTCTGTTGCTTTTAAATGAATTTAAAGCTTCTGAAGTAAACACAACCAAATCTCAACATTTATAAGTTCTGACACGGGGGTCTGTTATGTTTTGCACTTCTCTATAGTTTTAAAACTTTAAGTGGAGGGTTGGGGACGGGGTGGGGAACCACAAGGGAATTAACTGTAAGAA
Organism: Smutsia gigantea; assembly: GCA_032199065.1. Taxonomy (NCBI): domain Eukaryota; kingdom Metazoa; phylum Chordata; class Mammalia; order Pholidota; family Manidae; genus Smutsia; species Smutsia gigantea. The sequence goes on from JAVSCE010010053.1 coordinate 30,811, forward strand.
AACCGAGCTATTAAAGAGGGACGGGGTGGGGAACCACAAGGGAATTAACTGTAAGAAAACCGAGCTATTAAAGAAAATCAAGTGGAGTCGGAGAAGGTAGCAGCTGCCCTTGGCCGGGCCCGACTGCAGGGCTTCACACCCATGAACTTGCCTCGCCCGTGACTGGGTCTGAGCCCACAGAGGCTCCCACTGTCCTTGGAGGAGGGTGGCCATGGATGCCCCGCAATACTGTGTGTCACTGCTGGCTCAGGCCTTGCAGGCCCCCATTTCAGGTCCAGCTCTGGCCTCCGGGCAGCCCCTCTGGTCTCCAGCTCTTGTCCAGGAAGCTACTTGGGGATCTGGTGGCTCTGGCCCCAGAGAGAGGTCAGCCCTGACCACTGCCACCCACACCCGACTCCAGGACCCAGGCCAGTGCATGCAGCGCCCCCACTCACCCCTCCTGTTGGGCTGGATGAGACTTAGGTTTATACCAGAGCTATAAAAACAGCAGTGCATTATCATGTGCTTAGAATTCACCAGACAGGCACCAGCCACTTTCGGTCATCATCTGGTTTGCCCCTCACAGCCGCCCTCCTTTGGGGTGAACCATCTACATGTGCATGTGGACCAGGCTACCTGACACATCACAGGGGAAATCCACATTCCTCTCAGCCCAGTCAAGACCTAGGCGCAAAGAAAGAACCTGGAGCAGACAGGGAGAGGGAAAAAGGTGGAGAATACTATTATTTCAACATGTTTTTTTTTGTCCTGACACACAGAGACAGGATGGACTATCTAAGTGGTTGTGAGAACTGGTGGGAGCTGTCGGTTGGGTCCCCCGGTGCTGGCCCCCTCCCGGGGGTGGGGAGCCTCCCTTCTTCCTCCCTTCTGCCTTGGGGGGTGCCCTGGGTGAGTAATGAGGCCACTGCAAATGTCCTGGGACATCACTTGCTGTCTCCTTGCCGCCAGCTCCAGTCCCTCTGCACTGCCCCGTGGCATGGGCACCCACTGGCCACCTGACCCTAGCCCCCCCTGGCCTGCTCTGGTCTCCAGGGCTTGGGGTGTGCCCCCACCAGAGCAGACCAGAGCTGCACTCTTAGCTTCTATATGACCAGAAATAATTTCCAGGGGCCCAGCGTCATGCCATGCTCTCCATAGCCCACTATACTCTTTGGATACAAAAATTTCTGTGGTCAGGCCTGCCTCTTCCAGCTGGGGCCCGCATGTCGCAGTGCAGTGGCGATCAAGAGGGAGCTGCGGGACTTCCGGGAAGATGGCAGTGTGAGCAGGGCGGCAGAAATCCCCTCCCAACACTATATTTATCTACAAAAACACAGAAAATACATCTATTCCTAAAAGAGAGACGAGAATACACAGGAAAGCGCACAGCATGCAGCTACACCCGAGAGGACTCGGCACCCCAAGAGGCGGGTAAGATACGGAGCCACGAACCGGCGGGACCCGAGCCCTCCCCCACCCCAGCGCACCGGCGGGAGGAGAGGATTCAGAGCCGGGAGGGAGTGGAAGTGCACCCCGCGAAGTAGCCAGCCCCGGTGATCTGCGCGGGGAGCGCTGACCCACATTGCGCAGTGCAGCGGAGATTGGAGAGACAGAGGGGCAGGATCTGAGCGGGGAACGCGCCAGGGTGCTTGCAGCCGGCTCCCGGGAAGGAAAAAAAAAAGTGCGCGCTTTCTTCAGCAGTGTTGAAGAGACAGGAGCCCAGCGGAGGAGCCGGATCGTCCCCAGCACACTCAGCCCAGCAGGCTGGGAGTCCTGGGGAGTTTCAGATGCCTTAGCTGGCGACTGAGGAAGCGTAGCCATACTTAACACTTCTCACTGAGATCAACAGCCTCCTATTCGTTCCCACCCCTGCCAGAGCGATAAAGGGCCCTTCGGAGCGGCACAGTCACAGCTGTGGAATAGTGGGGCAATAGCACCACCTAGAGCATTCCCACAGAATCTACATCCGGTGGGCATTTTTTTTGTTTTCTTTTTTTTTGTTTTGTTTTTTGTTTTGTTTTTGTTTTTTCTTTTCTTTCTTTTTTTTCTTTTTTCTTTCTTTCTTTTTTTTCTTTTTTTCTTTTTTTCTCTTTTTTTTTCTTCTCTTTTTAAAGTCTTAAAATGCCCAGCTGACATACGTGGCAACTATCTTTCTTTCTTTCTCTTCTTGTTGGACTGACCCCTCACCTCAAATGCAAAGATATACACAGACTAAAAGTGAAGGGATGGAAAAAGATATTTCATGCAAACAACAAAGAGAAAAAAGCAGGTGTTGCAGTACTTGTATCAGACAAAATAGACTTCAAAACGAAGAAAGTAGCAAAAGATAAAGAAGGACATTACATAATGATAAAGGGGTCAGTCCAACAAGAGAAGAAAGAAACATCAGACTGTGTTTACAATAACTTAACATGAAAAGACAGAGGAATATGGTTCAGACCAAAATCAACCAGACAACCCCAGAGAGGGAGTCTGAAGGGATGGAAATGCACAGCCTCCCTGAAAAAGAATTTAGAATAAAAGTCATAACCATGCTGATGGACCTACAGAGAAATGTGCAAGAGCTGAGGGAGGAAGTGAGGGAACTGAGGAAAGACAATACAGAAATCAGACAAGCGATCGACAGGCTTAACAGCAGAATGGATGAGATGCGAGAGACTGTTAATGGAATAGAAAACAGAGAACAGGAGTACAGAGCAGCTGAGGCAGAGAGAGATAAAAGGATTTCTAGGAATGAAAGAATATTAAGAGAACTGTGTGACCAATCCAAACGGAACAATATTCGCATTATAGGAGTACCAGAGGAAGAAGAGAGAGAAAAAGGGATAGAAAGTGTCTTTGAAGAAATAATTGCTGAAAACTTTCCCTCGCTGGGGAAGGAAGTAGTCTCGCAGTCCACCGAAGCTCATAGATCTCCCAACACAAGGGACCCAAGGAAGACAACACCAAGACACATAATAATTCAGATGGCAAAGATCAAAGATAAAGACAGGGTATTAAAGGCAGCTAGAGAGAGAAAAAGATCACCTACAAAGGAAAACCCATCAGACTATCATCAGACTTCTCAACAGAAACCTTACAGGCCAGAAGAGAATGGCATGATATATTTAACGTAATGAAACAGAAGAGCCTCGAACCAAGAATATTGTATCCAGCACGATTATCATTTAAATATGATGGAGGGATTAAACAATTTCCAGATAAACGAAAGTTAAGAGAGTTTGCCTCTCATAAACCACCACTACAGGATATCTTAAATGGACTGCTCTAGAGGGAAGCACACCTAAGGCTAAAAAGATGTCACCAGAGGAAAAAAAAACATAGCAAAGAAAGCAGACCATCCAAATACCAACTAAAGGCAAAGAATAAAACACCTATTATAAAAAGAATGGAGGAGGAGGAATAAGAAGGGAGAGAAAGAAAGAAACATCAGACTGTGTTTACAATAACTTAACAAGAAAGTTAAGTTAGATTGTTAGATAGTAAAGAAGCAACCCTTGAACCCTTGGTAACCACGAATCTAAAGCCAGCAATGGCAATAAGTACATACCTATCAATAATCACCCTAAATGTAAATGGACTGAATGCACCAATCAAAAGACACAGAGTAACAGAATGGATAAAAAGCAAGACCCATCTATATGCTGCCTACAAGAAACTCACCTCAAATCCAAAGATATACACAGACTAAAAGTGAAGGGATGGAAAAAGATATTTCATGCAAACAACAACAAGAAAAAAGCAGGTGTTGCAGTACTATTATCAGACAAAATAGACTTCAAAACGAAGAAAGTAGCAAAAGATAAAGAAGGACATTACATAATGATAAAGGGGTCAGTCCAACAAGAAGATATAACCATTATAAATATATATGCACCCAACACAGGAGCGCCAGCATATGTGAGACAAATATAACAGGAACAAAGGAGGAAATAGACAGCAATGCATTCATCTTAGGAGACTTCTTTTCCCTCACTCCAGAGGACAGATCAACCAGACAGAGAATAAGTAAAGACACAGAGGCACTGAGCAACACACTAGAACAAAGATGGACCTAACAGACATCTACAGAACTCTACACCCAAAAGCAACAGGATACACATTCTTCTCAAGTGCGCATGGAACATTATCCAGAATAGACCACATACTAGGCCACAAAAAGAACCTCAGTAATTTCAAAAATATTGAAATCCTACCAACCAACTTCTCAGATCACAAAGGTATAAAACTAGAAATAAATTTTAGAAAAGAAATCAAAAAGGCTCACAAATACATGGAGACTTAACAACACTCTCCTAATTAATCAGTGGGTTAACGACCAAATCAAAACAGAAATCAAAGAATATATGGAGACTAATGACAACAACAACACAAGGCCACAACTTCTGTGGGACGAAGCAAAGGCGGTTCTAAGAGGAAAGTATATTGCAATCCAGGCCTATTTAAAGAAGGAAGAACATTCCCAAAAGAATAGTCTAAAGACACAATTACTGAAATTGGAAAAAGAAGAACAAATGAGGCCCAAAGTCACTAGAAGGAGGGACATAATAAAGATTAGAGAGAAATAAATAAAATTGAGAAGAATAAAACAATAGAAAAAATCAATAAAACCAAGAGCTGGTTCTTTGAAAAAATAAACAAAATAGATAAACCCCTAGCCAGACTCATTAAGAGAAAAAGAGAATCTACACACATAAACACAATCAGAAATGAGAAAGGAAAAATCACGATGGACCCCACAGAAATACAAAGAATCATAAAGAGAATATTATGAGAATCTATATGCTAACAAACTAAACATAGAAGAAATGGACCTTCTTAGAAAAATACAGCCTTCCAAGACTGACCAAGCAAGACACAGAAAAACTAAACAGACCAATCACCAGTGACGAAATCGAATTGGTAATCAAAAAACTACCCAAGAACAAACCCCTGGGCCTGATGGATTCACCTCTGAATTCTACCAGACATATAGAGAAAAAATAACACCCATTCTCCTTAAAGTTTTCCAAAAAATAGAAGAGGAGGGAATACTTCCAAACTCATTCTATGAAGCCAGCATCACTCTAATACTAAAACCGGGCAAAGACCTCACCAAAAAAGAAAATTACAGACCAATATCCCTGATGAACATAGATGCAAAAATACTCAACAAAATATTAGTAAAATGAATAAAAAAAAATACATCAAAGAGATCATCCATCATGAACAAGTGATTCATCCAGGGATGCAAGGATGGTACAACATTCGAAAATCCATCAACATCATCCACACATCAACAAAGAAGAACAAAAACCATGATCATCTCCATAGATGAAAGCATTTGACAAAATTCAGCATCCATTCCACAGTTAAAACTCTCAACAAAATGGGTATAGGGCAAGTACTCCAACATCATAAGGCTATATACGACAAACCCAAAGCTAACATCATACTTAATGGCAAGACGCTGAAAGCTTGTCATCTAAGATCGGGAACAAGACAGGGATGCCCACTCTCTCCACTGTTATTCAACATAGTACTGGAGGTCCTAGCCACAGCAATCAGACAAAACAAAGACATACAAGGCATTCAGATTGGTAAAGAAGAAGTCAAAGTGTCACTATTTGCAGATGACATGATACTGTACATAAAAAACCCTAAAGATTCCATTCCAAAACTACTAGAACTAATATCTGAATTCAGCAAAGTTGCAGGATACAAAATTAACACACAGAAATCTGTTGCTTTCCTATACTAATGATGAACTAACAGAAAGAGAAATCAGAAAAACAATTCCATTCACAATTGCATCAAAAAGAATAAAATACCTAGGAAAAAACCTAACGAAGGAAGTGAAAGACCTGTACTCTGAAAACTACAAGACACTCCTAAGAGAAATTAAAGAGGACACTAACAAAGGGAAATGCATCCCATGCTCTTGGCTAGGAAGAATCAATATTGTCAAAATGGCTATACTACCTAAAGCAATCTACAGATTCAATACAATCCCTATCAAAATACCAACAGCATTCTTCAATGAACTGGAACAAATAGTTCTAAAATTCATAAGGAACCACAAAAGACCCCGAATAGCCAAAGCAATCCTGAGAAGGAGAATAAAACAGGAGAAATTACACTCCCTGACTTCAAGCTCTACTACAAAGCCACAGTAATCAAGACAATTTGGTATTGGCACAAAAACAGACCCACAGACCAGTGGAACAGAATAGAAAATCCAAACATTAACCCAAACATATACAGACAATTAATATTTGATAAAAGTGCCTTGGATATAAAATGGGGAGATGACAGCCTCTTCA
>JAVSCE010010054.1:0-26795 GCA_032199065.1 Smutsia gigantea
TTATGAGAGAATACTATGAAAAATTATATGCTAACAAACTGGATAACATAGAAGAAATGAACAACTTTCTAGAAAAATACAACTTTTCAAGGCTGACCCAGAAAGAAACAGATAATCTGAATAGCCCAATTACCAGCAAGGCAATTGAATTGGTAGTCAAAAACTACCTAAGAACAAAATAAATGGAGCAGATGGTTTCACTGCTGACTTTTATCAAACATTTAGTGAAGACCTAATATCAATCCTCATTAAAGTTACGTAGAAGAGGAGGGAACACCCCCAAACTCATTCTACGAGGCCAATATCACTTTAATACCAAAAACAGGCAAAGACACAAAAAAAGGAAATTACAGACCAATATCCCTGATGAACATAGATGCAAAAATACTTAACAAAATATAAGTAAACCGAATTCAAAAATACATCAAAAAGATCATCATGATGAAGTGGCATTCATCTCAGGGTGCAATGATGGTACAACATTCGAAAATCCATCGACATCATCCACTACATGAATAAAAAAAGACAATAACCACATGATCATCTCCATAGATGGTGAAAAAGCATTCAACAAAATACAAAATCCAATCATGATAAAAACACTCAACAAAATGGGTATAGAGGGCAAGTTCCTCAACATAATAAAGGCCATATATGACAAACTCACAGCCAACATTACACTTAACAGTGAGAAGCTGAAAGCTTTTCCTTTAAGATCAGGTACAAGACAAGGATGCCCATTCTCCCCACTTTTATTCAACATAGTTCTGGAGGTCTTAGCCAAGACAATCAGAAAACACAAAGAAATAAAGGGCATCCAGATTGGCAAGGAAGAGCATAAACTCTCCTTGTTTGCAGATGACATGATATTGCACTGAAAAAACCCTAAAGAATCCACTCCAAAACTGTTAGATCTAAATCTGAATTCAGCAAAGTTGTGGGATACAAAATTAATATACATAAATGTTGCATTCCTATACACTAATGACGAACTTGCAGAAAGAGAAATCAGGTAAACAATTCCATTCACAATTGCATTAAAAGGATGAAATACCTAGGAATAAACCAAAACAAGGAACTAAAAGACATGTACACTGAAAACCACAAGACACTCTTAAGAGAAATTAAAGAGCACACTAATAAATGGAAAATCATCCAATGCTCTTGGGTAGGAAGAATTATTATTGTCAAAATAGCCATCCTGCATAAAGCAATCTACATATTCAATACAATCCTTATCAAAATACTGACAGCACTCTTCAACAAACTGGAATAAATAGTTCTAAAATTCATATGGAACCACAAATGTCCCCGAATAGCCAAAGCAATCCTGAGGAGTAAGAATAAAGTAGGGGGATCTCACTTCCCAACTTCAAGCTCTACTACAATGCCACAGTAATCAAGACAATTTGGTACTGGCACAAGAACAGACCCATAGACCACTGGAAAATAATAGAGATTCAAGATATTAACACAAGCGTATGTGGTCAATTAACATACGATAAAGGAACCATGGATATACAATGGGGAAATGACAGCATCTTCAACAGCTGTTATTGGCAAAAGTGGACAGCTACATGTTAGAGAATGAAACTGGATTATTGACTAAACTCATACACAAAAGTAAACTCAAAATGGATCAAAGAACTGAATGGAAGTCATGAAACCATAAAATTCTTAGAAAAAATATAGGCAAAAGTCTCTTGTACATAAATATGAGCAACTTCTTCATGAACATGTGTCCCCGGGCAAGGGAAACAAAACCAAAAATTAACAAATGGGTCTATATCAAACTAAAAAGCTTCTGTACAGCAAGGGATACCATCAGTAGAACAAAAAGACATCCCACATTATGGGAGAATGTATTCATAAATGACATATCCGATAAGAGGTTAACATCTAAATTTTATAAAGTGCTTATGCACTTCAACAAGCAAAAGGCAAATAAGCCAATTAAAAAATGGGCAGAGTATCTCAATAGACACTTCTCGAATGAAGAAATTCAGATGGTCAACGGGCACATGAAAAGATGCTCCACATCACTAGTCATCAGAGAAATGAGAATTAAAAACACAATGAGATATCGCCTCACATCATTTAGGATGGCCGCCATCCAAAAGACAAACAACAAATGTTGGCAAGGATGTGGATATAGGGGAACCCTCCTACACTGCTGGATTTAATGTAAATTAGTACAACCATTGTGGAAAGCAGTATGGAGGTTCCTCAAAAAACTCAAAATAGAGATACCATTTGACCCAGGAATTCCACTCTTAGGAATTTACCCTAAGAATGCAGCAGCCCATTTTGAAAAAGATGTATGCACCCCTATGTTTATCACAGCACTATTTACAATAGCCATGTAATGGAAGCAATCTAAGTGTCCATCAGTAGATGAATGGATCAAAAGATATGGTATATATACACAATGAAATATTATTCAACCATAAGAAGAAAACAAATCCTACCATTTGCAACAACATGGATGGAGCTAGAGGGTATTATGCTCAGTGAAATAAGCCAAGCCGAAAAAGACAAGTACCAAATGATTTCACTCATTTGTGGAGTTTAAGAACAAAGAAAAAAACTGAAGGAAGTAAACAGCAGCAGATTCACAGAATCCAATAATGGACTAACAGTTACCAAAGGGAAAGTGACTGGGGAAGATGAGTGGGAAGGGAGGGATAAGGTGAAAAAGGGCTATTACAATTATCACACGTAATGTAGCGGGGGAGGGGGTGGAGTGTGGTGGGGGGATACAGGGAAGGCAGTATAACACCGAGAAGACAAGATTTGATCCTGTAACATCCTTCTATGCTGATTGACAGTGACTGCAATGGGGGTATGTGGTGGGGACTTGATAGTAGAGGGAGTCTAGTAACCATCATGTTGCTCATGTAATTGTACATTAATAACAGCAAAATAAAACATATAAAATGTATAAAAATAAATCCTGGAGCAGCAAACAACCATCTGGAGAATCCATAAATCCAGAGCTTCTCCCTGAGAGTGTTTGTGCCCCACATTAGGCACCTCAACCCTTAGGACCTGCAAAGGAGAAATGAGCCCCCAAAACATTTGGTTATGAAAACTAGTGAGACTCACATCCAGGTGACTGCAAAGAACTGAGACACTTTTCATAAAGTTCTTGTGTGGATGCACTCACCCTCGCAACCGGCATAAAAGAAGCAGTTTGAAAGTATCTAGATTTTTAATGAAGGAGATTCATTTGTTAAACCATCTGCTACAGTGGGAAGGGCCTTTTGGGAATCTTTCCAAAGATGGAAGCACTGACAGGTGCTATTTTTGTGCTATCCCTCTACCTGGATATTGCTGGTGTGTACATCCTAACCCTATGCTCTCTGTGGTCCTGCAAGGGCCAGCAGGTACACCTTGGCTCTCTGTCCCCATGAGGGCCAGTAGGCACTCACTCACTCAGCACTGCACTCTTCCTTGATCCCACTATAAAGCAGGAAGGTGTACCCTGGACCTACACTCTGTTGTAGCACTCTGAGGGTTAGAATACATAACCTAGCAAAGGCAGTGAGCACACACCAGCCTGCACTCTCTCACTGCTTGCAAAAGGCATCAGAAAGGACAGTCCACACAGGGGATTCTCCTTGATTGCTCAACTCTTGTGGCCAGATCTTGTATTCCTGGGTCCCATGGGACTGTGACAATCAGAGAGACAATTCTTGGCAGGGTACCACCCCAGGGCACTACACAGACAGCAGACTGAAACACAGCACGTCTTTCTGTGGGGGAAAAAAAAAAGCCTATTTACTTTTCCTGGATCTTCAGCCTGATGGGGAGCTTTCAGATTTATCAGTCTTCTAGAAGCTATGGAGTTACTCTCTGGAGCATAGGCTAGAGGATGCCATTTCTGTGCTCTCCCTAGCATTGCTATAAATCCCTAGAACCTCCAAGAAAAGGAGTATATATACTTGTCTGGAGTACCAGTTTTTGCTCTATTGCTCAGGAGACACTTCCAGATCACCTGGTCTGGCAGTCAGTGGGGTTTACAATTACAGTTGCATAGGGCTGTACATATATTGGCATACTTTAAAGCCTTCTATCCAAGATTCTGGCTTCTAATTAGCCAGAAACTACATGCTAAGATCCCTCTCTTTGGAACACTGACAGGTCTTGGCACACCTTTAACAACTGGGATCTATCAAGAATAAATCAGCTTAGAGAATGACAAAGATTCAAAATAAAACCAAGAACTAGGGAATAGTTGAAAGATAAGTTTCATCTCCTACACAAGGCCATTCCTTCAAGATTTAGAGAGGTAGATCTTTTACCTAATATACAGAAACAAGCACAAAGAGTCAAGCAAAATGAAGAAGGAGATGAATATGTTGCACATGAAAGAACAAGGTAAAAACCTCAAAGAAAACATAATGAAATAATATAAGTAACTTACCTGTAAGGAAGTGAAAAGTAATGGTCATTAAGATCCTCACTGAAATTGGTAGACTGGATGAACACAATAACAAAAAGATAGAAAATATAAGAAAGTATCAAACAAAAGACATAGCTGAAGAATAGGATAACTGAAATGAAAAATATACTAGAGGGGTTCTAGTAGACTAGATAAAGCAGAATAAAGATAAGTTATCTAGAAGACAGGACAGTGGAATCTGCTCAAACAGAGCAGCAAAAAGAAAGTAAAAGGAAAATTGAAGATAGCTGAAAATACCTATGGGCAACATGAAGCAGAATAACATTCACATTACAGGGGTATTAGAAAAAGAAGAGAGAAAGAGTCAGAATGTTTGTTTGAAGAAATAAGTGCTGAAAGCATCTCTAACCTGGATAAGGAAGCAGAAATCCAAATCCAGGAAGCCCAGAGCTCCAAAGAAGAACCTAAGAGGATTTGCACCAAGATATTATAATTAAACTATCAACAGTTAAAGAAATAATCTTAAAGCAGCACAAGAAACAAAAACTTGTTACATATAAAGGAACCCCTGTAGACTATAAACATTGTTCAGCAGGAAATTAGCAGGCCATAAAGGAGCAGCACAATATAGTCAAATTGCTGAAAGGAAAAAAAAATTATAATCAAGAATATGCCACCCAGGAAGTTTACCCAGAATTGAATGAGAGATAAACAGTATTCCAGACAAATAAATGCCGAAGTTCATCACCACTTAACTGGCCATGCAATAAGTGTTAAAGTAACTTCTTTAAGCTGACAAGAAGGGGTATTAATTAGTAACAAGAAAACATGAATGAATAAACCTCACTGGTAAAGGTAAATACACTCATCCCCCCTTATCAGCAGGAGACATGTTCCAAGACTGTCACATGGACACCTAAAATTGTGGATAGTACCAAACCCTACATATACTATGATTTTTCATATACATACATATCTACGACAAAATTCAATTTACAGATTAGAGAGTAAAAGATTAAAAACAATAACTAGTAATAAAATACAACTATAATCTTATACTATAATAAACACTATGTGAATGTAGATACTCATAATTTACCTTATTGTACTTTACTCATTCTTTTTCTTATTATGATGTGAGATGATAAAATGCTTACATGATAAGATGGTAAAGTGCTTACATGATGAAATGAAGTGATTTGAATGATGCAGGCATTATGATATAGCATTAGGCTTCCATAGACCTTATGATAATGCATCAGAAGGAAGATCTTCTGCTTCCAGACTGTGGGTTGCCCATCGTTAACTAACACCACAGAAACTGAACTGTGGATAATGGGGGACTACTATATCTAATAAAAGTAGTGGATTAATCACTTATGAAGCTAGTATAAAGGTTGGAAAAACCAAAATTAGTAAAAATAGATATAACTAAAATAGTTAAGGAATATAAAAAGATGTAAAATGTGACACCAAAAACATAAAATGTGGGGATAGTAAAAATACAGTTTTCCAATACATTCAAACATAAGTTGTTAACAATTTAAAATAGTCTGTTATATACAGGCCGTTATATGTGAGCCTCATGGCAACCACAAAGCAAAAACCTAGAGTAGATACAAAAAGATAATAAGAAAGGATCTAAGCATTACACTAAAGAAAGTCATCCAACCACAGTGAAGAGGGCAAGAGAATTAGAGAGGAACTACAAAACTCCCATAAATAATTAACAAAATGGCAGTAAGTACATACCAATCAGTAATTATTTAAATGTAAATGGATTAAATTATCCAAATAAAACACATAGAATGGCTGATTGGATAAAAAAACAAGACCCACCATATGTTCACATTATCACATAAAAGAGACTTACTACAGATGTAAAGACATATACAGACTAAAAGTAAAGGGATGAAAAAAGATGTTCCACACAAATGGAAACCAAAAGAAATCTGGAGTCGGTATACCTATATCAGATAAAATTGACTTAAAAAAAAGACATTAATAAAAGACAAAAGCATTACATAATGATAAAGGGGTTAAATCAAAGAGAATATAACATTTGTAAATATTTATGCACCCAGCAAATCAGCATCTAAATATATAAAACAAAGATTAACAGAAATAAAGGAAAAAACAGACACCAATACGATACTAGTAGGGAACTTTAATATACCACTTACATCCAGACAGAAAATCAGTAAAGAAGCATCTGTCTTAAATGACACATTAGACCAGATGGGCTGAATATAGGTATATATAGTACATTCCATACACATCCTTTTCAAGCACACATGGAACATTCGTCTAGATACCTCATGCTAGGCCACAAAACAAGCCTCAATAAATTTAAGAAGAATGAAATTATACTCAGCTCCGTTTCAAACCACAATGGTATTAAAATAGAAATCAATTACAAGAAGAAAACTGGAAAAGTCACAAATACGTGAAGATTAAACAACATGTCACTGCACAACCAATGTTCCAATGAAGAAATGAAAGGAGGAATCAAAAAATTCCTTGAATCAAATACAATGGAAATACAACTTACCACAATTGATGGGATGCAGCAAAAGCAGTTCTAAGAGGAAAGTTCATAACAATACAGGCATAACTCATGAAACAAGAAAACTTAAAAAAAAATTAACTGTACACCTAAAGGTACTAGAAAAAGAACAAAGCCCAAAGTTAGTAGAAGGAAGGAAATAGTAAAGATCAGAGTAGAAATTAAAAATATATATAACTAAAAAGACAGCAGAAAAGATCAGTGAATATAAGAGCTTGATCTTTGAAAAGGTAAACAAAATTGACAACCCTGTAGCAAGACTCACCATGAAAAAAGAGAGAGGGCTCAAATAAAATCAGAAATAAAAGAGATGTTTTAAGTTATACCACAGATAACACAGATATACAAAGGACCATAAGAAACTGCTATGATCAATTATGTGCAAAATTGGACAATCTAGAAAAATGGGTAAACTACTAGATTCATATAATCTTCCAAGATTGAATCATGAAGAAATAGAAAATCTGAATAGACTGACACTAGTAAGTAGGCTGAATCAGCAATCAAAAACCTCCCAATAAACAAAATTCCAGGACCAGATGGCTTCACTGATGTGTCTTACCAACATTCAAAAAAGATTTAATACCTATCCTTCTCAAACTCTTCCAAAAATCTCAAGAGGTGGGAAATCCTCCAAACTCATTTTCTGAGGCCAATATTACCATGATGCAAAAACCAGACAAGGATACTAAAAAAAAAAAAAAAAAAAAATTACAGGTCATTATCCCTGATGAACCTAGGTACAAAAATCCTCAACAAAATATTAGCAAACTGAATTAATCAATACATTAAAAGGATCATACACAATGAACAAATAGGATTTATTCTAGGGATACAAGGATGTTTCAACATCTGAAAATCAATCAACATGATACACCCTTTTAAACTAAAGGAAGGATGAAGATAATATGATCATCTCAATATATGGAGAAAGAGCATTTGACAAAATTCAGCATCAATTCATGGTAAAAACTCCCCAAAAAACGGGTATAGAGGAAACATACCTCAACACAATAAAGGCCATATAAGTCGCCCAGTAACATCATTCTTAACAGAGAAAAACAGAAAACATTTCCTCTAAGAAAAGGAACAAAACAAGATGCTCATTATCTCCTCTTTTATTCAACATGTATTTTAAGTTCCAGAAAGACGAATGAAGCAGGAAAACAGACAAAAGTCATCCAAACTAGAAAGAAGTAAAAATTCCACTATATGAAGATGACATGATTTTCTATATAGAAAACCCTAAAGACATCACCTAAATACTGTCAGAACTAATAAAATATTTCAGTAAACTTCAGGGTCAAGACCCATCTACACACTAAAAAAACATATCAGAAAGGGAAATTGAGAAAGCTATCCATTTACAGTTGCATCAGAAAGAATAACATACCTAGGAATAAATTTAACCAAGGAGGTGAATGATCTGTACACTGAAAAACACATGACACAGATGAAAAAAACCAGAAAAGAAACAAATAAATGGTAAGATACTCCTTGCTACTGGATTGAAATAAGTAATGTTTAAACGTCCATATTGCCCAAAGCAATCTACAGATTCACTGTAATTCCTATCAAAACCCCAGTGAAATTTTTCACAGAAATAGAACAAACACCCTAAAATATGTACAGAATCACAAAAGACTCTGAATAGTCAAAGCATTCTTGAGGAAGGACAAAACTATATGTATCATGCTCCTTGACTTCGAGACTACATTACAAAGCTATAGAAACCAAAGTAGTACAGTATTGGGAAGAAAAAATATACAGACACATAGATCAGTGGAACAGAATAGAGAGCCCAGAAATAAACCAATACATGTATGGTCAATTTATGACAAAGGAGGCAGGAATAAAAATTGGGGAAAGGACAGTCTCTTTAATAAATGGTGTTGGGAAAGCTGGACAGCCACATACCAAAGAATAAATCTAGATACTATCTTACACCACACACAAAAATTAACACAAAGGGATGAAAGAGTTGAATGTAAGAACTGAAACCACAAAACTCCTATAACAAAGTTAAAGTGGTAAAATTCTTGATGTCAGTCTTGGCATTGTATTTTTTTGGATCTAACTACAAAAGCAAAAGCAACAAAAACAAAAATAAACAAGTGAGAGCACATTAAACTAAAAATCTGTACAGCAAAGGAACCCATTAACAAAATGAAACAGCAACCTGTGGAATGGTAGAATATATTTGTAAAACGTATATTTGATAAGGGGTGAATATCCAAAATATATAAAGTACTTATGTAACTCAATAGCAAAAAAACAACTTGATTAAAAATAGGCCAAGAATCTGAATAGACATTTTTCCAAAGAAGACGTACAGATGGTCTACAGGCACAAGAAAAGGTGTTCAACATCACTAATCATCAGGGAAACATAAATCAAAACCACTATGAAATATCACCTGTTAGAATGGCTACTATAAAAGAGACAAAAAATAACAGGTATTGGGGAGGTAATGGAAAAAGGGAACCAACATGCACTGTTGGTGAGATTGTAAACTGGTACAGTCACCATGGAAAATATTAAAAACAGAACTACCATCCAATACAGCAATTCAACTCCTGGTACTTAACAAAGGAAACAAAAACCCTAATTTGATAAGGTAAATGCACCCGTGTTCACTGTAGCATTATTTACAATACCCAAGATACAGAAACTTAAGTGTATATTAATATACGAATTGATAGATGTGGCATACACCTACAATGGAACACTACTCCACCATAAAGAAGGAAATCTTGCCATTTATGACTCTGCAGATGGATCTTGAGAATTTTTTTAAGTGATATAAGTCATACAGAGATAAATACCATGTGATCTCACTTACATGTGGAATATAAAAAACAATACAAATGAAGAAATAGAACAAAATTAATGGATCTGGAATACTGAGTGGTAACTATCAGGGGAGCATGGTTGGATGTGGGGAAATGGGTGAAGTGGATCAGGAGGTACAGACTTCCAGTTGTGAAATTAAAGTCATGGGGATATAGTGTGGAGTATGGTGACTGTAGTCAATGGTATTGTAGTACATACAAAGGTTGCCAGGGAAGTGGATCTTGAAAATTCTCATCACAAGGAAAAAAATTGTAAGTTTTTTTATGGTGCCAGATGGTAACTAAACATATTGTAGTGATTATTTCACAATATATTCAAGTTTTGAATCATTACCTTGTACATCTGAAATTAATAAAATTTTGTATGTCAATTATACATCAATGAAACAAAGTTTGGCGGGAAAAAAGAAGAAAGCACAGATGGGACAAAAAACACAAACAGCAAGATGAGGTAATTAAACCAACCATACCAATGACCATATTAAATGTTAACACCTCAATTAAAAGGAATAGATTTTCAGTCTGGATGAAAAGGACAAGTATATGCTGTCTTAAGTACTGCACCTTAAATATAAAGACACAAAGAGGTTAAATAAAAATATGAAAAACAATATATCAAGCTAACACTAATTTAAAAAGAAGCTGGAGTAACTATTAATACCATGGTTTTCTAAGTAAAGAATATTAGCAGGGATAAAATAAGTGATTTCATAATCATAAAGGAGTCAATTCAAAAATTGGGAATGATTATCTTAAAAGTTCATGCATTTAACAACAGAACTTTGAAATACATGAAGCAGAAATTGACAGAAATTCAAGAATAAATAGATGATTACATAATTATAATAAAACGTTTTATAATCTATATCTCTCAAAATTTATAGAATATGTAGGCAAGAAATTAGGTAGAATGTAGTAGACTCAGTACCATGATTAACAACTTGATCTAATTGACACATATTACCTTTCACTACCCAAATACAGAATACACATTCTTCTCAAATGCACATGGAACATTTTCAAAAGTACACCGTATTCTGAAGCATATAATAATTATAAGTGAAGTTAAGAGAATTCAAGTCATATAAAGTATGTTTTATGACCACAACGAAATTAAATTAGAAATCAGTATTAGAAAGTTATATGGAAAATGCTCAAATACAGGCCTGCCTCATTTTATTGCATTTTGATTTACTGTGCTTTGCAGATACTGCATGTTTTACAAACTGAAGTTTTGTGGCAATACTGTGTCAAGTGAGTCTATTGGTACCATTTTTCCAAGGGTATTTACTCACTTCATGTGTCTGTATCACATTTTGGTAATTGTCACAATATTTCAAATTTTTTCATTATTATTGTCTATAAAGGTTATATACACTGTTTTATACATAATGTAATTACACACTTAATAGACTACAATACAATGTAAACATAACTTTTATATGCACTGGGAAACAAAAAAAATTCATTTGACTTGCTTTGTTGGGATATTTGCTTTATTGCAGTAGTCTGGAACTGAACCCACAAAATCTCCAAGGTATGCCTGTAGTTGTAAATTAAACAACATAATTCTATATACTCCATGAGTCAAAGAAGAAATATAAAGGACATTATAGAGGATGCTGAACTGTAAGAAAATAAAAACATCACTAATCAAAATTTGTGGGATGACACTAAGGCAGTATTTCAAGGGAAATTTATAATACTACACATCTATATTAGAAGAGAAGAAAGGTCTTGAATCTGTCACTTCAGCATTCATCTCAAAAACCAGAAAAGCTAGGGAAATAATGTAAGCAGAAAGAGTGAAGTAATAAAAATTAAAGTTATAAAGAATGAAACAGAAAACAGAAATACAGTAGGGAAAATCAATTAAACAAAAAGCTCATTGGTGTTTTGAAAACAATAAAATTTATAAACCTCTACCAAAGCTAAGCAGGACAAAAAAAGAGAGAAGACACAAAATACTAGCATCAGCAATGACAATACCAACATCACTAATGATTCTACAGCTATAGAAAGGATCATAAGGGAATATTATGGGCAACTTTATGCTAACAAATTAGGTAACTGTGATGAAATGTATACATACTTTAAAAGACAAAAAATACCAAAACGTACTCAAAAAGAGATAGATAAACTGAATAGACCCAATATTATTAAATGAATTGAATTTGTAGTTAAACATCTTACCATTTAAAAAATCTTCAGGTAGAGATGACTTTACTGGTTAATTCTACCAATCATTTAATGGCATTTTAACATTGACCTCTTCCAGAAAATTGAAGAGGAGAAAATATTACCCACCTTATCCTGTAACAGTAGAATTACTCTGACACCAAAACTAGTCAATAAACAATACAAGAAAACTACAGTCGAATATCCATGATGAAAACAGATGCAGAAATTGTTAACAAACAGCAAATATCATCCAAAAACATACAAAATGATAATACATCATGACTACATGTGGTTCAACTATAGATGCAACGTTACTCCAATGTTTGACAATCACAATGTAATTGACTATATTAAAAGATTAAAGAAGAATAAAGTATGATCATCACAATAACCACAGAAAAAAATTTGACAAAATCTCTTATACATTCCTGATAAATACTGCAACAAACTAGTAAAAGTTTAGTGGTAATTGAACCTGATAAAGATCATGTAAGACTATCTACATTTAACTTAATACTTTATGAAGAAATTATGCTTTCCTCTTGAGATCAGATATAAGGCAATATGTCTGCTCTTACCAATTCTGTTTAACACAGAACTGGAGGGTCAAGCCAGGGCAACAAGTACAATACATTATATCCATAGTGGAAAAGAAAGTACAACTCCTTAATTTGCAGGTTAAAAATAGAAAATTCGATTAAACCTACAACAAAGCTGACAGATTTACTAAGTTTAGTTAGATTCTGGGATTCAAGATCAATATCCAAAAAAAAAATCAATCATATTTCCATCCAATTTGAAATTAAAATTAAAAAAGCAATTTCATTTACAATGGCACTCAGGAAAAGGAAATACTTAGAGGTAAATCTGACAAAAGACATGCAAGACCTGTAGACTAAAAATAATGAGAGATTGATGAGGGAATTTAAGGAAGAATCAAGCAAATGGAGAAAGATACCATGTTGTGCATTGGAAGACTCAATATTGTGATAATGTCAGTTACCTAAAAATTGACCTATAGATTCAATGCAATCCTAACCAAAATCCCAGCAGGATTTTCTGTAGAAAATAAAAAACTGATCTTAAAATTGATATGGAAATGCAAAGGACCTAGAAGAGGCTAAACAACTTTGAAAAAGAGCAAATCTCAAGGATTTGCATTACCTGGCTTCAAGACATACTATAAAGGTAGAATAACCAAGAAACTGCGGTACTGGCATAAAGACAGACAAATAGATCAATGAACAGAGCAGTGTCCAGCAATAGACTTTCACATATATGGTCAATTGATTTTCAATAAAAATACAAGGTAATTCTATGGAGAAACATAGCCTTTTCCAATGATGATGCTAGAACAATGGGATATCTATATGCAAAAAAAAAAAAAAACACTTTAACACATAAGTATCACCATACACTAAAATGAACTCCAAATATATTATAAACTTACATGTAAAAAGTAAAACTATAAAACCTCTTGAAAATATCAAGGAAAATCTTTGTGACCTGGCATTAGGAAAATATTCCTTAAATAAGACACTAAATTCATAAAAGAAAAAAATTATGTCAGACTTCATCAAAACTAAGAACTTCTGCTTTTTGAAAGATTTGTTAAGAGAATGAAAAGAGAAACCATAAGCCAGAGGAAAATATTTGCAAACAACATATATGATAAAGGACTTACCATCCAAAATATATGAAGACTTATATTAAGTAAGAAAACAAACAACCCAATAAAATATGGGCCAAAAATTTAAACAGGTATTTCATAAAAGATGACAGAGGGCAAAAAAGTGCATTAAGAGATGTTCAACATCAATAGTCATTAGGGTAATACAACTCAAAACCACAGTAAAGTACCACAACATACTTATCAGATGTCCAAAATTAAAACAAGACTGACCACACCAAGTGTTGGCAAGGATGTGGAACAACTGAAACTCTCATATGCTGCTGGTGGGAATGTAAAAAGTACATAACCACCTTGGAAATAGTTGATAGTGTCTTTAAAATAAGTTAAAACATACATCTAATATATAACCCAGTCATTACACTCCTAGGCACTTAAACATGAAAAATGAAAACGTATGTCCATATAATCACTTGTACATGAATGTTTGTAGCAGCCTTATTAGTAATATCCAAGAACTGCAAATAACCCAAACATCAATCAACAAGTGAATGATTAAACAAAGCACTGTGTATCCATACAGTGGAATACTACTAAAAATAAATATTATGAAATATTGATATATGCAACATGGAAAAATCTCAAAATAAGGTGAGTTAAGTAAGCGAGACAAAAAAGAACACATACTACATGATTCCATTTATATAAAGTCCTAGAAAATGCAAAACGAACAAGAGAAAACAGATTCAATAGTGGTGGGGCAAGGGGGAGGCATGACAAACGGAGACAAGAAAATTGTTGGGGATGATGGATAAGATAGGTATTTTGATTATAACAATGGTTTCACAGGTATATACAAATGCCAAATTTATCAAAGTCTGTATTTTAATGTGTGTCAATTTTAAACATGAACAAATTCTATTTAAAGCTGTTTTAAACATGAATAAATTAAACACTACCCCCAGAGGCATCTTGATAGCTTCACTAGCCAAAGTCCTAGGCTTGCCCTTATCTACTTCATCCAGTTATTTATACTGATCTTCTCCCTAAAAGAATAATGAGTAGCACACTGAGATGATCTAAATGACAGGCAGACAGAAAATGCCATTAACTGGCACATCCACTAAATACTATGCAATGAAATAAATAGAATTATTATCATTTAAATTTTCTACAGGAAAAGGTAATTAACAAAAGAATAAAATGATATTTCTTAGTTTTGTTTCAATAAAATGTATTAAAAATTTTTAAACAGATTCTTACCTCTTTGGATAATCTTGTGAAGACATCTCCTCCCCTGAGAAAATCCAATATTAAATATAGCTTCCCTTCAGTCTGAAAGGCTAATTAGAAATTAGAATGTAGTAACAAAACAATCTTATAGGCTTTTTAAAAAGCATAGTATATTTTAAAATAATGCATATGTTTAGAATTGTATCATTAAACACTATAAAGCAATTTATTCACATGGTTCACTACTGGATAATTTCAAAATTAAATCTAGGGTAGAAATAGCTGTAGAACCTTTCCCACAATGTAATCAACCTTGTATGTGGATTTACACAGAAACTTTGATCATCACATTCCTACTTTATTGAGCATTATGTTCTGTTGTAGTTGCCTGAACTCTACCTCCCCACCTACAGAAAATCTAATCTTTCAACCTCCACAAAATGCTACCTCCTCTTTTAAGCTTTCCTCTATTAAATATTTCTCCCTTTTCACATTTCCCTAGAGCATCCTTAACCTCTTCACTATCAGAATTACATGCTATTATTTTTCAGATCACACTGTATTTTATTTATGTATTTCTTATAGTACTTACTCCATCTTCATTGGTGCAATTAATTTTTTTACATGTCTATGTTCCTTACAGATTATAAATTTTTTAAGATCAGCGATTGTTTCACCTCTAGAGCCCACTGCATTTAATATAGTGTTTTGCACACAACTGGTATATACTAATTCCATGACATCCTGGATATTCAAGGAAGGAGGGCTTCAGAAACTACTACTTTCATTCCATTAGGGTAGCAAGGACTAAAAGCACACAGATGAGAATTTCTTGTTTTTTTAATACAGATAATTGGGTACACATTTTAATGCATTATTTGTCATATAGGATAAAACCAATAGCGGCTACTATTTTAAATCTTGAAAACTGAAAGTGACATAGACCATATCAGCAATTTAATGATGTTAAATGACCTTTGAATTCTCCCAGGAAGCCAAACTTAACAATCTCAAGCATATATTAAATTAGTAAGGTAGCTGTGATTTAAACCCAGAATTCATACTCTTTCCATTATACCTTCTGATTCTCACTGGTATTTGTCTCAACTCAAATGTAAGAAAGAATGACTCAAATCGACTAATATAACTACATGGTCCTCTTCAACAGAATGAGGAAATAAGATTGATATGCTCATTATGGACACGTAAGAGCATCACGTCCAAACACCAGAACACTTTGATTAATTATCATAGTAGTTTACAGCCTAAGATCACTGGAGTTATATCAGAGTAGAAAACAGAAATACTGCCAGACAAGTAATCAGAAGGTACCATCTTGTTATAACTTAACCAACAAATACAGGAAATGAAACTAAAAGCTGGATATTGATTATTTCAGATAAACACATTTTACATAGTTGAATGTATTAAATCAGTTTGAAATATTTATCTCCTGTTACATTATTGTCTGAAAGGAAATCTTAATTCTCTAATTCCATAAATTTAAAAGAAGGGTTTCATACCATAGTGCAATTTGACAATAAATGGATGATTTACTTCAACCAGTATATCTCTCTCCATCTTTGTCCGAACTCTGTCTCGAACTAAAAATCAAAGAAGGGTAGAATATGTTACCTTGTATATAATTTCAGTAAAGACCCCATCAGTAATTCACCAAAAATATAAAAATATAACTTTATAAGTACCTAAATTTGCAGTCTACATATTCCTAGACAGTAATTACCATATTATCAGAAAGCCAACAAATTCAGATTATACCCAGAGATGGGTTAAAGTGACATAAACAGGTATTTAGCTAACATGCATATTATGCATTAATCTCTAATTGTTCAAATGAGATTACTGATTAAAACTGAGCACAGTTTTATTGTCATCACAGCCTAGAAGACAGTATACGTGTCTGTACACAGGCAGTTGTACTTTCTCAATATGCAATACTAATGCATATGGAACAGAAAAAAATAAGAATTTTGAAATAAAAGAATATAGCTTAATAAAATATACACTTTAAATTGAGTAAAAAGTATCACTTTTTATACCATTAAATTTTTATCAGGGTACACTATCACTAAATTAGGGCATATGCCAATATCAAACCTAGAAATATAACTTTCTGGCTAGAAGACTATAACAATAGCTAATATTAAAAGGAAATTAAACTACTCACCTTATGTAAGCAATACACAGTGCATTTCTTAAAACAAGCTTTACCATATTCTACTGTAATAAGCTTTATAATTTTCTACCTTTCAAAGATGCTTTTTTTAACACCTTCATTGCATAGAGCTGCCCAGCATCAGGACCAGTCTTCTTTCTAACAAGAAAAACCTAATAAGGGAATTTTTAAAAAACGTAAAATTCACATTCCAATCCATTCTTGCTACACATATACATTAGCACACACCTGTGTCCTTTTATTTTCTCTAATTTTATAAAGATGTACCTTTTCCTATAACTTATACTCTCAATATTTCTCACTTTCATTCATTTAGTAAATCACACTCTCAAACTATCATAGAAAAGAAAAATTTTCAAATAGATGACATGTTCATGGACTTTAGGAATTTTATGAAGTAAGAAATAAATAACATAACAAAAGACAATTTGAGCTTAGAGAGCACCTTTTAAGATCAAGATCCTTTTTTGCTACATTAATAAAGAGCAAAATATGTGATGACATTAATTTAACAGCTTTATTTCTATTTTCTTATTGGTCTGTTTTAAAAGCTACTGAGCATTTTATTTTCTAATAAGAAAAAAGATGTAATTCTTATCTGCCTACCAGGTAAAAAATCAGGATGGCAAATTATCTCAATAAACAAATAGAAGTTGAATTACTAAGGTTACCAAGCAAGCTTAATAATATCTCATATTTAAAAACTAAGATTATGACTCATTAAAAGCAAAGTTTTTAAAGCTTTACAACAGGATAGAAGAATGCAGAGATTCCATTAAGTAAACACCCACTCCATCTTCTTTCTTTGTGACAGCTGAATAATATTCTATTCTATAATATATATATATATATATATATATTATATCCATCTGTAATTTTTTGTGAACAAGTTGGCTACTTGATCAGATTTTTAATTTGAGAAACACTTGAGTGTTAATTTTTAAAAATTAAAAAGAACTTTACTAATAAATAACACTTATAAAACTTCAATCTACTCGTTTATTTTCATTACCTGAGGCTTTTTAGATCAGACCTAAACTCAAGGACCATTTCAGGTTTAGAGTTTTCACACTCATCTAGGGTAGTGCTTCTTACTCTTTCTGTGAAGAAAACCCAGTCTTTCTTTCACTTTCCTCCAATCCATTGCAGACCACACTTTTACAAGATACAATAAAAATGAATTATTTACATAAATGAAATTTAAATCTCTACAAGTAATAGATCCCTACACATAAAGTTACTCTGTCAAATTTCTGTAAAAGTTTCTAAATACTTACTCAGTTTTTTAACATGTCTCACAGTGAACCAGTAACAAACAGTTCATACCACACTTGGAGTAGAATAATCAAGAAAATCCACATATTAACAAATGGTTGGTTTTTGCAACACAGAACTATTTTTGGAGTAAAGAAGGACTCAGGGATTGAACCAAATTGTACATTTTTCATATCACCACAAATATTTCTGTATTGAAGATCTAACAAATTAAAACTACTAACCTATGTCACTTTCTGGTCTAGGATCTAGTCTGAACTCAAATAAAATTTCCCCAAACAATGCTGAACGGCAAGAAAATATGCATCTTGTCACAGAAGATTTCAGTCCCTAATTTAATGGAATTATTTTTATTAGATTTAAACATGGAAAGGATATTCCTAAAAGTCTGTCACTGATGAGAATGCTAAGCATTTGAGCAAAGAGTGTCAAATTTAATATACTTACAGGCTACCTTTAGTGTCCTTTATAAAACAGAAGCACTAAAAAATAAAATTAATATCTTACAAATGAATGATACTAAATCAGGTTTTTTAATCACATAAGAATATCATTCTATCTGGGTTAGACAGAATACACATACAAACTAGATTATCATGGGGTTCTAAATTTAATATAAAACCTACTGATAAACTAAAGAATCTACAACCATGCATGCAAATTTTCTCATTTTTTTAGTTTTCTGTTGTTGGCAAAAATATGGAGACTTGTATGAATTTATATAGCTGATTGGAATCAGTATCACCTTTTTAAGCAGTAGATTAAATGAATTGCCATAACACATACACACTCAAAGCTTCAAAGTTAAGCAAATGGCATTAACCCTAAGCAACAGACTCAATTTTTACTGTTTTACTGGCAAAGGCATAAATTCAGATAACCAGTTTCCTTTTTCTTAATATCTTAAGACAAAGATGATGGCAACAAAGGAGTGAAGTCATTTCATGAGCGATGACTCCACAAGTAGAACTATCTTTATCAGTCTTTTCCAAGAGCAGTTCTCAATATTTTTTGGTGTCAGGAATCCTTTATGATCTTGAAAATTACTGAATACCACAAAGTGGTTTTTATTTGTGGATTAAATCTATTGATATTTATCACATTAGAAATTAAAACAGAAAAATATCACTACATAGTGATTCATTAATAAAAAACCTGTTACATGTGAGAATAATTCTTTATAAAGATAACTGTGTTTGCCAAAACCAAAAAATAATTTAGAGTGACATTGGTTTATATTTTGAAAATCTCTAATATCTGGTTTATAGAAGACAGCTGGACTCTCATATCTGCTTACACATTTAATCTATTACAATTAAGTTGTTTTATTTGAACTACAGAAAGGAGCTTAGGCCTCACACAGATAATCTATTTGGAAAAGGGAGGAGTATTTTAATAGCCTTTTACAAAATTGTGGTTTTTCTTCTTTAATACAGTATAATAACTTGATGAATAGCAGGCTGTACAACTAATAGATCCTACACATAAAATTACTCTGTCAAATTTCTGTAAAAGTTTCTAAATACTTACTCAGTTTTTTAACATGTCAAACAGTGAACCAGTAAAAAACAGTTCATATCACTCTTTTTGTGGTTTTTCTTCTTTGATACAAGAACTTGATGAATAGCAGGCTAATAAGAGTGTAATGGATAATCTAAAACCATATTTATTAATTGTCCATACTCATTTATGTAATGATCCATTGGTCTACCATTCTTTACAAAAACAGAATAGACTTTGAACTCCAGTCTGATTTGATAATATGAGTTGGTCATCTAAAAAATATTGGTACACTGAGTTACACAGATGTTGAAAGAAGCAATCTCATCAGAAAAGTTTTTATTAAGAAGATGTGAAACTCATGTAGCAAATTAAAATTTTCCAAAATCCTAATTTTTTTATTCAAAACTAAAATTTAATCATTGAAAAAAATATTATAGACCTGATTCCAGAGGAGGGAAAAAAAAGCAGTGTAGGAACGCAAGGAAGAAACCCCCTCCCACACACACACACACACACACACACACACACACACACACATACCAAGGAAGCAACTATAGCAAATACAACTAACCCTGAACAGGACCTAAAGAATGTAGAACAAATCACTTACACCTGATGAAGAAAAGAGCACACACAGAAGAGTAAAGTGGCAGAGCCATGATCAATTGGGACCCCAGCCCTTCCCCCATCCAAATCCACAGGCAGGAGGAAGAGGGATGGAGTGGGAAAGGGATAGGTGCTTAGTAATGCTTCACACCTGGCCCTGGAGATCTGCTCTGGGAAGATGAGTACACATTGCATTAGTCTTTTGTGATTAGTGGGCTGGACACCAGGGAGAGTTGGAGCACTCGGGGAGGCTAAGACTCTAGCCACTAGTGTTACAAGTACACTCTTCCCATCCTGCTGTGACCCAAAACAGAGGCAGCAGTTTGAAAGATTTGCCATCAGCAGGAAGGGTGCCAGAAGGGTGAAGATTGGATGGAGCAATCTCTGCAGCAGAAAGGGTAGGTGGACACTTCCCCAGCCATCCCTTAGCCCAACAGGTGAACAATTCCTAACCCCTCCCTCAGCCCAACAGGTCAGGGACTCTTGGGAACCCTAAATGCTCCATTCCCCTCACTGGCAGCTCAACTGAGAGGTACTTCCCTATGCACCCTTTTGTCTGCCTGCATGAGCCATCAGCTTCAGACTTTGCAGCCAGGAAAGATGAGGGAGGCTTCTCAGCCTTCATGAATGGGTCTCAGCCCAACTAGGGAGGTGCCTGCAGGAGCCAGCTCCAAGCACTCCTACCTCCTTACATAGACAGGCCAGCCCAGAGCCACATACAACACTACTGCCGCTGAGTGACCATATGCCTGAATACCCCTGTGCAACTGCCTGATGCATGCCTGCCTGAGACCATGCAACCACCCCTCCCACCCAAATTATCCCAGGAGTGCCACCATCTCTGCAGGGCAGGAAGAATTTGGTCATGCCTACAATGATCCCAGTATAAGCACTGTTGCTCTGCTCACATTGCCAGTTGAGGAAAACTGCCCTATTTGGTGAACTGAGTTAGATCACTGAAGTTATGCAGCCAGAAAGGCAGCATTACCTATATCCCACCAACAGCAACTGAGGATCCACCACAAAGAACCAGGCAGAGTAGAGTAAAGAGTCTTGACCTTCAGGGCACCACAGGATGCTTACTTCATAAGGCCATTACTCTCCAGACCAGAAGCATAGCAGATCTATCTAATACAAGGGAGGAAACATAGTCATAAATATGCTCACCGAATTGCAGAAATGTATTGAAAATCTCAGGGAGGACTTCAACAAAGAGATAGAAGAGTTGGAAAAGAGCCATTCAGAGTTGAAGAACACAGTAACTGAAATGAAATATTCAATGGAGGGAATGAATAATAGATTGCTGCAAGTAGAAGAGACTATGAGATGGAAATTAGAGAAGAGGTAAACAGCAAAGCTCAGGAACAAAGAGCAAAAAGAAACTCTAGGAATGAAAGAATGTTGAAACCTGTGTGGTAACTTCAAATGAAACAACATTTGCATAATAGGGGTACCAGAAGAAGAAGAGAAAGACAAAGGGATAGAAAGTCTCTTCAAAGAAGTAATTGCTGAAAACTTCCCCCATCTGGGGAAGGAAATAGGCACCCAGGTCCTAGAAGCACAGAGAGTTGCTAAGAAAAGGAACACCAGGAAGCCAACACCAAGACAATAATTAAAATGACAAATTTTAAGGATAAGGAAATGTTATTGAAAGGAGCCAGAGAGAGAGAGAGAAAACATTACTTATAAGGGAAGCTCCATCAGGCTTTCAGCAGACTTCTCAGCAGAAACTTGAAAGGCCAGAAGGGAGTGGCATGAAATATTTAATGTATTGAATCAGAAGGACCTTCAACCAAGAATCCTCTAATAAGAAAGATTATTATTCAAATATGAAGGAGATATTAAACATTTCCAGATAAACGAAGGATAAAGGAATTTAAAACCACTAAGCTGGCATTACAGGATATGTTAAAGAGACTTCTGTAAATGGAAATGTTCTTAAGATTAAACAGTTTCCAGCATTGAAAATAAGACCACAGTAAAGGAAGTAGACCAATTAATTACTAAACAAGTACGAAATTAAAACAAAGCAAAACAGAAAAGTAGTAAAACCAACACTACACAAAATCAAAGAATACACAACAAATGCAGATTATGACATTTGATATATAAAGTGTGGAGGAGGAGGAAGAAGAGAAAAGAAGTATTTTTAGATTGTGTTTCAAATAGAGTAATCGCCAACTTAAGATAGACTTATATAGTCAGGAAACTATCCATGAACCTTATGGTAACCACAAACCTAAAACCTATAATAGATAACAGAAAAAATTAAAAAAGAGATATCCAATCACAACTCTACAGAAAACTATCAAGTAACAAGATAAGAGCATAAGAGAGGAATACAAAAACAGCAAGAAAACAATAAAATGGCAATAAGTACATATATATAAACAATTACCTTAAATTTAAATGGACTAAATGCAACAATCAACAGTGGCAGAATGGATAAGGAAACAATACTCATCTATATGATGCCTATAAGACACAATTCAGACTTAAAGACATATGCAGATTAAAACTGAATGGAAGGAAAAAGATATTTCATGCAAGTTATAGGGAGAATAAACTAGAAGTAGCAGTACTTGTATCAGACAAAATAAACTTCAAAACAAAGAAAGTACCAAGGACAAAGAAGGACTACATGAGGATAAACAGATCAGTTGAACAAGAGAATATAACCATTATAAATATATATGCACCCAATAGAGGAGGACCTGAATATATAAAGCAAATAATAACACAATTAAAGGGAGAAATAGACTGCAATTTATTCATTTTAGGAGACTTTAACACACCACTAACATCAATAGATCAACCAGACAGAAAATAAATAAGGAAACAGAGGCAATGAATGATACATTAGATCAGATGTACTTAACAGATGTATATAGAACACTCCACCTGAAAGCATCAGGATACACATTTTTCTCAAGTGCACATTGAAAGTTCTCCAGAACAGATCACGTACTAGGCCACAAAAAGAGCCTCAACAAATTCAAAAAGACTAAAATTGTATTAAGCAACTTCTTAGACCACAATGGAATGAAACTAGAAATAAATTACACAGGGAAAATAAAGAAGCCCACAAGTGCATGGAGGATAAACAACATTCTTCTAAATTATCAATGGATCAATGAAAAAATCAAAACAGAAATTAATACAAATTAAGATAAAAATACACCAGTCCAAAATTTGTGGGATGTTGCAAAAGCAATTCTAAGAGGGAAGTACACAGCCATACAGGCCTACCCCAAGAAACAAGAGCAAGCCCAAATAAACAGTCTAAAATTAAAATTAATGAACTGGAAAATAAAGAACAAATGAAACAAAGTTAGTAAAATGAGGGACATAAAAAAAATTCGAGGAAAGTTTATAAAATGATAGCAAAAAATATCAATGAAACCAAGAACTGGTTCTTTGATAAAATAAACAAAATAGACAACCCCCGTAGCCAGACTTATCAAGAAAAAAAGAGAGCACATAAACAAAATCAGAAATAAAAAAGGAATAGTTAAAACAGATACCACAGAAATAAAAAGAATTATTAGAGAATTATATGAAAAATTATGTCAATAAATTGGACAACCTGGAAGAAATGGACAAATACCTAGACTAAATGGACAAATACCTAGAAAAACACAACCTTCCAAGGCTGACAGGAAGAAACAGAAAACTTGAACAGACCAATTACCAGTAACAAAATTGAATTGGTAATCAAAAAAGTCACAACAAACAAAAACCAGAACCATGTGCCTTCACAGCTGAATTATAGTAATCATTTAAAGAAGAGCTAACACCCATCCTTCTAAAAGTATTCCAAAAATTAGAAGAGGAGGGAACACTTCCACACTCATTCTAAGATTTCCGCATCAATCTAATACCAAAACTAAAGACACTACATAAAAAGAAATCTATAGAGCAATATCCCTGATGAACATAGATGCAAAAATCCTCAGTAAAATATTAGTAAACCAAATTAAAAAATACATCAAAATGATCATCCCTCACAAAAAGTGGGATTTATTCTAGGAATGCAAGAATGGTACAATATTTGTAAATCAATTAATACCCTATGCCACATCAAAAAAAAGGATAAAAACCATATGATTATCTCAAGAGATACTGAAAGCATTTGATAAAATTCAACATCCATTCATGATGAAAACTCTCAACAAAATATGTACAGAGGATACATACCTCAACATAGGAAAGGTCGTATACAACAAGCCAAAGCTAACATCATACTCAATGGCAAAAAACTAAAAGCTTTTCCTCTACGATAGGAATAAGACAAGCATTTCCACTCTCACCACTTTATTCATGATAGTATTGGAGGTCCTAGCCACAGCAATCGATAACACAAAGAGATAAAAGGCATCCAAATCATTGAGGAAGAAGTGAAACAGTCACTCTTTGCAGATAACATGATATTATATACAGAAAACTCTAAAGATTCCACCAAAACTATTGGAACTAATAACTGGATTCAGCAAAGTTGCAGGATAAAAATTAATACATGTAAATCTGTTTCATTCCTATATATTAGAAAATAACTAGCAGCAAGAGAAATCAGGAAACCAATTCTACTTACCATTGCATCAAAAATAATAAAATACCTAGGAGTAAACCTAACCAAGGTGAAAGACCCATACTCTGCAAATTATAAGACACTCATGAAAGAAATTAAAGAAAACACCAATAAATGGAAATCTATCCTATGCTCATGGATAGGAAGAATTAGTATTTCTCAAATACCTATCCTGCCTAAAGCAATTTACAGATTTAGTGCAATCCCTATCTAAATACCAATGGCATTTTGTAATGAACTAGAACAAATGATCCTACAATTTATATGAAACCAAAAAAGACCCTGAATAGCCAAAGCAATCCTGAGAAAGAAGAACAAAGCTTGGGGTATTAGGCTTCCTGATGTAAAGCTATACTACAAAGCTACAGTGATCAAAACAGTATAGTATTTGGCACAAGTATGGACCCATAGATCCATGGATCAGAATAGAGAACCCAAATATATTCCTACACATATATGATCAATTAATATAAGATAAAGGAGCCATGAATATATAATAGGGAAAAGAAAACCTCTTCAATAAGTGGTGTTTGGAATACTGGACAGCTACATGCAACAGAATGAAATTGGATTATTGTCTAACCCCATACACAAAGGTAAACTCAAAATGGATCAAATGCCTACATGTAAGACATGAACCCATAATACTCTTAGAAGAAAACATAGGCAAAAATCTCTTGAACATAAGAATGAGCAATTTTTTTCCTGGGCACATCTCATCAAGCAAGATAAACAAAATAAAAAAAATGAACAAGTGGGACTGCATCAAACTAAAAAGCTTCTGTACAGCAAAGGACACCATCCACAGAACAAAAAGGCAACCTACAGTACTGGAGAATACATTCTTTAATGTTATATCCGATAAGGGGTTAACATCCAAAGTATAAAAATAACTCATATAACAACATGAAAAAAATCAACCCAATTAAAAACTGGGCAGAGAATCTGAATAGACAGTTCTCCATAGAAGAAATATAGATGGCCAACAGGCACATAAGAAGATGTTCCACATTACTAATCATCAGGGAAATGCAAATCAAATCCACAATGAGATATCATCTCATATCGTTTAGAACAGTCCTTATCCAAAAGAGAAGAAATAAAAAGTGTTGACAAGGATGTGGAGAAAAGGGAACCCTCCTACATTGTTGGTGGGATTGAAAATTGATGAAGCCCTCTGGGCAAAGCAGTATGGATGTTCCTCAAAAGACTGAAAATAGAAATACCATGTGAGCCAGTAATTCAACTTCTAGGTATTTACCCAAAGAAAACAAAATTCCTGACTCAAAAAGGTGTATGTACCCCCATGTTTAACTCCATATTATTTATTTACAATAGACTAGTTATGGAAGCAACCAGAATGCCCGTCAATAGATGAATGGATAAAGAAGGTGTGGTATATATACACAATGGAATATTATTCAGCCATTAAGAAAAAGAAATCATGCCATTTTGAACAACACGGATGAACCTAGAGAGTATTATGTTAAGTGAAATAAACAAGGCAGAGAGAAACAAATACCATATGATTTCACTTATTTTTGAAATCTAAAAACAAAACAAAACAAAATGAGCAAGATAGCAGTTGACTCATAGACACTGAGAAGTGACTGGTGGTTACCATGAGGGAGGGGCTTGAATGGGTCAGTGCAGAGTGTGAGGTGGATAAAGGCACACAAATATCCTCAATCATAATGTCAGTTGGTCACAGGATGGTCACAGGATCATGAAGAATATAGCAAATGATTCCATAACATCT
>JAVSCE010010055.1:0-83591 GCA_032199065.1 Smutsia gigantea
AAAGAAGGGCTGTGTGATACTCATACATAAAAATTTAAAGTTTCCTTTATGTACAGTAATGGGAAGTGGAAAATGTAGATGACTAATAAGTCAAAATATAACTTTTCTCAACCTAAAAGATGATAATGTGGCCTATATATGTGTCAGTAGATAATTCAGTTTTGCAAGCAATGAGTAAAAAGTGACAATCACTAGTGGATTATATTAAAAATACTAGCTACCTTTTAGCATTCAGAACTGTTTATTTAAGAAGAATAAATCTAATTATCATGGAAAATAACTCTTAAACTCAATATTCACTAAGAAGAAAGTTATAGAAAAAAACAAACACAAATAAATTATAAAAATGTTTATAATAAAAATATGAAAAGTATGTTTTTAAAGTAAAATAAAAATTGGTGTAAGTATACAGTCTGATGCTCTTTTAACACTGAAGAAATCATAGTAAAAGTCTATCATTAATTCAATAATCATTTGGATACTTATTTGCTGAGGAAATAAAAATGAATGTTATATAGGTCTTACACTCAGGAAGCTCACCTTCTACCAGCTGGGATTGGGGTGGGCAGAGCACATTAAGGCAGATAATGTTAATGTACAGATACAATTTTTTAATAACAGAAATGTATTTGAGGCATAAGAATATACTATAGGGGTAATAAAGATCTGGATATGTGGTGGGGAGCCAAGAGAAGGTAACAACTAAGTGAAGCCTTAAAAGATAAGTAGAGGATGAGCAGGTAAGATGGAATACTGGTAGGGATTGGTGGAGAGAAAGTCAGGAGGAGACTAAATAAAAAAGAAAGTCTAGAATAATTGTGGTTTGGGAAAACAGCACTGTAAATATAACAGAAATTTAAAAAACATATTTTTCTACCTTCATATTTTAATATTTTTACATGGCATAAATTGTGTGTATGTGCAGTAAATATTTTTCTAGTTTTTAATAAGATGAATATCTCTTGCATAACAACCTATCTATAATTTCACCAATGATTCATTCAGTCTGTGTATTCATTTGTTAATTAACCAAAATTTAAACTTCTAATAACATTGTGCTAAAGTCTGAGGATACAGTCATGAATAAAATGGTTCCCAATACAGAATCCCAATTTAAGGACATTTTAACCTGGTGTATGAAGTTAGGCGATAATTTGGGAAACGTTTCTCTAAGGAAGAATGTATAATATGAGATGGAATGGGAAAGAAGGAATTGGGAATGGGATGAGAGTGGGTGCCTCCAGGCAGAGAGAGAAGCTTTTAGAAGGGAAGGGCATGGAGCCTTAGGAGAACCGCACAAAGGGCACTGCAGCTGGGGTTTAGCAGCTGGGAGGTGAGCAAGGAGCAGATTAACTGGTGTCCCTTCAGAAGGCATGATGAAGATTTTGGGAATTGTGTGAAAAGCAAGGGAAGGCACTATCATGATTGAATAGGAGTGGTATAATCAGGTTTGTATTTGAAATCAGACTCAGGAGAATTGATTACAGGGTTCAGGAGTGATTAGAAGGAGACCCGTTGTGAGGCTACAGCAGTAGGAGCTGTTGTAGATTAGGATAGTAGTAATGGAGAAAAGTGAAAAGCGGCCTGACCAGGGAGAGATTTACAAGTACACCAATAGGCTCGACTGTCTGAATGTGAGAGGAGAAGGAAACGAGGCACCAAGATCCATCCCCAGTTTTCTTGTTTACACAGTTCATTGGTGGTTATCATTAACTGGATTCTCTCATAACCACTGTGATTTCAACATTCATGGCTCAGTTCAGAGTTTGCCTTTTCATACAAGGTTCTTCATTGACCATATTATTTCCAGTGGCATGGTGAAGCTACTCTGCTATTTTTCTCATCACCCTGTTTATTTCTCTCCTCATAGTTATCACAGACTACAATTATCTTATTTCCATACAAAAATAGACAGATATATTGAATCTGCCTCAAGTCTTCTGTGCAAAGAGGCAAGGTAAAAATAAAGTTTTCCACATATCCTAGCTTATGACATCATTAAAATGTCTATCTCTACTAGTTCTTTTACTAAATTCTAAAATTATTTCTTAGAAATAAGCACATGTACACTGAGAAATCTTATGAGTATTGTTAGGATTAGTAAATTAATGCCTGTATTGAAGTGGTCAGATTATATCTAGGATTTGAATAGGGATGGGGAAACCCTGCAGGTTTAGTTAAGGATAATGATTATGACAGAGATGAATGCTCTTTACATTTCAAATTTTGACACAAATAAAACCAATTACCTTTGAAATAAGCATTGACATTTTATGAAATTTTTTTACATAAAACATTAATCAAGTGCCAAAATCATTCATGAATACTCATCGTGTTTAAAATATATAGTTGCCACTTCTTTGAAAGATCTACCTACTTTGCTATACATCTGAGTCAAGTAGGTAAATAAACAATTAAATACCTCTATCTTATAACTGTAAGTAGGTTACATAAGCCTGAAGTCTTGGAAACCCCACCAATCTCTGATAAAATTAAGATGCAATTTACTTTCATTCACTATTTGATCTACGGAGATTAAAATAATGGGGAAATTGCCATAATGGACTAGACTCAGGGGAAGATGGTAGAGTAGGAAGATCCTGAGCTCATTTCCACCCATGGACACGGCAAGGCTACAAATACATATATTGCATCTCACACTGAGAACAATCTGAGGACTAGCAGAAGAGCTCTTCCACAGCTAAATATATAAAGAAATGGACACACTGAGAAGAGTAGGAGGGGCAGAAACATGATTAGGAACCAAAACCCACATTCAGTGACCCACAAGTGGGAGGGATATCACAGGCTCAGAGATCATCCATGAGGAGCTGAGGGATTCAAGTTCCACACTGGGCATGCCCCTGTCCCCCACCTGGGGATCTGCACTGGGAATACAAGCCCCAATACATCTGACTTTGAAAATCAGCAGGGCTTAACCAGGAGAGGTAGAGGGGTATAGGAAACCAAGCCTCCATTCTTAAAGGACCTGCACACAATATCACTAAATACGACTTAGCAAAAAAGACAACAGTTTGAAAAACACCTAGGCTGCACAAAGAGACTTATTAATTTTAGGGGGTGTGCTAGAGGGGCAAGGATCTGTAGGAATTTTCTCCAGGAATGGAAGTGCTGATGGATACAATTTTTCTTGTCCTCCTTCAGTCTACCTGGTCTGACAGCAGGAGGTGGCATTTCTGCCACTCTCTGCCTGCCTTGCTAGCACTACTCACCCCACTCCAGGTTCCCCTTCAAACCATACCTAATTTACCCACTCACCTTAGCAGGCATTCTCCCAAAGCAGCCCCTTCCCCAAACAGAGCAGGTAGGCAATCTCAGTTGAGAGCAGCACCCTCCCAAATTAACTACTATGCACATACATGGAGGGCAGCCCAGGTTGGGACTGTCACCTCTCAAATGTGACTTCTGCCATAGGAAGGGGGGATCCCCACCCCCCAGCATGCCTGCAGTAGCCCCTACCTAGTCACAACAGGAAGGTGCACACAGCCCACTAGAAGACACCCCTGAAGCACCTGGTTCTGGTGAACAGAGGTTATTGCACTACTGGCCCTCACAGGACACCTTTTATAGAAGCCCACTGTCTTGATGACCATGGGATACAGCTGATCTACCAAACACAGAAACAAACACAGAGAGTCAGACATAATGAGGAGACAAAGGAATATGTTTCAAATGGATGAACATACAAACTGCTGAAAACGAAGTAAATGAAACTGAGATAAGCAGTCTACCTGAAAAATAATTCAAAGTAATAATACTAAAAATGCTTATTAGACTTGATAGAAGAGTGAATAAACTCAGTGACAACTTCAGGAAAAGAGATAGAAAATACAAAATAGAATTTATCAAAGCTGAAAAACACAATAAATGAAGCCGAAAACACACTAGAGGGAATCAACAGCAGATTAGAGGACTTACGAGAACAGATCAGCTTTCTGGAAGGGAGGGTAGTGGAAATCATCCAAGCTGAAGACCAAAATGAAAAAATAATTTTAGCAAATGAGGATAGGTTAAGGGACCTCTAAAAAAACATTAAGCACATCATAGAGGCCCCAGAAGGAGAAGACAGAGTGAAAGGGACAGAAAACTTACTTGAGGAAATTGTAGCTGAAAACTTCCTTAACCTGGGAAAGGAAACAGACATCCAGGTCCAGGAAACACAAAAGAACTCAAACAAGATGAACCTAAGGAGATCCATCTTAAAAGCAGCAAGAGAAAAGCAAGTATTTATGAAAAAAGGAAAAATCATAACTCTATCAGATGATTTCTCAGCACAAACTTTGCAGGCCAGAAGGGAGTGACATGAAATATTTAAAGTGCTCAAAGGAAAAAATGTACAGCCAAGAATACTGACAAGGTTATCATTCATAAATAAAGGAGAGATACAGAATTTTGCAGACAAACACAAGTTAAAGGAATTCATTACCACTAAAACAGCCTTACAAGAAATATTAATAGGACTTCTTTAAGTGGAAAAGAAAAGGCCATAATTATAAGTATGGAAATTATGAAAGAAAAGAAAAAATAACTGATATAAAAGGAGTATATCAATTACTTATAAAGCTAGTGTGAAGGCTGAAGGACAAAAACAGTAAAATCAATTATATCTACAAAATTAGTTAAGGGAGGCACAAAATATAAAAATGTAAAATATGACATTAAATACATAAAATAGGGAGTGGGTGAGTAAAAATATAGTGCTTTTAGAATGTGAAATTAAGCCATCATCAACTTAAAATGTACTGTTACACACATAGGATGTTAAATATATAACTCATGGTAATCACAGACAAAAACCTACAATAGATACACAAAAAATAAAAAAGAAAGGAATTCAAGCATAACACTAAAGAAAGTCATCTTTCCTTCAAAGGGAAGAGAACAAGAGAAGAAAGGAACAGAGAACTGTAAAAACAAGCAGAAAACAATGAACAAAATGGCAATAAGTACATATCTACCAATACTACTTTAAATGTAAATGCATAAAGTGTTCTAATCAAAAGACTTAGGGTGACTAAATGAATTAAAAAAGACCTATCTATATGCTGCTTATAAGAGTTGCACTTCAGACCCAAAGATGCACACAGACTGAAAGTGAAGAGAATTAAGAATATATTTCATTCAAATGAAAACAAAAAAAGCTGGGGTAGTAATACTTATATCAGAAAAAATTGACTTTAAAGCAAAGACTATAACAAGAGACAAGGAAGGGCATTACATAATGTTAAAAGGATCACTATAAGAGAATATAAAAACTGTAAATATCTATGTGCTCAACATAGGAGCACCTAGATATATAAAGCAAATATTAACATAGATAAAGAGAGAAATTTACAACAATATAATAAGAGCAGAAAACTTTAACGTTTCACTTACATTGGTGGATAGGCCATCCAGTCAGAAAATTAATAAGGAAATATTAGCTTTGAACAACACATTAGATCAGATGGGCTTAACAGACTACAGGACATTCCATGCAAAGACAGCAGAATACAGATTCCCTTCAAGTACACATGGAACAATCTCCAGGAAAGATCACATTAGACCACAAAACAAGTCTCAAAAAATTTATGAAGACCAAAATCATATCAACCATATTTAACCACAATGGTATGAAACTAGAAGTCCCTACAAGAAAAGGTGAAAAAAAAACAAACATGTGGAGGCAAAAGAACAACTATTCATCAACCATTGGGTGAAAAAGAAATTAAAGTGGGAATTAAAACAAAACAAACCATGAGAGAAATGAAAATAACAACACACAACACAATGGTTCAAAATCTTTGGAATGCAGTGAAAGTAATTCTGAGGGACATTTATAGCAATACAGGCCTACCTCAAGAAAAAGAAAAAACTCAAACCATCTAACTTTACAGATAAGGAAACCAGAAAAAGAACAAAGCCAAAAGTTAGTAGAAGGAAGGAAATGATAAAGATCAGAGTAGAAATAAATCAAATAGAGACTAAAAGCAAACAAAAAAAGCAAAAGAAGAAAAATATCATGAATCCAAGAGCTATTTCTTTGAGAAAATAAACAAAATTGATAATCCCATAGCCAGACTTATCAAGGAATAAAGTCTCAAATAATTAAAACAGAAATTAAAGAGAAGTCACAGCCCAAACCACAGAAATACAAAGGGTTAGAAGAGACTATTACAAAAAAGTATACGCAAACAAGTTGGGCAATCTAGAAGAAATGGATAACTTACCAGAAACATGCACTCTTCTAAGACTGAATCAGGAAGAAATAGAAACTCTGAACAGACTGATTACTAGAATGAAATTGAATTAGTAACCAAAAATCTCCCAACAAACAAAAGTCCAGCACCAGGACCAGATGGCCTCACAGGTGAATTCTACCAAACATTCCAAAAGGAGTCAATACCTATCCTTCTCAATCTATTCCAAAAAGCTGGAGAAAGAAATGCTTACAAATTCATCTTATGAGGACAGCCTTACCCTGATACTGAAACCAAAGATATTACAAAAAAAGAGGAAAATTACAGTCTAATATCCCTGATGAATATGGATGCAAAACTCAAGAAAATGCCTGTACTTTGAAAACTATAAGATATTGAAAGAAATTTAAAATAACATACATAAGGGAAAAAATACATTCCCTAGACTGGAATAATTAACACTGTTAAAATGTCCATACTACCCAAAACATACTACAAATACAATGCATTCCTTATCAAAATACCAATGGTATTTTTTCACCGAACTAGAACAAATAATCCTAAACTTTTTATGGAAACACAAATGACCTTGAACAGCCAAAGCAATATTGAGAAAAAAATAACAAAACTGGAATTATCACAATCTCAGATTTCAAACTATACTACAAAGCTATAGTATTTAAGACAACATAATATTAGCACAGAAACAGACAAATAGGTCAATGGAACAGAATAAAGAGTACAGAAATATACCCACATTTATATGGTCAATTAGTATACAATAAATGAGGCAACAATACAGAATGGGAAAAAGACAACTTTTTCAATAAATGATTGTTGGAAAACTGGACAGCTACATGCAAAAGAATGAAACTAGTCCACTTTCTTATATTGTATACAAAAATAAACTAAAAATGTATTAAAGACCTAAATGTAAGAGCTGAAATCATAAAACTATTAGAAATATATAGGCACTAAACTTTTAGACATCCATATTAGCAATAATTTTTTGAATCTGTTTTCTCAGAAAAGGGCAACAAAAGCAAAAATCAACAATGGGACTACATCAAACCAACAAGCTTTTGCACAGTGAAGAAAACCATCAAGAAAATGAAAAGACAATCTACTGGATGGGAAAACATATTTACAAATGATATATAATCTGTCCATCTATTTATCTTTGTATCTAATAAGTAGTTAATATAAAAAGGGCTCATACAACTCAACACCAAAGTAACAAACAATCCAATTAAAAAATGAGCAGAGGACTTGAATAGGGATTTTCCAGAGAAGACATACAGATGGCCAACAGACACATGAAAAGATGATCAACATTGCTAATTGTCAGGGAAATTCAAATCAGAACCACAATAAATTATGACCTCACACCAGTCAGAATGACTAGTATCAAAAAGAAAAAATAAGTGTTGGCAAGAATGTGGAGAAAATGGGCCTTTTGTGCACTGTTGGTGGGATATAAATTGCTGCAGCCACTATGGAAACAGTGTGGAGGTTCCTCAAAAAATGAAAAGTAGAACAATCATATGATCCAGTAATTTCACTTTGGGGTATTTACCTGGAGAAATGAAAATGCACATTTGAAAAGATATATGTATACCTATGTTTATCACAGCATTATTTATAATAGCCAAGATATGGAAGCAACCTAAGTGTTCACTGATGAATGAATGAATAAAGAAGATGTGGTGTACACACACACACACAGGAAAACTACTCAGCCATAAAAAAGAATGAAAGCTTTCCATGTGCAATGACATAGATGGAACTATAGGGTATTGAGTGAAATAAGTCAGAGAAAGAAAACTACCATATGATTTCACTTACATGAGGAATCTGAAAAGAAAAAAATGAACAAATAAAACAGAAATAGATTCATAAGTACAGAGAACAAACTGATGGTTGTAGAAGGGATAGTAGTTGAAGGATAGGCAAAATAGTTGAAAGGGATTAAGAGGTACAAACTCGCAATTATAAAAGAAATAAGTTGCTGGTATATAAAGTATAGCATAGGGATATAGTCAATAATATTGTAATAACTTTGCATGGTGACAGATGGGAACTTTACTTACTATGGTGAGCATTTTGTACTGTATATAAATGTTGAATCACTATACTTGTACTCCTGAATCTAATATAATAATATATGTCAACTGTTCTTCAATTAAAAAAAAGAAGAATGAGGAAATTAAAATCTAGGTGATAGGATTCAATATAGCAATCCTGGGCAAATAACTATAAATATAAAATAATGTAAAATAGCAACAATATTTCCAGATCTTCATATCCTTCTTTAGAAAATGCAGGAAGAACCCTACTTATCTCAAAATCTGTCAGTAGCTTTTGTACAAACAAAAGAAAAGACACTTTGGTTACCTTGAAATAAACTATTTCCCAGTTACAATCCAGGAATTTGTTTTTCATATAATAGTTGAACCGGGTAAGGAAGTATTAAGCATCTCTTATTTTACACATAAATAAATATGGAAGATATTCAAAGCTGTAATTTCACAGAATTTTAAAGTGAAAAAGACTGGAGGGTTTATAAATTAGAACAAACTATTTTATAGGTGCAAAATAGAAAATATAAATCCCTTTTTGAAATTGAGTCTAAGCAAGAAATCAAGCTGAAGCAGATGCCGTGATTTAGTAAGTAATTATTAAGAAAGGTGAGAAAATAGAAATTTTGCTGTATCTGTTTGATGAGGCATGGCTCTGAACTAATTTGTTGGCTTTCAATAAAAACTGGAAAATATTTTTTAAAACATTAATTTGAAGACCGATTTATCTGTTTTTTTCCATCCATACATTTACATTTGTGTCTACCTATCCTTCTATCTATCCATCCATCCACCCACCTATTAATTTTTCTCTCCCCTTCTCACTTGCTCCCCTTTACTCCTTGTATTATTGCTGGGGTATAGTTCCCTTTGTGCATAACTTTTGCCTTTCCCTTTCTGACATATTTTATTTTTTATTATATCTCATCATTATGAGAGTGTTCTCGATAGTATGTAATAAATTTCTTTGTGATATTCTGACTATACAGGTTTACATTTTCTCTAGTGAAATGTAACCCACTCTCTTTCACCACACAAAATGTAATCTATAATTTCACCAGTATGTAAGCGGTTTGAATTCCTTTGTGAATCAGAAACCATCAGGATTCCTTGCCTGTCTTCTTCCTCCTGGCCTGACTGCAGGAGACAAAACGTAACTCATTTCTTTACAAAAATGAAAACATAAAGTTCAGTTTCCCCAACTAAATTAAGCATCCTGACCCACTGGCTTGTGTACAGTCGATGTTACCAATCCTGGAGACATCCAGTGAGTGACATTCGGGGAGTGAATAGTATTGATAATGAAATGAATGATCTCCCCATGGAAGAGATGTTGCTCCTCATGGCAGACACTGTGATCCAAAGGTGTTCTTTCTTTTAAAGCCAAGAAATTCCCCAGAGGCACTATAAAGCTATGAAGTAATTGTCTCACACTCCAGGGCACATTCACGCACAAATTCTTGGGTAGGGGAAAGTGAATACACTGTTTAAATGAGAGAATCACCCCTTCCTTTCATTTTCCATCTATGCTTTCATTTGGGGTAAAATGTGTTCTTTTACTTTAAAAGTCTCAAGAATTACAATGGCAGAAGGAGGAGTAATCAATCATTAAAAATACTTATTTCACTCTAATTTTCCAACATAGCATAAAAAATCCACTAGAGAAAAGAAGAGAGTTCAGAGCAAAGGAGAGGGGATGGACACAGGAAAGGAAGGAGGAAGCAGCAGGAAAGTGAAGGGAAAGAGGAGGAGAGTGGATGGGAAATGGAGGAGGGGTGAGAGAAGAGTAGTAGAAAGCTGAGAACTACATTAGGTACTTTCCATCTCCTAGTTCAAAGCCACTTTCCATCCTCCTCCATCCTGCTCTCTGCCCTAGGAGGTGGACTGACACATGCTGTTATGAAGAATGCCCCTCTTCTCTGGCTTCCATTTGGAATTGGCCAATGGGGAGGCTGGAGAGGTGAGTGACGTCAGGGTATTTATTCCCTTCCGTCTTCTGCTGAAAAGATGCCTGAGGCTAGGCTGTATCTCTTATCTACAAGGTCATCTTTCTTCTCAACTACTCCTTGCTTCCGATTTGTAGTCACTCTTTTGATGCAGCGACCACAGGCCTCGGGCTGGGAACAGCTCCCCACCTGGGTTCCTGCTCAATCCCTTGCAGTTCATCTTTGCTTTCCCCCATACCACTCTTCAAATGTTCTAACTGTTTGTTGTTGGGACTGCAGTATTGAAGGAGGAAATGAGCAAAGGTATGAATATGGGGGAAGATGTTTTGGGGAGGAGTGAGAGAAAATATGGACAAAATAACTTTCTGAACAGTGCCTATACATTCTCTCTTGAAGGTTTACAAGGTTAATATTTAAAAGCAGAGTTTTTTGGTCAAGAAACTTGTTCAACTACCATCTATAGTCAATGCATAGAATAAATATTTGGAGGTATAAAGGATGCACCAGGTAAAAGGGTGCATCAGAAGTGAAGAGAGACTAAATAAGTAAGTGTGTGACATCAAGGCAATTGAAATCTATTCCCAGTTTAACCAGTGTTGTGGCTAAGCACGATGTCTTGATAAAGGTAGACCCAGCTACGGCAGCCCCAACCTTGACCTTCGGTTAGTTACATAAGCCCATTCAGAGTCTTCCAAAGACTCCTGTTATATTTTAAAGATTTTATAAATTTATGAGAAGTTAAGTTAAGGCATTATTATAAACTCTAATTGCTTAAATTCTATAATCTTAACATAATTATAATATAACATGATTTTACAGATTCTACAGCATCGAACAGAAATGCTCTGGAAGAACAGGACATATTTAAAACAAAAACACTCCATCTATAAATCAAATGGGCAACAGCTGTCTGCTCTTTGCAAAGAATTGTCTCTTTTGTCACAAGATTAGCAGGTCCATGGAGGAGAGAAAAGAATAAAACATCATTATCAGTTAGAGTCACCCAGTAATTTCTGCAATGAAACAGTCCAACCATATTCAGGAATTAGCATGAAAACACTTAGCTTTCTGGGTGAATTATTACTGAATTAATATTAACCCTTGGGCTAAGTATGTAGGGAGTATATTTTAAAAGTTGCTAACGTAAGGAGATGTGCTACTGATCTCTTAATCTGATCATATCCAAGAAGAGTTATTTGCCCTGGGGTCTGAGCTACATTGTAATAAAATCAAAGGACATAAAAACTATGGCAGGAACAGTGCTGAAATTGGAGAAGCATCATTATGAATAGCAACAAGTATGGAGATGCATATGTAAGAGGGTAACTAGAGTCAATATAACCACTGTTCTTCCATGATTTAGGGTAAATAAATAGTTATGGCTCATCTGCTAAATGATCTACTGGGTAGATATTTA
Source organism: Smutsia gigantea (assembly GCA_032199065.1). Lineage (NCBI taxonomy): Eukaryota > Metazoa > Chordata > Mammalia > Pholidota > Manidae > Smutsia > Smutsia gigantea. The sequence continues at coordinate 11,642 of JAVSCE010010055.1, forward strand.
TGGATTATTATACAGTATATTACTGAGGATCAGCCTGGTTAAAAACAAATAGAGAAAAGAGCAAATGGCACAGCCAGGCTTTTACTAAGGCCATCATTTGTAATATTTCTCAGGAAAAATCTCTTTCAGAAATTCTTCAGCATAGCTAATGTGCCATAGAAGGACTCTTCATTTTAGGAGTGCATAAATCCACACACAAGGATTCATCCCATAGCCCTTTTGGCATAAATGCACATCTGGTCTCTGTTTGTAATGAAATCAATTCAAAGCCCCACAGTGCATTAATAATAAAAATGTTCAACATATTGCAACGATGTAAGCCCTGCAAATTTGAGTCTGTCACACCAAAAAGATTCTGTCACCCATGTGTATACTTTTAAAACTGATAAATGATTAAGTTACAGAACATTTATCAAAAGGTAGACTTCTTTTGGTAATTATTATTTCTTCAGGAAAACCCATATGTATGCATGCTAGAAGCTTTTGCTTTGCTTGATTTATAATACCTCTTGTACTTTTATATCTGTAGTTTGCAATACCATAACAATTTTATTAAAGATAACATTATTATAAGCAACACTGTCTGGCTTAGATGAGGTTCATGGATTTGCCCTTTAAGAACAACAAAATTCTAGAATTAGTTCATAGCATTTAAGAAGTTGTCATTAAATCTTACATTAAAATGGGAAAACTTTTCCACATTAATTAAAAAATTTTTTTGACTATTTTGTTTGTAGCAATTAGAATCAACAACAAAGGACCTAGGTCTGGAGAAGCCTTCCTTGTCAGTCACAAGATTTACCTTCTGTGTTATATGGTTGACCCAAGGAGAAGAACAGTTGCTAAGATCCGGTCCTTGGGGATCCCAGATTCCATCAGGAGCCAGGCATAGATAAGTTGATACTCCTAAAATAATGATAGAAACAGTTCTGCTTTAAATATTCAAACCATCTTTCTTTCAATGATTTTATATTCATGCTGTGTTTAAATATGAGTAAAGGTAAAATTTAGATTATTGAGCTGAAGTAGTGATAATATCTATTAAAACACCATGCACAGTGTCTGGCAAGCAGCTGCCACTGGAGAAATGTAGTACAATAAACAAAAACATTCAGTATTTTTAAAATGCTTGTTGGCAACTATACCAGGTCTAGAAAACAATTTCCTGAATTAGATGAATGTGGTACCTGTCCCCATGGGCCTTTGGTGTGAGTTTTCAGAGACGAGGTAGTACTTGAGTCTTAAAGAAATCAGTTTGTAGGTTTTTCAGGAAAACAAAATGGGAAAGGGCATTCCGGATGGATGAAAAATAGTCTGTTTTGGAGAAACTCTGTGTTGTGAACTGAGGTGTACTAGACAGGGGAATTATATTTCATGAGTTGGAAGAGCAGGCAAGCCAGATCATAAACATCCTCGTCCATCATCTGTGGGTGCTGGGAAATCAATGAAGAACATTAAGCCAAGGAGAGAAATGAGAAATGAGAGAAGATACTAGTATAGTGGCATCTACTGTGTATTTGTTTTATTTACATATTTTATAGAATAATGTGAATTGTATTCATTGTATCAAGTATTAGTTTTATGAAGATCAATATGTACAACATTAGGAAAATCGGACTATTTCTGGCTTAAAAATTATAAATAGTAACATGGTTATCATTTGGGGATATTATGAATCATATAACCTAGAAAAGAGGGGTGGGGAGGCAAATAGCTGTTTAGTTTTTAGCTATTCCCTAGAACACAATGCAGTATTGCTCTCTCTAGTAATTGTTGAGTGAATGGGAGGCTGGAGCCTCCCGACCTCAACCCTGACAAGTCTGAGAGTCTTTGACTATAAAAGGACAGCTCCAGTGATTGGAAAAAGTCAGACTTTCTCTTTGGTTAAATTTCAGGCAGTTTCAATCATCGCCTTATAATATTGAAGTCCTCCACTTATTTTCTGCAGTCAGCACTTGATAGCTGGCAATAAGCATGAGAACTAGCTCATGGCAATTGGATGCTTTTCTCTGGGCAGTACAGAGAAGAGCTGGCTGTCTGGGGTAGCCAGGACATCCACAGCCTAACTGTAGCTCTGCCCAGAGACCACTCCATGGGCAAAACTATTGATCTCGCATGGATTCCCACCAAATTCTCACCTGTGACTTCTTCTGAATGCTTTTTCTAACTGAAAATACATTGCTTTAAATGGTAATTTAGCTGAGTTCAGAATTTAATCAAATGAAGTAACAGACATATGTAGTAACAAGAAAAAAAAAGAAAAGAAAATGCCGTAAAAGCAAAAAAGCAAGCTAATGTAACCAAACCCCTATAGCTTAGCTCTGTAGGACAGACTTACCTATAGTTCCTGCAGGGCACGGCTGCTTTGCTATCTGTCCTTGACGCGTCTTAAACCACATGATTTCTCGGGCTTCCACAGCCTCGCAGCTCTCTTCCAGAGCTGGGATTTGGGATGATGCTGATGGGAGGTGCGTGGTAATGTCATCAAGTACCTCGACAGCCGGAGAAGGCGTGCTGGTGCTCCGGTTCCTTCTTCCCGGAGCGGACGGGGTGGTACTCTTGCCCGGGCCCCACGCTGTGGTCCGAAGGGTGGTGGTGGCAGTGCTCCCCATGCCAAGGGGTCCTGTGGTAGAGATTTCTGAAATAAAATTCAAAAGGAAACACCTACATGGCTGCTCACGGTAGATCTTCAAGATGTCCTAATCCCTTAGCACCATTTTTATTTGATAATTCAAAGAGCCTCAAACATGGGAAAAATAAGCCAATATCAAGGTGCCAGAGTGACACTTGAGTGCCAAGCCATTTGACCAATGCCAAATATAGGATTTATGGTTCTACTCAACTCAAATCACAATAAAGAAAATGCAGCACAACACAACCCTTAGTAAGCTTCTTAATATTTCAGACCTTTTTAAGAATTAGAGGATTAAAACTTAAAGCCCTCTCCTAAGAATTTTCAGACTGGGTATATAGAAAGGGAGAAAGCTAGATATTAAATTCTTTTCACATGAAGTATAACATGAGTTTCTACGATGAAGCAATTAGGGGAGAGGGATCAGAAATTAAAGTGTTCATGAGCTGAAAAGTAAAGGCCAATTAATTCTGAATATAGTCTCCTTAACACAAGTTAGAGTGACTTGGTGATCTACCCTGATGCTCTTGGAACTGACCTACCTTAACAAAACTATCAAACTTGACATTTACTAGTGTCAAGTCTAAGTAATTTCCAATCAGTTGTGACCACAAGTTGTCTTGAAGTAGATTTTTTTTTAAATGGAGAAATGTATTCCAAGTCCCAAATAAAACCAGTTAGGTTCCTCAACCAGATATTGACAGATTATTAAACCTATAAAGTATCCAGAGGAATGTCCTAACAATACTATGGAAATAATCACTGCAGAGAATCATCTTTCTGGGAAAATACATTCTTATTTCCACCATAGGAATGCAAGAGTATACCAGTCCTCCATATTACATACACTGCATTCCCAACTGTAAGATTAGAAACTATTCTAAACCTCACTCATTGGCAATAAACTGTATGAACATTGGCTCTAGCCTGATTCAAAGTAGCTCCAGATTAAGTAACTGCAGGGAGTCCCATGGGCCTCCAGCCGTTTGTCATTCATTGTCTGCTTTCTCTAACCTGTCATCAACTTGAATGTTGCCCAGAAGAGATGCCAGATCCATCTCAGTGAATTTGCTGATATAAAGCTTCCAAAAACAGGACAGAGATGGCAGCAGTAAGGGAGTATGGATTTTCTGAATATTTAAGCATTGAAACTGTAGCATTTTGTGCAGTGATGCCCTTTGTCTTCTGGCTTGTTCTTAGGTTTTTTCTCCCTCTCTTAGATTTCCTCCTCTTTCTCTTAGACTCCCTTTGTGTGAATGATAATGTTCATAACTATATTTACTCAAAGGTCATGTAAGAAGGCAGAGTATATTTTTCCCTGCTTTTCTTCCATATACTCCATATTCCCCCAAACTGCTAAGTCTTGACAATTCTGTCTTATACCTTTATCTTTCTCTCTCCCCCCATCACCAGTATCTACGTTCAGGCCACAATCAACAATGGACAAACACAGTAGCCTTTTAACCTTTTTATTAATGAAAGCAATACCAGAACCAAATGGCAACAGTGGTACTTCCAATATCTGCTTTTGTAAAATAAAACTTCAGTATTCATAAACCATACAAAACTACCAGTCATTTCCCATCTGTACCCTGTTCTTTCTGCCACAGGGCCTTTGGATATGCTGCACTGTTTCTGTCCCCACTTCCACCTGCTCGTTCCTATTTATTCTTTGGAGCTTAGCTTGGATGACATTTCCATCAAGAAAAATTTTCATATTTACAAAGATAGGATTATATACTAACTTGTGTTTGATAAAAATTATTTCCCTATTTGTTAGCCTTGTGTCTGACCAAGAGTAAGTAAGCTCTCAGCCAAGATAGATGAACATCAGAGATAGACCAAGGAAATAGGAGACGGTCCAGTTCTAAAATATCACAAAGAAGGGAAAGGATAAATAGAGGGAAATAGCAAATGGAATAGCTAATATCCCCTATAGTTGATAGGCTAGAAAACTTATTTTATAAATACATTTTACCCTATCATTAAGAAAACTTCCAGACAATTAAAGGAAGTTGAATACCAAGCTTCTTCTTCCTCAAAATGACCGTATCTCAGAACATTCATATTTAAATTGAATAAACCCTTGTGAAACAAACACTGATAAAAGTTTAATACATTGCAAAGACTTAGTTTCATACATACATACTAATATTAAGGATCAGTACAGGACTTATGTCCTTGGAACTGTACCACAGAGAGATGTCCACAAGCAGGGTCACATCACTCTAAGTGGAAAAAGAGTCAGTTTTAAAAACGGTGCCATCCCTGCCCTTCCATTTTCTATGTGAAACTTCCAAGAAAGTCAACACCAGCTTCTGGCAAAATAAGTAATAGTGATATACATGTTGTCACCAATGCCCAAGCAATAACTTTACTTATTGTAGGACACTCAGAAAAAAGATATAGATTCACTGAAGAATTTCAGCAACACACTTTGATGGGCCGGCCATGTGACACCACATCTCATACAGTGTAGGAGTTTGTCTTTGTCTTCCAATAAGAGAGAAGTGATATAACATTTTTTTCAGTGTATACTGTTATTGAGCCTTACCTAATGATACAGTGAGTTTAGTAAAACAGTGTGCTAGTAAGTGCCTCACATGGTTGTGGCTGTGTATCACAGAAAGATTATTGTGTAAAAGAAAGTAAATTTGAGTGACTATTTACATCTAATAGTTTATCAAAATTTTGCAGTGTTCCTTATTATTTTGCCATTGTTATTGGGCTCATTATACTTATGTAGATTAGTAGTTTCAAAATTTGACCAAAAATACAACTATATTAATATTTTTCCCTCTTAACCTTATTTCCAAAAGAAAATTTCAATTCTCCTGTCCATGAAATTACTGCCAATGGCTTATTTCATTCTTATATTTTGATTAATTTTATTTTTCCTTCAGCCTGCCTTAAAAAGAATAAATATTATTTTGAATGTTATTTCAGGTTATAGTTTGTGGAGTATTCTAATGGAAAACAGTAAAATTAATTAACATTGGTATAGTACTTTATATACTGCAATTTTTAAAATTTCTACTATCTCACTGAATTCTGACTTAAAAAACATGTATAGTAATTTTAACTATGAATTCCTAATTTTACAAATGAGAAAACATAGGTTCAAATTGTAAATGAATCATAATTATGTAAATGAATCAAATTGTAAAATGAATCATAATTTACCTACTACATGTATGTGGTAAGTTAATTAGTGTCTCCTGATTCCGTAGTCCATGTTTTTCATAATGTGCTATCAAAAATGACATTATGTATTATTTCATGCATTAAAACTATGAGTCTTCCACAATGCTTTAAGAAAAGATTGAAGTAAATAAAATGATTCTAATAAAACACTGCTATCCTTGATCAAAAAACATGTTTATTATTTGGGCTAGACATTGTTATGGACTTCTTTTTTTTCCCCAGTTCATATGTAGAAGCTCTAACCCACAGGTTGAGATAAGGCTTTTAAAGAGGTTTTAGGGTTTGTTGAGATCATAAGGGTGGGGCCCTAATCCAATAGGACTGGTGTCCTAAAGGAAGCGGAAGGCATTTCAGTGATGCTGGTTAACAGATTAAAGCCCATGTGAGCACACAGTGAGAAGGTGACCACCTGTAAGTCAAGGAGAGAGGCCTCAGGAGAAACCAACCCTGGCAGCATCTTGATCTGGAAAATGTAGCCACCATAACTATGAGGAAACAAATGTCTATTCTTTAAGCCACCTTGTCTGTGATATTTTGTTATGGCAGCCCGAGAAGACTAACACAGGCATTTTCTAAAACAAAAATGGAATATTTAAGACAGAATATAAAACTATGGAATCAAAGACAAGATAAACTTCACTTCACAGTAGAAGAAATACCTTCTATTCATGAAATGCCTAGACTTTCTTCTTGATTATCCTTCATTTTTTCCCATTCTCTCTAAAGTATGTACTTCCCCCTCATGGTTTTTCCTTTGCAAACAAGTTTTCATGTTAACTTTATTCCAACATACAATATTTTGGCTGACTCAAGAAGTATTTCCTTCTCCCCACCTTCCAAGTATTTATTTAAACCTGAGATCAATTATTAAAGAAATCTCCCTAAGATTTGATAGAGGAAATAAGAAAACTAAAACCCTAACAACACTGCAGTAGCTTTGGCTATTTGTGCAGTGCTCAGGGTAGAAGAAAGTATTTCTGCCTGCTCCCATGGATATGGGAGCTGGTGGCAGCATATGTGAATATACCTAGTTTTTAAAAGGAAACATTAATATTTCCAGTCAAGAAATCATCCAATTCTTTGCAGAATACATTTGCAATACTTTGCTCTATGGCCAGCCGAGAAAGTGAAATTCTGTATACTCTCAGCTATGGGGATGTATATTTATTTTTGTAATTTGATCCTTAGATTTTTTGATTCTCTCATGGTATATTCTCCTTACTGTAAATAGAGGAAACTATCCATTCTAATTAAACATGAACTTTTAATAACCTTACTATGTAAAATAGTAAGTCAAAAAGTAGGATTTTGAAAGGGGGCATTTTTTTTTTAATCACTACCATGCCAGGAACTATGTTTTACATTTTATATATGTGCTTTAATATAGTACTCCTAAGAATCCTTGGGTAGATATATTTACCTTCATTTTGGAGATGAAAGAAATCAAATTATGTAATCTTCCTGAGTTTACATAACTGGCAAATGATAAAAACAGGGTTCTAATCCAAGCCCACCAAAATCCATCTCTTTCCATTAGGACTATGTTGTTAAAAATTTAGATAAAATTTGGGCAAGAAGAACAAATCTAGGGGTATTGTGCTCCCTGATGTCAAACTATACTACAAACTACGGTAATCAAAACAGCATGGTACTGACATAACAGACCCAAAGATCAATGGAACAGAATAGAGAGCCCAGATATAAACCCACACATATGTGGTCAATTAATATATGATAAAGGAGCCACGAAGATACAATGGGGAAAAGACAGTCTCTTCAATAACTTGTGTTAGGAAAACTAGACAGCTACATGCAAGAGAATGAAACTGGAAACCTGTGTAAATCCATACACAAAAGTAAACTTGAAATGGATTAAAGACCTAAATGTAAGACATGAAACCACAAAACTCTTAGAAGAAAACATAGGCAAAAATCTCTTGAAAATAAGCATGAGCAATTTTTCCAGGTCACATCTTCTCAGTCAAGGGAAACAAAACCGGAAATGAACAAATGGGTCTACATCAAACTAAAAAGCTTCTGTACAGCAAGGGACACAACAGCAGAACAAAAAAGCAACCTACAATATCAGAGAATATATTCATAAGAGATTTATCTGGTAAGGGGTTAACATTCAAAATATATAAAGAGCTTATATGCCTCATCACCAACAAAACAAATAACCAATTAAAAAAATGGGCAGAGGACCTGAATAGACATTTTCTCAAAGAAGAAATACAGATGGCCAACAGGCCCATGAAAAGATGCTCCATATCTCTAATCATCAGGGAAATGCAAAGCAAAACCACAATGAGATGTAACCTCACATCAGCCAGAATGGCCACTATCCAAAAGAAAATAAATAACAAGTGTTGGTGCAGATGTGGAGAAATGGGAATCCTCTTACACTGTTGGTGGGAATGTAAATTGGTACAGCCACTGTGGAAAGCAGTATGGAAGCTACTCAAAAACTAAAAATAGAAATACCATTTAACCCAGTAATTCCACTTCTAGGAATTTACTTGAAGAAAACAAAATCCCTGATTCAAAAAGATATACGCACCCCTATGTTTATTGCCACATTATTTACAATAGCCAAGATATGGAAGCAACCAAAGTGTCCACCAATACATGAATGGATAAAGAAGAGATAGTACATGTACATAGTGGAATATTATTCAGCCACAAAAAAGAAATCCTGCCATTGTGACAACATGGATGGACCTAGAGGGTATTATGCTAAGTGAAAGATGCCAGGAAAAGAAATACAAATACTACATGATTTCACTTAAATGTGGAATCTAAAACCAGAACAAAATAAAGTGAACAAGATAGCAGGAGACTCATACACACTGAGAAGTAACAGGTGGTTACCACTGGAGAGGGGTTGAGGGTGGGTGGGATGTATTAGGGGGGATAAAGGGGCACAAAAATTCTCAATCATAATATAAATTGGTCTCTGGGATGGTAGTAGAGCATGGAGAATATAGCTGATGATTCTGTTGCATCTTCGCTCCCTATGCTAACAGATAGTAACTGTTCTAGTGGGGGTGAGGATTTAATAATATGGGTAACTGTTGAATCACTGTGTTGTATACTTGAAACTAACATAAGACTGCTTATCAACTATATTTCAATAAAAAAAAACTTTAGACAAAATTTAGTGGCAGAAACACATATGAAATAACTCTTAATAAATTCAGAAATTAATTTGTAACAAACATTGATTACATTAATTTTTATTATTATTGCTACAACCAAATCCTGTGGGGAACTTTACTGAGAGCTAGTTATGGACCAGGCATTATTTTAAGCACTTTATGTGATCTGGCTCATTTAATTCTGACAATGAATCTGTGAGAAGGCACTCTTAATTACCCTCATTTTACATATAGTGAAACTGAAGCACCAAGACATTTAAAATTTTCAAATTATTAAATTTGAAATACTTTTGAAAAGTCTTAAGTAGAAGAACAGAGAAACAACCCAGATACTGTTAGCAAGACCCCATTCTAAGCCACACCAACTTGGAGGCAGTATTGAGAGCCTGAACTTGACCCACAAGAAAGCAGCCCTCCCACCACTGTTGAGAGTAAAGGAAATAATCCTCTTTGAGCTAGTTTCCTTCTGTTTTTGGCATTTCTAATTCTCCTAAAGTAAGGATTCAGGACCAGCTTTGAGAAAACACTGTAGAATCCAGAAAACTTAATACATTGTTCAGAATGTAAGTAGACAAAAAACAGCAAATAATAATGCAAAATAATAGCTGGGCATTTTCTCAGGCATATATTATATACCAGGTAGTGTGCTAATGGTGCACATGCACAACTGAAATACAGAGAGGTTAAGTGAATTTCCTAACTTCACACAGTTCATAAGTGGTAAAACCAGGATTTTAATACAGATATGTATGACTCCAAAAGCCATGGGTATCCATATTACTTGACAAAGGTTTGAAATATTTTTTTTTAAAGTATCCAGTAGGACATATACTATTAGCCTGTAAGAGAGCTCAGCTCTAGGAATTATGAGATGCATTCATTCTATCCATATTTATTAATTAAGTACCAAGTGACTGGTATTGTACCAGGAATAAAATGAATTGAGTTCAGTTATCACGTTCCTCACCCTTGTGAAGCCCTCCCTAACTTTATAGAAAAAGCCCCTGAAGACAGGAAATAAGTGAAAGGAGAGATATACAATGTTTATTCATTCGATAAGTATATATTGGCACTTGTTTTATACTACACATTGTGCTGGACCTAAGGATTCTGAGAGGAAGGAAAGGGCACTGCCCTGAGATGATTTTAATATACTGTATTTTGTGGAAGGTGCAATATCAAGCATTCTTTGTGCTACTTAGAAAGAAAAATCTCTGCCCATTAAACTCTGTCACGCTCTCTATTCTTGGGTACATTCCAACTTATGAAATGTTAAAAACTAAAATGATGAGAATCTTAGAGTCGATAAAACACTGTAATAAGAGAAATGTCTCCTTATAACACAGTAAGAAAAATAATCATTTAAAAGAGATGTTACTTGGGACAAATTATAATACCTCTCTGTGTCTTAGTTTTGTTTTTTTTCCCACTAAATGTAGATAATTTGAGAAAAAATGTCGCTGCAGATTTAAAGTACTTAGCAAAGTAAATGACAAAGATTAATAAATGTTTGCTATCAGTAATAATATTGTTATTAAATTCAACCAAGAGCTATCAATTGCTTACTGTGTGTTAATTGCTATTCTAAATGTTGGAGATACAGAAGTAAACCACAAAAACAACAGAAAATGAAACCCCTGCCCTCATAGAGCTTATATTTTAATAGGAGAGATAAACAATAAGCAGGGCAAACATTAAAAGACACAGTATAGTAGATGTTAAGCGCTAAGGGTAAGGAGAAAAACTAAAGGAAAGTAATAGGAAGTGTCGGGGAAGGGGACTGCGGTTTTTAACAGGTGTTAGGCCTGGCCTAGCTGACAAGGTGACACAGAGGACCTGGTGGAAGTGGCAGGGTTGGGCATGTGAATAACGGGAGTTTCCAGGTGGAGGGAACAGCACCTGTAAAGGCCTAGACGCAGTGAGGTGACCAGTGTGGCTGACACAAAGTGAGTGAGGGAAAACCAGTATGAATGAGATCAGAGAGCTGGTGGGACACTGTAGCACACAGGACTTCACAGATAATGGTGAGGACTTTGGCAGCTACTCTATCTGCCATGGGAAGCCACTGGAGGAAGGTTCTGAGCAGAGGAGTGACATTATCTAACTTAGGTTCATTTGGGTTGTGTTCAAGAGTGACCAAATGGGAGAACTGCTGAGGTAGGGGAAACACATATCTATTTGGCTGTACATCGGAGTGGTGGTGGTGATGATGGCTTGAACTCTATGGGATACACATAATACAAGAGCATGGAGGTGTGACAGAGGAAAGGATGGCTTTTGAGTATGGAAATTATGATCCTCAAGGGAACATAATAGGCCTATTATAATTATTGGTTAAATTGAACTCATGTTTGCTTCTTCATTTTTACAAAAGAAGAGTTAGCACTCCCCATGTAAATTCTTCTCCAGCTCCATCTCAGTTGCTGTTATTTGTTTAAAATGGAAACAACCACATAAGCATACAGACTTCAAACAGTAAGAAAATATTCCTGATGGTTCCTGAGTTATAACCAACTTAGGTATGTTGGCATTTTCATGACTGTAAAATTTCTAGAAGTTTTAATTTATGAGGATATTAGGTAAACTTTGGTGCTGACAAAACCATGCAAACAAACTGAGGAAATAAATTCAACTGATTTTGAGTTTACTGATTTTTTTGACAACTAGTAAAACATTCAAGGAGGGTAAGTAGTTAAATTGGTGTTAGGATTTAGAATAGCTCCTTACTCCTAACTTCAATATTATGTTTTATTCCCCTAGTTTTGACATCATTGTTATCCAGTTACTGGAGTTATTGCCTAATATTTGCAGTGACATATGCTTTATTATTAACTTGTGAATTGTAGTTTACCTATGAAGATAAAGTGATACTGAAATACAAGGGTTATGCATGATTTATTTATAAGTATGAAGCTAAAATAAATTCAACAAAAATAAAATTATCCTCTGTTTTTGTAAATGAAATATTCAAAGTGAATAGTGAAGAAAAGCTCATAATTTATGCTCCAAGGTTTTTCTAAGAATGCCATTTTGGTAACTTTGATATATTGCAGATGCTTGAAAAATATGTATGTGCTTGTTCTTGTTACCTATGCAGAAGTTCTTAAGAAAAACATAAAATGTAAGGCCCTATTTCAGGGTGGCTACTGTTCTTTGTTCTTTGTTTTGTTGTTTATGTTTAGAAAAAGGATATTATATTGCTTTATAAGCACCTCAACATATTTGTTAAAAACAACAATAACAACAAAACTTGAGCATTGATCTTTCATCAAATAAATCTCGGTGACATGAACAGGAGATCCAACTAGCTGCTAGAATGGGAACACAAGTTTACATGAAAAATGGTCCCTCTCCTGAAAGAGTATATATTTATACTATGGGTTGTAGAAAGCCAAAACTTGGCTCTTCCCATTACCCATCATTTCTCTGACACTAGTGAGACCATTACATTTTTTTCATCTAATTTAAATAATAAAAAGGACACATAATTGGCATATAAATGGTTCTTAATTTCAAATACAACCACAGACATTGTATTGCCTTCTAAATCACTTAATAATCAGCATATAAAGCATAGATTTGATAGATAAATTAAGACATTCCATTAAAATCATATTTAAAATATACAACTCTTCCAGTGTGAGGGGAAATTTGACATGTTTTGTTTTCCATGCAAATCTACTACCTCAAGTATATTGAAAACTCATGATGTATGATGAGTGACTGATAGAATAAATACCTATGCTTCATTTGAAAAGCATTTTCAGGTCTATGTATACTACTGTATCTCAAATACACTGAGATTTTGATAAAATTGGATTCAATAATTTGATCACCCAATCTATTTATTTAAATCTAAATTTTCCTAGAAAATTTAATATACAACAGTTTCAAATTTTTACTTAGATGATATTAATAGCTATGATACAAGTATCAGAAACTATAGACCTAGACTCAGAGGAAACTTAAATATTTCAATGGATACTATTAACTAATATTTACTTTATTTTAAAATAAAGGTCTTAAAAAAGAGACAACAGCCAAAAATGGAGTCACTGTGCTAAGCCCCACGTCAGCAAACCAAGGCTTAATACCTAATCTAATTGTAGTTACAGCCTCACCCAGGAATGTAATCTTTACCAAATTAGCCTGGAATTATCTGCTCAGTGCTAGTTAAGTAATCTACCTGGTAGACAACTTACATCTTATTTAAGGTGACTTTGCCTGAAACAACCAACTCTTTGCTAGAAAGTTCCTTTTCCCATCCCCTTCTTTCTATAACAACCTTCCTTTCTACTCAGTTCCTCAGAATCCCTTTCTACTTGGTAGATGGGATGTGGCTGGATTCAGGAATCATTGAATAAGCCAATTAGATCTTCAAACTTACTAACTGAAGTTTGTTTTATAACAAAGAAAGGTGGTAATTGTCTATGCTGAACTGAGGATTAAGTGGTTGAGTAGTTAGGCCAAGTAATTTTCTGTTATAGATCAGGAATAGAATTCAGGACTTCTATCTCTAATGCAAATGTTTTCAACTAGTCTTCAAGTTGAGAACTTAGCACTCATTTATGCACCAATTTACTTTCTTTCAGCTATCATGTCAACCATGCCTATATATCACCTTGCAAATTAATAGAATATTAAAAACATCCTGATTTTGCTTTCTCCTGATTTTTTTTTAAGAAAATGCATTCTTCAAGTAGTGATAAACGGGTCAGAGAAGCAAAATGGGGAAAACAGGATAAGTGTGCACAGGACTGTAACTTTAAAGTTTCTCTACTAAAAACAAAAACAAACCAAACACATACACATATACATACATATATATACAAATAGATGTACATCATACATATATTCCAAATTGCTAGGGAAACAAGTAAATAAAATGGATACAGATTATGTTGGGCAGTTCTAATCCAAAACAATTATGTTCATTTTCAGAGGCCTATGAAAATACCTCAAAAGCTTCATAGAACAGTGTATTTACTGTATTAATAATAAAATAAAAGGCAATGAAGTGTCCTGTAGAGAACACTGATTTTAGGTTCAAATATTAGATAGCCACCTACTTGCTGTGTGGTTTTGGGCAAATTAATCTTCCAGAAAGCCAAAATTTCCTTATCTTTATTATTATTTTTAATTGAAGTATAGTTGATATAAATTATTAGTTTCAGGTGTACAAGATAGTGGTTTGACAATTATACATATTATGAAATGCTCATCACAGTTAGTTACCAACTGTCACATACAAAGTTGTTTCAAAGTTATTGACTATATTCCTTACACAGTGTTTTTATCCTGGTGACTTATTTTATATTTGGAAGTTGGTACTTCTTAATTCTCTTCACCTATTTTGCCCCCTCCAAAATTTCCTTATTTTTAAAAATGTGGATTCTTATATTTACCTTAACAATACTGACATACAATAGATATTCAATCATAATAACATTATTTTAATCAAATTCAGATTATCCCAAGATGCCATCAACATTCAGGAGTGTTATAAACAGTCCTCTAACTTAGAACGGTAAACTATTTCCTACATTTATATAACAAGAAGTTAGACCAGCTTGAAGTAAAATCATAAAATTTATAGTTTTCACTTGAGTCTCTGAAGGACATTAAAAAACCGAGTAGTAATCTATCACTCAGTAAAACCCAGCTTTGGAAAAGATAAATGATATTGTTACTTGCACTCCAAAAGGAAATAAAAAAATTTAAGAAAAGAATAATGTAAATAAAGAGAAAAATATTTCTTCCAAATCATTTGCATGCTCTGTGGTATTTCAAATTTTGAGATGATAGGATTTGGGGCCATAAAGGATATACCAAGTCTGCTTAAAAAAAAATCCAGTATTTAGCTTTGAAAGTAAAATAGAAGGGGAGATAGGGAAGGAAAGGGACATTCCAAATCAATATTGAAATATATAATATGAACAAGACCACAATATTGTGGAATTAAAATTGTAGAGGCCCACCCACATAACTTAGGAGTCCCCAGTGACAACAGAATTCTATCTGTAGTTTGATCTCTTGGAAGCACAGACTGATCTTCATGTACAGGGTGTCAAAAATTTGTATAACAATCTCTGCTGGCCAAGTTTTGATTCTTTAGAGCCCAAAAGCCCCATGAAGGGTGTGGCTGTTTCTTGGCAGTAGTCCTCAATACCTTAAACAGCATGTGACACAGGAGGTGCTCAATTGTTTTGTTGCTTGTTCCGTAAATGCACTCTAACATCAACTGCCTTGATTCTTACAAGTTTGATCACTGATGGGCCTAGACAATATTGCCTGCCTTGCTCTCCATCACCTTTCCCACCCTAAGCTAACTAAGCCTGTGCTATTACAACAGCTTAAAAAAAAAACTTTTTATTTTGAAATAAGGACAGACTCACAGGAAGTTTCAAAAATAGTATAAAGAGTCTTTTCCATGAGCTTCTGCCAATGGTGAGAACTTGTATAGCTACAGTATAAAATCAAAGCAAGGGCATAGGCATTGGTACATGACTATAGGAATTTGACTATAAATTTTATTCAGATCTCACCATTTTTTAAAAACCTGAATTCATTTATGTGTGTATGCATATAGTTCTATGTGATTTTATCTTGTGTTAATTTGTGGAGCCACTACCATATTCAAAACACAGAACTGTCCCATCACTACAAAAGAATTGCCTTATGCCTCCTCTTTGTACTCAAATCCACACCCACCTCCCTCCACAGCTGTCTCCTGGCAACCACTTACCTGTTCTCTATCTCTACAGCTTTATCCTTTCAAGACTGGTATATAAACAGAATCATAAGCCTGACCCTTTTGAGGCTGACTTTTTTTTCAATAAGATAATGTTCTTAAAGTCCATCCAGGTGGTTGCAGCTATCAATAGTTAACAGTTATCATCTCCTAGCTTCATTATATGAATACCTACACCTTTCACCTTGTCCTTGGGGTGATCTTTGAAAACTGCAAATCTGATGTTGTTGCTCTTTAAAAGCTCACAAGTCATTTTATTACAAATTCCAAATCCTTAAATTTGGTTTAAAAAGCCCTCCAATCCTCGTGCCTACCTTTCAAGTTTCCACTTAATTCTATCACTTTTGCTGTCTCCCTTCTAACTTCTAGATTTATTTCCTGTGTACCAAAAAGGCCTTTCTCATCTTCAATGATGCAAATATTTCTGAAATACACTTCTCAGTCTTAACTATTCTTCCCTCCCATGTCCTACTTCCTTTACTTGGTTAGATCACTAATATTTTCAATATCTGTGATTTATAGTGACTGTAAAAATGGGAAAGAGCAAATGAAATAGTTGTTTTGGATTACTCATACTTGTATTCAATATATGTTTACTATTTTTAGGATATTAATTAAGAATAAGAGTTCAAGATTTCATTCTCCAAGGAGTAATCATTTTTTACACATTCCCTCCTAGGCAGATCACAAGAAGGGATATCTGCATATGAGTACCAGCTCCTATACTGGCTAGCTGTGAAACTTTGGGCAAACCAGGATGAGCATTAGGTTTTTTGAAAAAATTGGGTAAAATAGGCTTATGAATGGTAATTCAGTATTGCACATCTAGTATGGTTCCTGGAATATAATAGGTAATTAATAAAAATTTTGTGTATGTGTGAATATACATATAAGATACACAAATGGTATAAACATATAAGGAAGTTATTTGAAAGAAACAAAAAACATATTTGCCCATAATTTCCATGTCCCCCAAATTTATGCATTATGCATACAACTTACATAAAAGAGAAATTCTAAACTCTTGCATGAAAGTGAAAAGTACACTTGGTATCTACCATAATCCAATTTTATCAGCCATCACATATATATTAAATACCATGTAATATGTCTTAACTGTATATCTAATAGATCAAATCAAATCCAAAAAGAACTAGAGTTACTTGTACATCTTAAAAGAACACAAACTGATAAAAGATTTAATGTGATCATAAAACATATTAATATTTGTGTCTCAAATAATATTGTGATAATATTTGTATCATACTCTCACTGTTGAAATTAACTTCCAACAAAGTAGAAATTAATCTGTCTTATATTAAAGGCAAAGGGAAACAGTTGCATATCAAGAAATGACTATTCAGCATACACAAAATAGAAGTAAACAGAGAAATTTCCCCAGCAAGGATCTAGTAAATTTACTGTCACAAGACAAATACAATAAGTTAAATTTAATATAGATTTAATATTAATTATATATTTAAGTATAATTTAATCAAATTTAATGGTAGAGACTCAGTACTTACTTTTGTGTTTTGTAACTCACATTACTTTTACTAGTTATTCCACTCATCTTATTTATAATTACGTATTTTAAATGCAGAAGAATTTTCACCTATCACTAGCAATGAAGAACCCAAGATGGCCTTACCATTCTCCAAATCCCTGACTTCTAACCCCCAGATGATGTGAAAATTCTTAATACAGAGAAAGAAAATGAAGTAGACATAGGGGTGCATGAAGCAACTAGAAACACAATATGAGACTACAGAACAAGGCGTATAACTAAAGCTAGGCAATTTTATGGGTTGACTATAGAAAAAACCCTTTGATGTTGCATTCTTCATAAACATATTCTTTATAAAAAAGTAATGGTGATAGTCACTATGTAACAGTCATCTGATGTCTCCTTCTCAGTTCTGTGAATGGTAATATATTTTACCAGCACATTTTTTACACTTGGCCTATAACCTTTAATGAATAGCAACATCTTAAAAATGCAAAACAAACAAAAGAGAACTTCCCTGTGGCAGACTTCTTAGTGGCCCCCATGACCCCTACCTACTGTTACACTTTTGTATAATTGTTTACCCTTGAGTATGGGAGAGATCTGTCCTTTCATTTACCTTACAGAATGTGGCAAAGGTGGTGGGGTGCATGTAATTACGTGCATGATTTGCATTACATGTAGTTGCAGTGCCTGTCTTGTGAGAAGACTTTCCGTTCCGGCTTTGAAGAAGCAAGCTGCCATGATGTGAGCTGCCTACAGAGAGAGCCATAGGACATGTTGGACTTAGTTTGATTGAATGCTGCCAACAGCCACATGAGCTTGGACACAGATTCTTCCCCAGTGGAACATTCAGATGAGAACTCATCCCTGGATGACACTATGATGTGAAGCTGGGCCTGACCTCCTGTCCCACAGAATCCCTGTAATAATAACTGTGCATATTTTAGGCCACTAAATCTCTGGTAGCATTGTCATCTACCAGTCGATAATACAAGCCCTAACTTTTCCCCAGTCTTCAAAGTTTGTGAATTAGAATGTAAAATTTAGGATATGATTTAGCTTCATATCGTTATTTAGACCAGGAATTCCCAACCTTGGTATCACTGACATTTTCAGACACAATCATGTATTGTGTGGGTGTGGGTGTGGGTGTGGGGAGTTGTCCTGTGCATCGCAGCATGTTCAGCAGCATTCCTGGACTTTATGTATTGAACGTCAACAGCGCTTACTAACTCCAGTCATGACAATCAAAAATATCTCTAAAAATTGCCAAATGTCCTTTAAGGGTAAAATCACCTGTTTGAGAACCACTGATTTGGAGGAATTTCTTCTTTCACCACTAATCTGTATGCATCCAATGAGAGGGCTACTGCATGCTGATAATGGTTTTAGGATCTTTTAAATATATATTAATCTAAACATGAAAATGGCTGGATGATTGCATTTCAATTTGTGAAATGGCTCAAAGTCTGCAAATAAATGGAAACTGGGTGGCTTTCAAAAACACAGATTATGCTCTTTCAATTTCTAGTGATTCAGTGCTTCTAAGACACATTTCCACAAATCACATATTAACATTTAAAAATTGGCTTTTTTTTGCTGTTTTATTTAAGGAGAACATGCCTAACAAAATAACAGGAAACTAATGAAAAGTGCAAAATACAAAGCATGCCAATTGCATGCTCAAAATGAGTCAAGGACAGGGGGAGTTGGTGAGAGAAAGAGCAATCACAGTGGCTTCGTGTTTTCTGATTTCAGAGATTACACTGCACAGAATGAATTTCGCCAGCCTTGTTTACTATATTATATCTGCTTTCAAAGATGTTCAAATGCCTCTAGTGTCCAGTTGCTTTCTCAGCCAGAAATCTGAGAATGAAATTTCTTGCTTCATTGCCACTTAATTCAGTGATCACAAATTATTAGCTTTCACATAATGTGTTCTCATAGATGTTCACAGTTAAACATTTAAGGAAGAAATCATGAAAAACAAACAAACCTGCTCTCTGAAACTGTAACTTCCCCTTCCCATTTATTATACAGTTGGATTCACATCATTAACATGCAAATCATACTGCACTACAGTGCATTTTAAACAAAGAACTGAAAGCAGGCCTTGTAATTTCCTTATGGGTTGATACATAGAATTTGCATTCAGAGCATAAAATAAACTCTGACCATTTTATGTTCACATTTTTTGGGCTAAATTTTAATTTCATAACTAAACAAAGAAAACACTACTTTTTTTCATCTTCTCCATGGACACCAAATTAACCTAAATTTACTGTGAAAATTTAAATATTGCCATCACCAAGATAAGTTGGAAGAATACTCTGCATGTTTTTGTTTTGTTTTTCTAGAAGAAAAAATGTTTTATCATGTCTGAATTTCTGTTCTCATTTAAAAAAAAATTAACATTGAGACTAGAAATTGGCTTGAGATGCATTCAATAAGTATCTGATTTAAACTATGGGGAAAATGTCTAAAACAAAATAATAAACACATGTAAATCATCCTATAGATTATATATCCTTGATTTCTAAGTATATGATAATATAAATTATTATGGAAAGGATGGGAAAATGAAAAACAGGTTCAGAGATCCCATCTCACTTGAAAGAAAGTAGGAGCAGTGGGGGAGGAGGAGAAGACATGATTCCTTACACCCAAGAAGGCAACACAACTAACAATGACCATCACATTCTCCTGCTCACTTCCCTTCCATGGTAAAATAGAATAATAAAAGTCTTGGTGTGTCTATCACAGATACTCAATAACAAAGCCTCTCCTTTCTCCTAAAGTCTAATTTATAAGCACACCTTATTGGTAATCCTCTGGCACAGCTATTTAAGAACAATGTGTGTGTCTAATCACAACAGCTGTTTGAGATTTGAGTGTATCTGTCACTTCTTTTTGTGATACCATTCATTTATTAGACAAATATTTACTATCTACTATGTACCAGGAATTTCTAGAGACTAGATATACGGCAAAATAAGCAAAAATGCTTCCTTTCCTGAGGAGAGAAATGATAAACAAGATAAATAAGTATAATATTCATGTGTGCAAAGGAGACATTTTTGAAATTTAGACTGGTGATCAAGGCAGGCCTAACTCTAAGGTGACATTGGAAGGCAATGAGGCAGTGAGCCACAGATAGTAAGGGAAAATCGTTCTATAGAGAAGAATACCAAGTAAAAGAAACATGCCTCTTTACATCCTTCTTTCTTTCCTTGTAAAGTTATTTAAAATAACAGCTTTATTGAGATATAATTCACCAACGATGCAATTCAGACATTTAAATGGTACAATTCAATGGTTTTTAGTGTACTCATAGAATTTTGTACCCATCACCACGACCTGTTTTAGAACAATTTCATTGCCTGATAAATAGACCCCATACCTATCAGAAGCCTCATTTTCTGTAACCTCCTAGCTCTGTGAAACAACTAGTCTATTTTCTATCATTATAGATTTGTCTATTCCAGACATTTTATATGAATGGAATCATAATATGTAGCTTTTTATGAATGGTTTATTCCACTTAGTAAAACATTTTCAAGGTTCATCCATGTTGTAGCATGAATTAGTACTTCCATTATTTTTTATTACTGAATAATATCTTCATGAATGTAGCACATTTTATTTATCCATTCATCTGTTGATGGATATTTGGGTTGTTTCTACTTTTTGTGTATCATGAATAATGCTATGAATATTTGTGTACACTTTTTTACATGGACACATTTTAATTTTCTTGGGTATATACTTAGAAGTGAAATTGCTGGGTCATATGGTAGCTCCATGTCTAAACATTTGAGGAAAGGCCACACTGTTTTCTAAATGACCATACCATTTTATAATCCTGCCAGCAGTGTATGAGTGTCTCAATTTCTCCATTTCCTTCTCAACACTTAGTTATCTGTCTTTATGATTATAGCCTACTAAGTTATGAAGTAGTATCCATTGTAGTTTTGATTTAAATTTCCCTGATGGTTAAAAATGTTGACCATCTTTTCATGTGCTTATTAGACACTTGTGTATCTTCTTTGTAGAAACATCTCTTCAGATCTTTTTGCCCCACTTTTAATGGGGATGTCTTTTTATTTTAGAGTTGTAAGAATTTTTTCTATATTCTAAATACAAATTTCTTATCACATAAATGAGTTACAAATAATTTATCCCATTCTACGGGTTGTCTTTTCACTTTCTTGACAGTGCCCTTTGAAGCACAATTATTTTTTACTTTTATAAAGCCAAATATATCTTTTTTTGTTTATTATTTTTGGTTTTTGTGTCCTATCTAAGAAATGCATTGGCTAATGCAAGGTCATAAAGATTTATTCTTATGTTTTCTTCTAACAGGTTTACAGTTTTAGCTCGTTTATGTATTTTTTAAAGAATATTCTGCCAAATAGCAAAGTATCTATTCTCTACATTTTGGTTCTAAATTAGGTATTCTTTGCTCTAGGTTAACCAATTTGTGGTTGTTCATACAGGTTTTATCTAGACAGGGTACACTGTAATTGATTTGGTTTCTGCTTACTGGATTAAAGCTGTCACTTACAAAGGTTCCAAAAATTATTCCTAAATTATTTTAGTTGAAATTAAGAGTGGTCCCACTTCTTGGTTTCTTTACATAGAAATTTAATTATAAAAATAAACTTAGAGGAACTTCCGGGAAGATGGTGGCGTGAGCAGGGCAGCAGAAATCTCCTCCCAACACTATATTTATCTACGAAGATATAGCAAATACAACTATTCCTAAAAGAGAGACCAGAATACACAGGAAAGTGCACAGCGTGCAGCTACACCCGAAAGGACTCGGCACCCCAAGAGGCGGGTAAGTTACGGAGCTGTGACCCGGAGGGACTGGAGCACTCCCCCACCCCAGCGCACTGGCGGGAGAAGAGGATTCAGACACGGGAGGGAGTGGAAGTACACCCTGCGAAGTAGCCAGCACCGGTAATCTGCGTGGGGAGCGCTGACCCACATCGCGCAGTGTAGTGGAGATTGGAGAGACAAAGGGTGGAGGAACTGAGCGGGGAACCCACCAAGGTGCTTGCAGCCGGCTCCCGGGAAGGAAAAAAAATATTGTGCGCTTTCTTCAGCAGTCTTAAAGAGACAGGAGCCCAGCGGAGGAGCCGAATCACCCCAGAACACGCAGCCCAGCAGGCTGGGAGTCCTGAGGAGTTTCAGTTGCCTTAGCTGGCGACTGGGGAAGCATGGCTGTACTTACACTTCTCACTGAGAACAACAGCCTCACATTCGTTCCCACCATGGAGAGAGCTATAAAGGGCCCTGCGGAGCGTCGCAGCCACAGCTGCAGAATAGTGGGGCAACAGCGCCTCTTACAGCATCCCCACAGAATCTACTCCTGGTGGGCGTGTTTGTTTTGTTTTTTGTTTTTTTGTTTTGTTTTGTTTTCTTTTTTCTTTTCTTTCTTTCTTTTTTTTTTCACTTTTTAAAGTCTTAAAGAGCCCAGCTGACATACGTGGAAACTACCAGCAACCACTTCCATAGCCATGAAAAGACAGAGGAATATGGTTCAGACCAAAATCAACCAGACAACCCCAGAGAGGGAGCCTGAAGGGATGGAAATGCACAGCCTTCCTCAAAAAGAATACAGAATAAAAGTCATAACCATGCTGATGGACCTACAGGGAAATGTGCAAGAGCTGAGGGAGGAAGTGAGTGAAGTGAGGAAAGACAATGCAGAAAACAGACAAGCGATCAACGGGCTTAACAGCAGACTGGATGAGATGCAAGAGACTGTTAATGGAATAGAAATCAGAGAACAGGAATACAGAGCAGCTGAGGCAGAGAGAGATAAAAGGATTTCTAGGAATGAAAGAATATTAAAAGAACTGTGTTACCAATCCAACTGGAACAATATTCGCATTATAGGAGTACCAGAGGAAGAAGAGAGAGAAAAAGAGATAGAAAGTGTCTTTGAAGAAATAATTGCTGAAATCTTTCCCTCGCTGGGGAAGGTAATAGTCTCACAGTCCAAGGAAGCCCACAGATCTCCCAACACAAGGGACTAAGGAAGACAACACCAAGACACACATTAATTAAGATGGCAAAGATCAAAGATAAAGACAGAGTATTAAAGGCAGCTAGAGAGAGAAAAAAGATCACCAACAAAGGAAAACCCATCAGACTATCATCAGACTTCTCAGCAGAAACCTTACAGGCCAGAAGAGAATGGAATGATATATTTAACGTTATGAAACAGAAGGGCCTTGAACCAAGAATATTGTATCCAGCATGATTATCATTTAAATATGACGGAGGGATTAAACAATTTCCAGACAAACTAAAGTTGAGAGAGTTTGCCTCTCATACCACCACTACAGGATATCTTAAATGGACTGCTCTAGGTGGAAGCACTCCTAAGGCTAAAAAGATGTCACCAGAGAAAATAAAATCATAGCAAAGAAAGCAGACCATCCAAATACTAATAAAGGCAAAGAATAAAACACCTAGTATATAAAGAATGGAGGAGAAAGAATAAGAAGGGACAGAAATAAAGAAACATCAGAAGGTGTTTACAATTACTTAACAAGTAAGTTAAGTTAGATTGTTAGATAGTAAAGAAGCAACCATTGAACCCCTGGTAACCACGAATCTAAAGCCAGCAGTGGCAATACGTACATATCTATCAATAATAACCCTAAATGTAAATGGACTGAATGCACCAGTCAAAAGACACAGAGTAATAGAATGGACAAAAAAGCAAGACCCATCTATATGCTGCTTACAAGAGACTTACTTCAAACCCAAAGATATACACCGACTAAAAGTGAAGGGATGGAAAAAGATATTTCATGCAAAAAACAAGTAGAAAAAAGCAGGTGTTGCAGTACTTGTACCAGACAAAATAGACTTCAAAACGAAGAAAGTAGCAAGAGATGAAGAAGGACATTACATAATGATAAGGGGGTCAGTCCAACAAGAAGATATAACCATTATAAATATATATGCACCCAACACAGGAGCGCCAGCATATGTGAAACAAATACTAACAGAATTAAAGGAGGAAATAGACAACAATGCATTTATTTTAGTTGACTTTAACACATTACTCACTCCAAAGGACCAGTCAACCAGAAAGAAAATAAGTAAAGACACAGAGGCACTGAACAACACATTAGAACAGATGGACCTAACAGACATCAACAAAACTCTACAACCAAAAGCAACAGGATACACATTCCTCTCAAGTGCACATGGAACATTTTCCAGAATAGACCACACACTAGGCCACAAAAAGAACCTCAGTAATTTCAAAAATATTGAAATCCTACCAACCAACTTCTCAGATCACCAATGTATAAAACTAGAAATAAATTTTAGAAAGAAATCAAAAAGGCTCACAAATACTTGGAGACTTAAGAACATTCTCCTAATTAATCAATGGGTTAATGACCAAATCAAAACAGAAATCAAAGAATATATGGAGACTAATGACAACAACAACACAAAGCCACAACTTCTGTGGGATGCAGCAAAGGCAGTTCTAAGAGGAAAGTATATTGCAATCCAGGCCTATTTAAAGAAAGAAGAACATTCCCAAATGAATAGTCGAAAGACACAATTACTGCAATTAGAAAAAGAAGAACAAATGAGGCCCAAGGTCACCAGAAGGAGGGACAAAATAAAGAAAAGAGAAGAAGTAAATAAAATTGAGAAGAATAAAACAATAGAAAAAATCAATGAAACCAAGAGCTGGTTCTTGAAAAAATAAAAAAAATAGATAAACCCCTAGCCAGACTCATTAAGATAAAAAGAGAATCTACACACATAAACAGAATCAGAAATGAGAAAGGAAAAATCACGATGGACCCCACAGAAATACAAAGAATTATAAGAGAATATTATGAGAATCTATATGCTAACAAGCTGTAAAACATAGAAGAAATGGACAACTTCAGAGAAAAATACAACCTTCCAAGATTGACCAAGGAAGAAACAGAAAAACTAAACAGACCAATCACCAGCAATGAAATTGAATCTATAATCAAAACACTACCCAAGAACAAAACCCCCGGACCTGACGGATTCACCTCTGAATTCTACCAGACATATAGAGAAGAAATAACACCCATTCTCCTTAAAGTTTTCCAAAAAATAGAAGAGGAGGGAATACTACCAAACGCATTCTATGAAGCCAGCATCACTGTAATACCAGAACCAGGCAAAGACCTCACCAAAAAAGAAAATTACAGACCAGTATCTCTGATGAACATAGATGCAAAAATGCTCAACAAAATATTAGCAAACCGAATCCAAAAATACATCAAGAGGATCATACACCATGATCAAGTGGGATTCTTCCCAGGGATGCAAGGATGGTACAACATTCGAAAATCCATCAACATCATCCACCACATCAACAAAAAGAAGAACAAAAACCACATGATCATCTCCATAGATGCTGAAAAAGCATTTGACAAAATTCAGCATCCATTCATGATTAAAACTCTCAACAAAATGGGTACAGATGGCAAGTACCTCAACGTCATAAAGGCTATATATGACAAACCCACAGCTAACATCATACTTAATGGTGAGACGCTGAAAGCTTTTCATCTAAGATCGGGAACAAGACAGGGATGCCCGCTCTCTCCACTGTTATTCAACATAGTACTGGTGGTCCTAGCCATGGCCATCAGACAAAAGACATACAAGGCATCCAGATTGGTAAAGAAGAAGTCAAATTGCAACTATTTGCAGATGACATGATACTGTACATAAAAAACCCTAAAGACTCCACTCCAAAACTACTAGAACTAATATCTGAATTCAGCAAAGTTGTAGGATACAAAATTAACACACAGAAATCTGTTGCTTTCCTATACACTAATGATGAACTAACAGAAAGAGAAATCAGAAAAACAATTCCATTCACAATGGCATCAAATAGAATAAAATACCTAGGAATAAACTTAATGAAGGAACTGAAAGACCTATACTCTGAAAACTAGAAGACACTCCTAAGAGAAATTAAAGAGGACACTAACAAATAGAAATGCATCCCAAGCTCTTGGCTAGGAAGAATAAATATTGTCAAAATGGCTATTCTACCTAAAGCAATCTACAGATTCAATGCAATCCCTATCATACTACCAACAGCTTTCTTCAATGAACTGGAACAAATAATTCTAAAATTCATATGGAACCACAAAAGACCCCGAATAGCCAAATCAATCCTGAGAAGGAGGAAAAAAACAGGGGGAATTACACTCCCTGACTTCAAGCTCTACTACAAAGCCACAGTAATGAAGACAATTTGGTATTGGCACAAAAACAGACCCACAGACCAGTGGAACAGAATAGAAAATCCAAACATTAACCCAAACATATACAGTCAATTAATATTTGATAAAGGAGCCTTGGATATACAATGGGGAGATGACAGCCTCTTCAGCAGCTGGTGTTGGAAAAACTGGACAGCTACATGTAAGAGAATGAAACTGGACTACTGTCTAGCCCCATACACAAAGGTAAACTCAAGGTGGATCAAAGACCTGAATGTAAGTCATGAAACCATAAAACTCTTAGAAAAAAACATAGGCAAAAATCTCTTGGACAGAAACATGAGCGACTTCTTCATGAACATATCTCCCCGGGCAAGGGAAGCAAAAGCAAAAATGAACAAGTGGGACTGTATCAAGCTGAAAAGCTTCTGTACAGCAAAGGACACCATCAGTAGAACAAAAAGACATCCTACAGTATGGGAGAATATATTCATAAATGACATATCTGATAAAGGGTTTACATCCAAAATATATAAGGAACTCACACACCTTAACAAACAAAAAGCAAATAATGCAATTAAGAAATGGGCAGAGGACATGAATCACACTTCTCTAAAGAACAAATTCAGTTGGCCACAGGCACATGAAAAGATGCTCCACCTCACTAATCATCAGAGAAATGCAGATTAAAACCACAATGAGATATCACCTCACACCAGTGAGGATGGCCAACATCCAAATCACAAACAACAACAAATGTTGGCAAGGATATGGAGAAAAGGGAACCCTCCTACACTGCTGGTGGGAATGCAAATTAGTTCAACTATTGTGGAAAGCAGTATGGATGTTCCTCAAAAATCTCTAAATAGAAATACCATTTGACCCAGGAATTCCACTCCTAGGAATTTACCCTAAGAATGCAGCAGCCCAGTTTGAAAAAGACAGATGCACCCCTATGTTTATCACAGCACTATTTACGATAGCCAAGACATGGAAGCAACCTAAGTGTCCATCAGTAGATGAATGGATAAAGAACAAGAGGTACATATACACAATGGAATATTATTCAGCCATAAGGAGAAAACAAATCCTACCATTTGCAAAAACATGGATGGAGCTAGAGGGTATTATGCTCAGTGAAATAAGCCAAGCCGAAAAAGACAAGTATCAAATGATTTCACTCATATGTGGAGTATAAGAACAAGGAAAAAATACTGAAGGAACAAAACAGCAGCAGACTTACAGAACCCAAGAATGGATTAATAGTTACCAAAGGGAAAGGGACTGTGGAAAATGGGTGGGAAGGGAGGAATAAGAGGGAAAAGGGGGCATTATGACTAGCAGACGTAATGTTGGGGGGGCACGGGGAGGGCTGTACAACTCAGAGAAGACAAGTAGTGATTCTATAGCATCTCACTATGCTGATGGACAGTGACTGTAATGGGGTTGCTGGGGGGGACCTGATGAAGGGGTAGTTTAATGACCATAATATTGCACATGGAATTGTAGATTAATGATACCAAAATAAATTATATTAAAAAATAAATAAATAAACTTAGAAAATAGAACTTTGACATTTATCTCTCACTGTTATTATATAACAGTTTTGTTTTGTTTTGTGAAACCAGAAAGCTACGCAGAGATGCCCCTGTCATTAAGACTGTGTAACAGGAGTGCTTAAACAGGTGGAGACCAAAGCCCACATGTCACAAACACCTCAGGTACATGTTCTCCCTACTTTGGAGAACAAGACAATAGTTGGGTCCCATCAGTAGCTAGGCTGAGACAAGTGATTTACCCTCTGCCCTCTCCTCCTTCAGGCCAAAGACATCTTCTCAGTGAGGGCTTTGCTGGGCACCCATCTACAATTGCATGCCACATATCCACTCTGTCTTTCTTGCTGACATTTCCTTTTAGCTGGTTTTACCATCTAACATTTCTTAGCTCTTATGTTTAGGTTTATGATCTGTATTTAGTTTTTGTGCATGATATAAAGTATGGGTCCAAATCCATTCATTGGCAATGTGGATATCCAGCTGTCCTGGCACAACTTATTGAGAAGACCACCATTCTTTTCCCATTGGATTATCCTGTGCTTAACTTCTTGCGACTGGTGTGCACTGACTCATCTGTCAAAGTAACTCAGTTTCCACTCACCCTGTCAACAATTACAGAGGTGTGTTGTTTTAAATATCAAATCAGTGCAATAATGTCCCGAGAACAGGAACTATGTTTTGTTTTGTTTTTCTTTCATTTTTGAATTGCTCTGTGCCTGCTACAAAATAGGCACTTGGTAAATGGTAATATTTTTTATTAAGGTATTATTGATATACACTCTTACGAAGGTTTCAAATGAAAAACAATGTGGATACTATATTTACCCATATTATCAAGTCCTCACCCATACACCAATGCAGTCACTGTCCTTCAGTGTGGTAAGATGCAGCAGATTCACTATTTACCGTCTCTGTGCTATACTGTTCTCCCATTGATGCCCCACACCATGTGTACTAAACATAATACCCCACAATCCGCTTCCCCCACCCTGCACACCTGACCTCCCACACCCCTCACCTTTCGTAACCACTTGTTCCTTCTTGGAGTCTCTGAGTCTGCTGCTATTTTGTTCCTTCACTTTTGCTTCTTTGGTATACTCCACAATTGAGGGAAATCATTTGGCACTTGTCTTTCTCTGCCTGGCTTATTTCACTGAGCATAATATCCTCCAGCACCATCCATGTTGTTGCAAATGGTAGGATTTATTTCTTTCTTATGGCTGAATAATATTCCATTGTGTATATGTACCACCTCTTCTTTATCCATTCATCTACTGATGGACACTTAGGTTGCTTTCATATCTTGGCTATTGTAAAAAGTACTGCAATAAACATAGGGGTGCATATGTCTTTTTGAATCTGAGAAGTTGTATTCTTTGAGTAAATTCCAAGAAGTGGGATTCCTGGGTCAAATGGTATTTCTATTTTTAGTTTTTTGAGGAACCTCCATATTGCTTTCCAGAATGGTTGAACTAGCTTACATTCCCATCAGCAGTGGAGGAGGGTTCCCCTTTCTCCACATCCTCACCAGCATTTGTTGTTCTTAGTCTTCTCAATGCTGGCCATCCTTACTGGTGTGAAGTGATATCTCATTGTGGTTTTAATTTGCATTTCCCTGATGATTAGTGATGTGGAGCATCTTTTCATGTGTTTGTTGGCCATCTGAATTATTTCTTTGGAGAACTTCCTCTTCATATCCTCTGCCCATTTTTTAATCGGTTTATTTGCTTTTTGGGTGCTGAGGCGTCTAAGTTCTTTATATACTTTGGATGTTAACCCCTTGTCGGATATGTCATTTACAAATATATTCTCCCATACTGTAGGATGTCTTTTTGTTCTGTTGATGGTGTCCTTTGCTATACAGAAAATTTTTAGTTTGATGTAGTCCCATGAGTTCATTTTTTGCTTTTGTTTCCCTTGCTCAAGTAGATGCATTCAGGAAGAAGTTGCTCATGCTTATATTCAGGAGATTTTTGCCTATGTTGTCTTCTAAGTGTTTTATGGTTTCATGACTTACATTCAGGTTCTTGATCCATTTTGGGTTTACTTTTGTGTATGGGGTTAGACAGTAATCCAGTTTCATTCTCTTCCATGCAGCTGTACAGTTTTGCCAACACCAGTTGTTGAAGAGGCTGTCATTTACCCATTGTATGTAGATGGCTCCTTTTTCATATATTAAATGACCATATATGGTTGGGTTTATATCAGGGCTCTCTAGTCTGTGCCATTGGTCTATGGGTCTGTTATTGTGCCAGTATCAAATTGTCTTGATTACTGTGGCTTTGTAGTAGAGCTTGAATTTGGGGAGCATAATCCCCCTAGCTTTATTCTTCCTTCTCAGGATTGCTTTGGCTATTTGGGGTCTTTTGCATATCCGTATGAAATGTAGAATGATTTTCTCTAGTTCATTGAAGAATGCTATTGGTATTTTGATAGGAATTGCACTGAATCTGCAGATTGCTTTAGGCAGGATGGCCATTTTGACAATATTAATTTTTCCTATCCATGAATAAGGGATGTGTTTCCATTTATTGGTATCTTCTTTAATTTCTCTCATGAGTGTCTTGTAGTTTTCAGAGTATAGGTCTTGCACTTCCTTGGTTAGGTTTATTCCTAGGTATTTTATTCTTTTTGATGAAACTGTGAATGGAATTGTTTTCCTGATTTCTCTCTCTGCTAGTTCATTGTTAGTGTATAGGAGTATGACAGATTTCTGCATATTAATTTTGTATCCCACAACTTAGCAGAATTCAGATATTAGATCTAGTAGTTTTGGAGTGGATTCTTTAGGGTTTTTATGTACAGTATCATGTCATCTGCAAACGGAGAGTTTAACTTCTTCCTTGCCAATCTGGATGCCTTTTATTTCTTTGTGTTGTCTGATTGCCATGGCTAGGACCTCCAGTACTATGTTGAATAGAAGTGGGGAGAGAAGGCATCCTTGTCTTGTTCCCGATCTTAAAGGAAAAGCTTTCAGCTTCTCACTGTTAAGTATAATGTTGGCTGTGGGTCTGTCATATATGACCTTTATTATGTTGAGGTACTTGCCCTCCATACCCATTTTGTTGAGAGTTTTTATAATGAATGGATGTTGAATTTTCTCAAATCCTTTTTCAGCATCTGTGGAGATGATCATGTGGCTTTTGTCCTTCTTTTTGTTGATGTGGTGGATGATGTTGATGGATTTTAAAATGTTGTACCATCCTTGCATCCCTGGAATAAATCCTACTTGATCATGATGGATGATCCTTTTGATGTATTTTTGAATTCTGTTTGCTAATATTTTGTTGAGTATTTTGGCATCAGTGATGCCATCAATGTTCATCAGTGATATTGGTCTGTAATTTTCTTTTTTATGTGGTGTCTTTGCTTGGTTTTGGTATTAGAGTGACGCTGGCCTCATAGAATGAGTTTGGAAGTACTTCCTCTTCTTCTCTTCTGTTTGGAAAACTTTAAGGAGGATGGGTATTAGGTCTTCACTAAATGTTTGATAAAATTCAGTGGTGAAGCCATCTGGTACAGGCGTTTTGTTCTTACCTAAGTTTTTGATTACCAGTTCAATTTCGTTGCTGGTAATTGGTCTGTTCAGATTTTCTGTTTCTTTCTGGGTCAGCCTTGGAAGGTTGTATTTTTCTAGAGAGTTGTCCATTTCTTCTAGGTTATCCAGTTTGTTAGCATATAATTTTTCATAGTATTGTCTAGTAATTCTTTGTATTTCTGTGGTGTCTGTAGTGATTTTCCCTTCCTCCTTTCTGATTCTGTTTATGTGTGTAGACTCTCTCTTTTTTTTTGATAAGTCTGGCTAGGTGTTTATCTGTTTTTGTTTATTTTCTGGAGGAACTAGCTCCTGCTTACACTGATTCTTTCTATTGTTTTATTCTTCTTGATTTTATTTATTTTTGCTCTAATCTTTATTATATCCCTCCTTCTATTGACTTTGGGCCACATTTGTTCTTTTGTTTCTACTTTTGTTAATTGTGAGTTTAGACTGTTCATATGGGATTCTTCTTCTTTCCTGAGGAGGGCCTGTATTGCAATATACTTTCCTCTTAGCACGGTCTTTGCTGCATCCCATAGATTTTGCAGTGTTGGATTATTGTTGTCATTTGTCTCCATATATTGCTTGATATCTGTTTTTATTTGGTCATTGATCCACTGATTATTTAGGATCATGTTGTGAAGCCTCCATGTGTTTGTGGGATTTTTCACTTTCTTTGCATAATTTATTTTTTCATTTCATACCTTTGTGGTCTGGAAAACCGGTTGGTATAATTTCAATCTTTTTAAATTTACTGAGGCCCTTTTGGTAGGCCAATTCTTGAAAATGTTCTTGAAATCTATTCTTGAAAATGTTCCATGTGCACTTGAGAAGAATGTGTGTTCTGCTGCTTTTGGGTGTAGAGTTCTGTAGATGTCTGTTAGGTCCATCTGTTCTAATGTGTTGTTCAGTGCCTCTGCCTCCTTACTTATTTTCTATCTGGTTGATCCGTCCTTCAGAGTGAGTGGAGTGTTGAAGTCTCCTAGAATGAAAGCATTGCATTCTATTTCTCCTTTTAATTCAGTTAGTATTTGTTTCACACATGTAGGTGCTCCTGTGTTGGGTGCATAGATATTTATAAAAATTATGTCTTCTTGCTGGATTGACCCTTTTATCATTATATAATGTCCTTCTTTGCCTCTTGTGACTTTCTTTGTTTTAGAAGTCTATTTTGTCTGACACAAGTACTGCAACTCCTGCTTTTATCTCCCTATTAGTTGCATGAAATATCTTTTCCGATCCCTTCACTTTTAGTCGGTGTATGTCTTTGGGTTTAAAGTAGTGAGTCTCTTGCTGGCAGCATATAGATAGGTCTTGTTTTCTTAGTCATTCAGTGACTCTATGTCTTTTGATTGGTGCATTCAGTCCATTTACATTTAGGGTGATTATCGATAGGTATGTACTTATTGGCATTGCAGACTTTAGATTCGTGGTTACCAAAGGTTCAAGGTTAAATTCCTTACTATCTAAGAGTCTAACTTAACTCACTTAATATGCTATTACAAACACAATCTAAAGGTTCTTTTTTTTTTCTTCCTCCTTTTTCTTCCTACTCCATTCTTTATATATTAGGTATCATATTCTCTACTCTTTGTCTATCCCTTGATTGAGTTTGGGGATAGTTAATTGAATTTTTCATTTTCTAAGTAATTAGCTGTTGTACTTTCTTTACTGTGATTTTATTACCTCTGGTAACAGCTATTAAGCCTTAGGAACACTTCCATGTATAGCAGTCCCTCCAAAATACACTGTAGAGATGGTTAGTGGGAGGTAAATTCTCTCAGCTTTTGCTTATCTGGAAATTATTTAATCACTCCTTCAAATTTAAATTATAATCTTGCTGATTGGTTTAAGGCCCTTCTTCATTGCATTAAGTACATCATACTAGTCCCTTCTGGCCTGTAAGGTTTCTGTTGAGAAGTCTGATGATAGCCTGATGGGCTTTCCTTTGTATGTGATCTTATTTCTCTCTCTGGCTGCTTTTAATAGTCTGTCCTTATCCTTGATCTTTGCCATTTTAATTACTATATGTCTTGGTGTTGTCTTCCTTGGGTCCCTTATGTTGGGAGATATGTGCACCTCCATGGCCTGAGAGTCTATCTCCTTCCCCTGAGTGGGGACATTTTCAGCAATTACCTCCTCAAAGACACTTTCTATCCCTTTTTCTCTCTCTTCTTCTTCTGGTACCCCTATAATGCAAATATTGTTCCGTTTGGATTGGTCACACATTTCTCTCAATATTCTTTCATTCTTAGAGATCCTTTCTTTTCTCTGTGCCTCAGCTTCTTTGTATTCCTCTTCTCTAGTTTCTATGTCATTTGTCTCCTCCACCGTATCCAATGTTTTTAATACCCTCCATTGTGCTCTTCAGTGATTGGATCTCTGACCAGAACTCATATCTGAGTTCTTGAATATCTTTCCGTACCTCCATGAACATGTTAATGATTTTTATTTTGAACTCCATTTCAGGAAGCGTCATGAGGTTGATGTCATTTAAATCTTTTTCATGAGTTGTATTAATTTTACTCTGAACCAGGTTCCTTTGGCATTTCATATTTGTGTATGGCGCCCTCTAGTGCCCAGAAGCTCTACTCCCAGGAGCTGCTCAGCCCCTGAAGCAATGTTGGGTGTCACAGGGGAGTGGTATTGGTGCCTGGGGAGAGGAAACAGCTGTTTCCTGCTTCCCGGCTGCTATGCCTGTCTCCACTGACTGAAGCAGTAGGAGGAGCACACAGGTATAAGCCTCTATGCTTTGCGTTTGTAGTTTCTGTAGACAGATCTTTCCTCTGGCTGGCCTAACACCAGGGTAGGATTTGCCGGTTTGCGAGCCAGGTGGGGGTGGCCGGGAGAAAGGTGCAGTAGGCTCTGCATCACAGAAGGGGTCCTTGGAGCTGTGTAGCCATCCAGGTAGGTGGGCCACCTGAAGATCATCTAAGGAGGAAGATTTCTTTTTCCACCTTAAATATAAGAGTTTGTATGGCAAAGCTCCCAACGTGATGGGCAGACTGCACCTGGACAATTTTGTCTACCTGTTCTCTCTCCTGAGCAGTAAGCTCTGTGCAATCCTTGCCTCTTTAGCAGCCCTCTTGCTAAGGGCTTCCTTGTTAGGAACTCTCTCAGACTGCCCACCTTTTTTTTTGTCCCAGAGAAGCTGGATATGGATCCCTGCTTTCCACTAGTGGCTGGATTCTGTCTCTCCAGGAATTCTGCCTGTCTTAGCTTTCCAACCCCGTAATCACGAGAGTATCATGCAAGCATCATGAAATGTAGGTTTATGCTCCCACAGCAGATCTCCCGAGTTGGGTATTCAGCAGTCCCAGGCTTCCACTCCCTCCCTGCTCCATTTCTCTTCCTCCCACTGGTGAGCTGGGGTGGGGGAAGGGCTTGGGTCCCTCCGGGCCACAGCTTTGGCATGTTACCCTGTTCTGTGAAGTCTGCTCTTTTCTCCAGGTGTATGCAGTCTGATGCAGTCCTCTTTCCTGTTGCTCTTTCAGGATTAGTTGTATTAATTATATTTTTGTATTATATGTGGTTTAAGGAGGAAGCCTGTGTCTCACCTCTCATGCCCCATCTTTAATCCCTCCTGGTAAATGGTAATTTAAAGAAGCTAGATCTTGGATGAATAGTAGTAATCTGATGACTAACAATACCAATGGAAGGCACTTAAATTTTGGTTGCAAAGATACAAGAATAGGCTGATGTGATACTTTTCAGTATCTTGAATGCCTTGTTAAGGACTTTAACTGCCTAGTAAGTCAGAAATAAAAGCTTCTGTGGAGGTGTATGAACAGATAAAAATTTCTGTTTTAGGAAGATTAATTTGGCTACAGAATACAAAATGTAACAATAAAAAGCAAGCAAGAAGGGGTAGAGGAAAGAAGAGTCTGGGGATTAGTATAATGAATGGTAAAGTTAAAACAATAGGTCATAGTGGCACTGTTGATGGAAATGGTTGTGCTCATTTAAAAATGCATTTCTATTATTAGTTTGTTATCAAGACAGAGGGCAATCAGGGAATTAGAAATTCATAAACAGAGATCAGAGTAAGTTTGGGTTAGATATGTAGATCTAGTAATTATTCAAATGTACTAGTGATAGATATGGGGATAGATTAAGCTAATGAGGAGAGAAAGAGAGAAGGGAGGGTGGGAGAGATCTTTTGGTGTGTTCAAAAGAATCAGAACTACAATTAAGATTTACTGAAACAGAGAGTGAAAGAAAAAGATGGGAAAAAATTGGAAGACCTAGAGAATCTTGTTGAAAGTCTTAGTCACTGACAACTGTCATATTTCTAGGACATCTGAAAATCAAAACATATTTTATTTACTTGCAAACAAAAGAAACACATATACACATATTTCTGGGAAGACACATGTTTCAATTCACATTCTCTGTCATTATGCATATCTAAATCATTAGCTAAGCTGGGTTTTCTGTAACTAAATAGGATTAAAATAGGTTATTATAAAGTTTTAAGCAAAGAGAAAGCAGGGCTACACAACAAATGAAAACTTATAGAGAATGGGAAAAAATAATAACCCCTTTCTTATATTTCCATTTAAGGAAATATGCTACAAGGTTATTTTTAAAAAGAAATCCATATGTTTATACAAAATGATGTATATTTGTGCTGTTTTTAGCGAGGAGATGAAAAATTTATAAATATGTACAGTTTGAGAATGACTTAAGTGGTCTATAGATTATTGCTGCTGAAAGTGATAAATGTATAACTGACACAGATAGATACACCTAAGAGTTTATAAAAACCTAGGACGAACAAAGAAAAAAAGTATGAGACCCAACAATATGTGCCTAATTAATATAACCATGTAAAAATTGAGTTATGGGCATAGCACTGGAATAAAGCACATTGCTCATACATGCTATAAAGTACAGTCTACATTTTTGGATTAAATTTTATCAACATACTAACTAGTCAATGGGAGAAAAAGAAAACCCTGCTATTCATATTGTTCATATGAGCTATCTTATGTTCTTTGATTTTATCTCAAACTCATTTCATTGAGAATTTAATACATGCATATATTTATAGGCATAACTTTATATAGCAGTGGTATTGAGAATAATACTGCATTTGTTATAACAACACTGTAATATATGTATATCATGTATATTATTGCTTATTACCCTATATACTGAATCTGAAAACTGTTAACACTGACCACGACAACAAGTACAATAATTTTAATCTTACACTGACCTAAACAACTATGGGCATTTCATGTACCTGTGGTATGGAAGATACTTGGAATGTAAAAGTAATTTTGAAAAGCTCTCTACTGCAGCTTTATAAACTAAGTTCAATTACATTCTTTTTTATTAGAATATGGCACATGTTCATACAAATATATAACTGTCATCCAAATCACAGAATGGTAACATTTTGATTAGGTGAAACATTCCATAAAGAAGAAAAGTATAAATTCACCTTTACCATGAAAGCAAAAATCCATTACCTTTTATCAAGTATCCCAAATGTATTTTGGTAAAACTCTATGATAAGGTTATTCAGAGAACTTAAAAAAAAAATAGTACTGCTCTGTCTCACTGGAACAACTTCAGATATTAAACCAAAACTCTTTGCTCATATTTTATTATAAAATTAGGTACATTTACTTATTGTTATGCGTAAAAGAATCTGTATACTACTAATGCACAAACCAAGTTTTACATTTTACAGTTCCTACTTTAAAGGATATACACAGTATTTGATTTTAGACTCCACTAGATCCTCCTTAAAATCAAGTTCCCTTAAATTCATTTGTTTGATAACATTTTTTTGGGGAAAAAAAGCTTACTGCATCATTTGCGAATGGCAATGCTAATAGGTACCAAAAATAACTACTCAGAAATACTGTAGGGAATCCAAACAAGGTCTGACTGATTCCTAAGGTGGGACTTCTCTACTTCACCAGGTGAAATTTCCTCTTATTACATTCCTACTGTATTTCTGAACTCCTGCCCCTATTTCCTCTGCCTGAACACCCTCTTACAGGCTTACCTTCTCCTCCTCCTGCCTCTCTTCCTGATGTAATGGTCATTCTCCTTTTCTTTAACTTACTACTAGGTGTTGATATGATTATCTCAAAAGATCATTTATATTCAATGCAGGTGTGTTTGGCTTAATAAAACCAATGATAATGCAAATATTTCTTAGCATATCTGTTAAAAAAATACAAAACAGATAGGGGCTAATATCATAATCCCCTTTCTGTTTTCTAAACCTAAAAACCGGAATTTGGAAGCCAAGTACACAATAACTTTCCATGTTGTAATCAAAAGAAGCTTGCAAAAAAGTCAGTATGATCCTTACAGGGTCTGTATGTAATCTCTGCGGTGTTTACAGTAGTCTCTCGGGTAGTACAGCTGAAGGTCTTGCGCTCAAACGAGCAAAGGAGTTTTTTTTTTTTGGTCTTATTTATTTTGTTATTCAACAAGCATGTGCAAAATCGATCAATGTGACACTGCCTTTAATCCCTAAAATAGAATTACAACAGACATGAGAAAATAATCTTCCCTCAAAGAGGGCCTGAGGGTGTGCTCAGGGGAGAGATGCATTTTAGTTGATGCCAGGAAGTGAAAGGAGTCTTCAGTGAAAAGACAGTGTCCAGGGAGTTCCTTAATCATCGGTTTCAGAGGGCTCACTGGAAAGCTTGGAGGTGTTTTGAAATCTGAGTGTTCTTCAGCCTTGCTGTTGACGGACAGGACGATCGGAAGTAGCTTTGGGCCAGTTACCAATAGCATGTGAATTTCTCCTGACACAGAGAACATACATGCTGAGGACAGGCTGACCTGCTCCAGAGCAGACAAATCTGATGTCATAAAAGATTGCAGATGGTCCTGAGGAAGCTCTCCTAGCACGAGTACAGGTGATGCACTATGAAGAATATACGACAGCCAGAAGGCGAGATGAGCCACTGCCAAGTCTAGTTAAGTTACCAAAGGGCGGTGTGGCATTTGTTCCCCCTCATTTAAACCCAAGGAGAAAGAATTCATGGGAGCCCAATGTATGTGCCCCAGAGTTTGGAGACAAGGCAGAGAAAGAAAGACCTAGATGCACAGGGAATTAGCTGTGACTGTGCAGATGAAAGCGAGACTGCGTGTGTTCCTCTGGGACCTGCAGGCGAGGCACTAGCTTGGAAGCCGAAAATGACTTTTTGGAGGTGAAAAGTGAGACCACCAGATGTGCAGAACAAATTTCCAGTGGCATAAAGAGGAAATGTAAGAGGTCATCTACCTGGAGAACTTGCATCATTTATTTTCACATGAAGCACAGTCAAATATTCCTCAATGGGATCATTCAGCTTTCAAAAATCTGCTCAAGAGATTCATCTTCATCCCTCTTCCTAAGGGGAATATTTTGATGAGACTTTTCCTGTGCCTTACCTAGGCCTACGGTAGGATTAGAACAAAGTTGTTTTATAACTGGACTTGGAATCATATTTAATGTGCTGATTACAGTCTAGTTGGTTATTTTGGCAGGTTGAAATGTTGAACCATAGCCTTTGAAACATCCATACTGTTTTAAAAATCCTGTCCTGACATAGCCCTATGTACAGGACCCAAGTTGGTGGATAGTAAAAGCTTAATAACTTTTTTGATGCTACTGATATCTGAGCTTTAGAGGGATTTTGTTTGTTTGTTTTTAGGTAGCATTGAGTGTAGGGTTGTGGGGGGAGGCAACAGCTAACTGCTAACAGATACAGTTATTAGCCAGCCAAATATATCTCAGATACTCACTGGTCCAGAGAAAACTGACTATGAAAATAATGGTCCATAGTATCAATAAAGCATCAAAAAATAATCACATCAAGAAACAACTATTACAAAAAAGCTGTTATTAATGCCTTGACCAATCTTCTTCTGTGTAAAATTTATTTTAAATAGCTAAAAGGCATCGAGAGATTATTTATTTTCACTAGAAAAAAAAGACATTTTCCTCCACTATAGTCTAGGAGTTCTGTGGGTCTCACTGGTGATGACGGTGTCTCTTTTTGGAAATCTGGCAATATCTGGAGATATTTTTGGTTGTTACAACTGGGAGGACTTCCATTCAGTGCAAAGAAGCCAGGGCTGCCTTTCAACATCCTCCATGCACAAGACAGCCCATCACAACAAAGTATTATCCTGCCCCAAATGTCAAAATGCAAATGGCCACCTCCCCAAAGTGTCCAGGTTGAGAAATACTGAGGTAGCCAAATAGAAGAAATGGGCATAAGCTTTTCTGGATTAATCTTTGTTGTCAGTAAAGTGTGGGTGTGCGTGCGTGTGTGAGTGCCTCAAGGGTGTTTGTCAATCTATTAGTTAGTTGGAATGGAAAAAATGCCGGTTCAGTAAAAAATTATCCTACATTACGAGGACTAATTAAATCAAATTCCCCCTTTGCTTTGGTGTTGAGTATTGTCTTTGCTTCCCTGGCTTTCATTCCTTCTTGCAGAACATCACAATTTTGCTTTGAGACACTACAGTTTCCTGTGCCTAACAACTTGTGAAATGCCACTCATGGCAGCCTGCCCTTCCCTGGTCCAGAAACGGGTCTGTGAGTCAAGCGAGGCCAACTAGACTTTCTGGGAACCTGCATTTTGGGTGAAGTGATACCAGGATACAAGAGAGTTCAGAAGAAACTCATTCATTCAATTCTATTTATGTTTTTCCTTGGATGTTTTCAAGTTCCCCATCAAAAATATTCTTTTTATCCTTAAGACAAAGTTCTGTTTCATAGTTTATGTCTAGTTTAAACCAACCTCATTCAGTGAGATATGAAGTTAGCAAATTACAAACATTCATATATAAATAATACCTTCTATAATCTATCACAATAAGTTAAAAATCACAGGTTTGCAACATTACTGAGATATTTGG
Organism: Smutsia gigantea; assembly: GCA_032199065.1. Taxonomy (NCBI): domain Eukaryota; kingdom Metazoa; phylum Chordata; class Mammalia; order Pholidota; family Manidae; genus Smutsia; species Smutsia gigantea. The sequence goes on from JAVSCE010010055.1 coordinate 52,134, forward strand.
GCCACTCTGGATCAAAGTAATAAGCATGTGACAGTGTAAATCCCCCAAAGAAAACAGCAGCAAAACACAATTAAATGAAACATTACTTACTATCCTTCTGATTAGTGTATTTTAGTTGAAATGGTTTCACAATTTTACCAGTATTTCCAACCTGATTCTTTTATGTGTCTTTGGGACACTATTCACAGAACTCTCTTAGCTCAGTAAATGGAACATTTTCTTTCTCAGTTAGTTCAACACTAGATTCAAAAGAATCTTGCTCAAAAATTCCATTATTTGCTTCAGTTTCTGCTGGTGACCTTAGCTTTGTTTGTTGCCTCAGCAGTGTAAGTTATTCTAACCACAAATAAAAGAGAATAGTAGATCAAAATTCTGACCTTCTGAAGTCAGCATACTTTAGTTTCTGCAAATGTTTTAGGCCATAAGGGACTGTCACAATAACATCTAAGAGCTTGGCTTTCTGGTGAGCTCAGTTTAAGTAAGTATTTGATACTCTGGGCTTTGAAATGTTCAAATCAAATGTAAGATAGAGAGGAATGAGGATTTTATGTTGGACAAGTCCATATTTACCGAGACTCATGAAAAGTGCTTTATTGAGGAGAAAACTAGTTAGTTTACCTTCTTGCTCTGACAGAGCTTGAATTCTGAGAAATTGTCATTGGCTTAGAGAAGTTATCTTTATAGATGAATTCCCAGTATTTCCTGACAATTTACTGGTAAGTTAAAATTAATAATTGGCGGTCATTCATGAGTAAACTCATTAAAAAGAAAATCCAAATGGATTATTACAAGTTTTTAAAATTGAGGACTTCAATTCTGTAATTGAATTTCCAAGAATAAGCTGCATAGATATAGTTCATTCCTATAACAGCACAGTGTACTCCATCTTTCACTTAAACATACCAAGACTATTTTCAAGGTTTCATTAACCCCTATTAGTCATATAAGTAATACTCTATACATTTGTCTATTTAAAACTGCTTTCATTTTGCTCTCTTGCAAATCTCAACATTCCAAATAATTGGTGCAAACCTAACCTTCACATGGATAATTGCAATATAGCATTTCGTTCCAAACACGTTAAGTATAATTAAAATATCCTTTAAAAAGTCAGTTGTTTCTAAAACTATGCCACACAAAAATCAGTGTGTATGAAGCCATGTTTGTGATGCTTATATCATTTCAATCGCTTTTAACTGTGCCCTCATGCCAGCTGTGAGGCTTTGTCTTCTGTTGCCCAAAATAAATTACTTCCCTGAAGTTACAAAATATCTAAATTCCTCCCACAACTAATGTGATGTATTTGTAAGATGCTTCTTAAATAATGTTTGAAAATTATTTCATGTGTGCCTTTGTGTGTGTTTTTTTGTATACTGCTACCAACATAAATATCCAATATCACACGTTCCTAAAAGATGTGGGACTGGAACACAGAGAAAGAACGACATGCAGACACCTGTGCAGTAGGACCTTTCCTTGTCAATAATGTACTGGTCTGTGTTAGTGAGTCCAGGATATCACAGAATGTCCGATCAGGAAATGATAATCCTGTTCAGCTGGTTCAAATGCTCCTTCTCAGAGAGGAATCCATAATATTTCAGGAGTGAAACTAAGCTGGTTTCTGAAACCCGAGCCCTGTTTCCTTTGTCCATGCCACTGTTTCCTCAATATACTAAATCAAAATCATTTGGTACTGGAACCTAGGAAGCTGAATTTAGTCTGATTTAAAAACAACCACTACCTTTTCCCCCACCAAATATATTAAAAATTTGGTTTGGATGTACTCTCAGGATAAGCGTTTGCTCTTAACAATCATGGTATATTCTGCTCCCACTTTTCCCCAGTCTATCCCTGGTAATCCGGAGCTGGTTTTCTTAATTGGAACTATGCTTGTTAAAACAAGAGGACACAACTGCCCTTCTACACTGAGTCGATTTCAAAGGTATGTCTCCTGGTATAAAGCATCATCCTATATTGTGAAACAGATTTTAATATTTCATATGTCGGCATGCTTCTCAATTTGACACAGTGTAGTGAGTGACTTAGCACGCCAGTATTTGCTGGTGTGGCTGAAGGAAAAAGCCAAAGACTTAAGGATTAGAACAAACTTGGTTCTGATCGTGGCTCTCTATTGCTAGATAAGTAACTTTCCATTCAGTTTTCTTATTTTTCGTAGAAGGATGAGGAGGAGGAGGGTGACGACCGCGCCGACGGCTCTCTAAGGAGCTTAAACAAGAAGCAGAGAGCGCCAAGGGCGTAGGTACTCCCAGGAGGGGCTCTAGGGAAGACTGCCTGCAGGGGGCGCTTCAGGGGCACCTCCAGGCCGTGGGGCCCAGGGAAGTGCCTCAGGTGGCGCCGAGAGGATGAGAAGATTCAGATAATGTTGGCGTCAACAAGGGCCCGGGTACTGGCATCAGCACGCTGTATGGATGCCAGCATCATAAAAGTCCACTCCACCCAGATTCAGAGAGAGAAAAGGATTAGTTGGCAGCTGCTGTTATCCTTTCTCTGCTTGTGGGCAAATTTGTTCATTTTCTGATCAGCAATGCAAATAATTCCACATTTCTTTCCAATTCTGATTATTTGATTTTGGACAATGCCTGTAGGTAAAAGGGCTTAAGCTTATCTTCATATTGGTAAAGGAAAATATAAAAACAGGAGAGAATGGGACTGATTTTCAGATTAGGTGTCAAACTGGATGCAGAGCAGGAAGAAAACAATACAGGTGGGTGTGTACCTGCACACGCACATGCACACATACATGCACATGCAGGCATACACACACATATGCACTCACAAACATGCACACACATGCACGTACACACACATATGCATGCACACTCCTGTGTTTCTTCACTTTGAGCTGAAAGTTAGAAAGCACCTGTCATCTCAAACCTACTGATTCAAAACTGCACAAGTAATTCTGCAGTGTACCCTGTAGTTACAAGCTTTGTGCCAAAACACTGAACATTAACACCTTTACTTCTGTTTTTTAAAATAAGAATTTTTACTTTGAAAAATAGCCATTAGCTTTCAGTATAATGTGATTTTATTAACCAAAAAGCAATGAGGCCATATTTCTCTACCTCAGACAAGCATTCAGATAAAAATAATATTTATTTCTTCAATATGAATAATCAGATACTAACTTGCTCCCCTTGAAACCGGTTTTATTGATGAGATAACTAGCTCTATTTGGTGGCTGCCTCTTTAGAAAGAAAAATGCCACTTCAATAATATATACCACAGCAACAGATTATTATCACAGATCTGTTATCATACAGAATCATTTATTTCCCAGCAGTTAATCAAAACTAAGTTATAAATATCTTCAAATAGTATTTTCAAATTTTTTAACATTTGAATTTCTTCTGCTTCTTATAGTAGTGCCTGAGATTACTGCTGTTTCTATGTCATACTTTTCAACAACTTATAAACTGGAAAGAGAAACACAGAATTGGGAAACGGTAGAGTTTGGTTCACTAAAACCTACTTAATGATTAGTGACAATCAATTTTCAGCATCGAAGAATTAGGAAAGACAAATAAAACATTTAACACCATCATGACAGGATGATGAAAAATAAATAAATTTAGCCACTAAGTTGCTATAATATCACTACTGATACTATATTATTACCTGATATACAATTTATTTCAAAGATCCACCCATTTCATTTAGTTTCCTTTCTGCTTATCTAAGTTATCAGAAAAAAACAAACAGCCCATAACTTCAAGTGTTAAACAGTTCTAAATAAGTTGTCACACTCTAACCATCCATTAGACATTTTTGAAATGCCTGGTCATTTGGACTAAGCACTGAAAAATATACATAAGAACACCCAGAAGTGGTAACAGTATAGTATACATTCATGTACTATTTCATACAGTTAATATGTACATATATATGTGTGTGTGTGTGTGTGTGTGTGTGTGTGTGTGTGTAAAGACTGTGGGGTTTTCATTAAAAAACAGGGTTTGCTTTACCTCCCAACTCTTTCTTTCACTGACTCCTAGCCCTTAAATTCTGGTGGTTCCCTAGCCATATCCTAGCCATACTCTTTTCTCTGTCAATGCAAAGGTGTGGCGGTATTCAAGACCATCACTTCACATGTCTGTTTGTTGATAACAAAAACATTCCTATCTCTAGGACAGACTTCTTTTTAGAGCAAGAGCCAGCAAATTAAGGGTCTTGAGCCAAATCGGGCACGCCACCTGGTTTTGTACAGTTCATGAGGCCAGAATGCTTTCCACCTTTAAACAGTTGGAAGAAATAAAAGAAGAATGCTTCAAGATGTGAAAATGCTATAAAATTCAAAGAAAGTGGTTTATAAAGTTTAATTGGAATGCAGCCAAACTCATTTGTTTACATGTCTTCTCTGGCTGCTTCCCAGCTACAAAAACATAACTGAGTAGCTCTGATGGAGAGTTTACATTGACTTCAAAGACTGAGATATTTACTATCTGGTTCTTTAGAGTTAAAGTTCGCCAACTCCTGCTCTAGGTTATTTTACTTACTGCTATTTGGACATGTTAAACCACATCCCACAGGTATTGCAAACTCAGTAGGCTAAAACTTAATTCATTATATTTCCTTACAAACCAAAGTTTATTCCTTTCCATAATGAAAAAGTATTGGAGACACTGTTACTGTTTCCACTTGAGAATGATCAAGTTCCAAAGGAGTCTGCCTCATCAATATTTCTCACGTTTGTTTTCCTGTCATTACTGCTAAACCTTACCTCGGCTTTCGCATGGACTATTACTTATTCAACACTTTTTCAGCTGTCTACAATCTTGTCCTCCTCCATAGCTTTTCTCAACTTTCTGCCCCATCAGTTAAGAGCTGTTGTAACAACACTCCTAAAGTATATTATTCCATCATAGTGGAAACTGGCAGTGCTTACATGGTAGGAAGATAAAATAAAGCCCCAAGACATTCTGATACACAAGCCACCCTCATTGTCCTTGATAAACAGCTGCTAGAATGACTTGATCACCTTATTACCTTACTTAAAATTCTAGCCAGGTGTATAACCCCACCTGTACAAACCTGGAGTATACCTGCATTTCTAGGATTTTCTATCATGAAACCTACTCTCTTGTAGAATCCCTACTTCCAGCATAATTGAGAAATTCCCAAACACTAGCATCTGCCTAAGTCTGATATACTGTTTCAGGCTTTTGACTATGCCTTTGGTTTCCCAATTCTTTTGGCCTGGTGAAGCATGTTAAAGCACTGGGATTAACTCTTCTGCAAAGCCTTTTCCAGCTGTTCCCCTACTCTGGAATTGATGACCTCTTCTTCCATGTTCTCAGTGGATCCAGGCAAACAGTTTATGTAATTGCTCTGATTGATTATATATCCATTATTCCTTCCTAGACCATAACTTCCTTGAAATCAGGAACTAAGTTTCTATCCACAGAGCCTAACAACTGGTAGCATTCGATAAATGTTGGCTAAAAAAATGAAAGGGATCACATCTACCACCTTTGAGGTGACTATTAGGCAAGTATTCTATTCTTCCTTGGTACTCTTAACCCTTGTGGACATACTTTAGATGATTTAATGTGGGTTATTAAAGTTCCAATGTGGGACAGTTGTGCATTTCATTAGTAACAATTTGCTGATATCTGAAGGAACATATTTAAATCTGTCATGATATTTCAATAGACCCAGGAAATTTTTTAAAAGTGAAAAATAATCTTTATCAATATTTCCAATCAATAACTCTATATTCTTTATTGATAGTTTACTCATTAAACAATATCTTTTAAATCTGAACTCCAAGCTGCTGAAAAGCAAGTCAATACTATGTACTTTTCAAAATTTTTTCTGGAGTTGACAGTTTACAAAAACAATCTTCTATAGAAAAACTCAGTCAACTCAATAAATGTGAGACTTTGTTCTCCTAATTTTATTTTATTTTTAATTAATTTTTTATTTTACAATTAATAAAACAGGGTTCTAGATTATTACATAAAAGTCACTAAGGTAACTTTGCAGCTGGGTTCCACATACACAGTTTTCAGTTTCTCCTGTTCTTAACCTTTTAAATAACTGTGGCATATTTGTCACAACTAATAAATCATGTATGGTGATGATATTAGCTAGACTTCAAATGGTGATCCTTTTGCAATATACACAACTATTGAATCATTATGATGTATGCCAAAAGCTAATATGTTATATTTCAATTATAGTCCAAAAAATATCCCATCAGTATTCATAAATTACTATTAACTAAACTCTTTAGTTTATTTGGATTTCATTAGTTTTTCCCTAATGTCTTTTTTTCTGTTCTAGGATCCCATCCAGGATGTCACATTACATTTGGTCATATCTTCTCAGCTTCCTCTGGACTGTAACACTTTGTTACACATTCCTTGCCTTTGAAGATTTTGACTGTGTTGAGGAATGCTGGTCAGATATTTTGTACAATGTCCCTAAATTTGTGCTTGTCTCATGTCTTTTTCTCATGCTTAGCCTGGGATTGGGTTGTGGGTTTTTCGAAGGATGACCACAGAGGTGAAATGCCATTTCGGTCACATCATATCAAGTGTATCTGCTATGAACATGTCTTTTCAGCGATGCTGTTACCATTGAGCATCTGACTGAGATTTTCCCAAGTTTCTCCACTGTATATATATTTTTCTCCTTCCTTATTGTATTCTTAGGTAGCAAGTTACTAAGTGTAACCCAAACTAAAGGTGGGAATTAAGCTTCATCCATTGAGGAGGGAGTATCTACATAAATTATTTGGAATTTTATTCTATAGGAGATCTGTCTCTCCTCTGCCATTTATTTATTTATTCAATCAGTATGGACATATGGATAGCTCTTACACTCATGGACAGAGATCTTATACTCTAGGTTTTAGTCCAGTGCTACATTATTTCATCTGTCATGCACCGTGTTGCAGGTTTGGCCCCAGAGCTCTTTCAGTCTGGGTGCTCTCGCTCCTCCTCAACAGCCCCCATGATTTTATTTTCTGAGCACTTCTTTGCTTTCTGGAGCTACAAGAGTCTCTAGGCTCATTTTGCACATTTCCTGCCCCAGCCCCAGAATCAGATATTTCTCCAAGGAACCCTTTTCCTTTTACTGGAGATTCAGTTTAGAAACTGAGACTTGGGTTCTGGATGGCGTCCTCTACTTTTTTATTTTTGCTTCAGTTGTGTGAAGAAGGCATGGAGCAGTCAACTTTCTGGATGCCTCCATCACAATTCCATCACACCTTCTAATGAGTATGAATACAAGTATATTCACATGCATACGTATTTCCACTAGTAAGGAGGCAATAAATCCCCAGATACTCTGGCTTATAAATATGTAAAGAGAGAAGATTTCTTAGAAAACAAACCAAACCATATCTGTAAATGATAACTATAATTTATCCCCAAAACTACCCACAACTACCCCAAAAGACAGATGTGCTTTCAGTGTCAAATAATAGATCTCTGATGTACAGGCTATAGAAAACAGGCTATAAATAAAAACAGTTATGTTGAGGACTCATGATCGCTCATCCTTCCCACATCTGGCTCTGCCTTGTTGGGTTTTACAAATAAACTGTCCCTCGGACTACAACAAATTAACCTGTCCCTTCGGGACCCTGGGAAGTAAGAATAAATCTCAAATATTAGGAACTATATATAAACACCAATATAAGGAACCAAATCATGTAAAGAGAAAGCACTTCAGCAGGTGGCTTTGAGTAACACTCTCTGGGTCAGAAGCAGAGGACACAAATATGCTTCTTTAGTATTTCTAGGACAGACATATTCTTCAACATAATTAAAGCAATAATAATACTTCATAGACAGAGTATATCAGTTTTTTTCCAAATATCTTCATAGCCATTATGCCAGATCCAAAAGTGAAATTACATAGTAGAACATGAGAAAATTAGCAAATGATGGGACTAAGTAAACTCCAGAAGTTTCCTGATGTCTCGGGAAAGGGAAAATTGGTAAAAATATTCCACTCTCCTTAGAAATCAAACTACAGTATAATAAAATATATATATTTGATTTTTGTCTCTGGTTCCTGGCAGAAAGGTCCTAAAACCCTTAGGATTTTCTGAGTGACAAGAGTATATTTGTTATTCATAGTAAGTCTCTTTGTAGCACAGCTGAGTTTACACTAATGAGGTGACTCAGGGTGTAGACACAAGATAGTTACAGGGGGGATCTGGTTAACAGAAAGACCAAACAGATGATTAGAGGGCGGAACTTTTAGCCCCACCGCCACCCCCCAGACTCCTGGGAGGGTGTGGGGCTTGGGACTGGTTTAGTAGAACTCTTGAACAACAAGAATCGGAGAGATTCTGGGTTAGTAAACACATTGATATGCTCAGTAGGTAGCATTAAGGTCTGAGGAGCCCCACCCTCACCCCCATACATTGCCTTATAAATCACGTCTATTTGGCAGTCCCTGATTTGAATACTTTATAATAAGACCTAAGTAGAGCACTCTCTTGAATTCTACCAAATACTGAAGCTGAGTTGAAGGAGGGAGTCATGGGAACCCCTGAATTTGTAGTCAGCTGCACAGAAGTGGGGGCAGCCTGGGCATCCTCTTGTGGCTGGTGTCTGAAGAGAGCGAGTAGTCTTCTTTGGGTTTAGCTGTTAACCTGTGGGGTCTGCTTTTATTCTGGAATTAGTGTCAGGATTGAACTGAACTGTTGGACACCCAGATGGTGTGAGAAAGCACCACCCAAAAACAATATGGAAATAGACCCTAAAGAAATGACAGTATTTATTACAGATCTAACGTTTAGTCCCTAAAAACTTTGTAATGACAGATTTCCTTTTCTTGTTGACTTCAATGAAGTAGTAAGAAAAACAAATAAAAACATAAGAATTATTGCTATTATTTTGAAATTGCAACTGACAGCTTCTTTATTTAAACATAATATTAAACAATAGTAGCATTCTAAATAAGTTTTTAGTCAAAAAAGGACATAGTAAATTGAGGGAGAAACATTTGGAATACATTTCTTTATAGAAATTAAAAAGGAAAAACACTGGGGCTACAGATTGCTAGCCACTTAGAGTGGAAATGGTGCTGTTAAGACGTTACAAAATTTTAAACTTTAAGTGGAATATTAAAATACTGCATTTCTTTAAATTCTTTGAAAATTTGAAGGGAAAATGTTTTATAAGTTAAGTATAAAAGCAGGGAGTAGTCATTAGAAAGCTCTTGAAAAGACAGTGTAAGTAACCACCTAAAGCAGTGGTTCCCAGGAACACGTCCCAATCCATTTCACTGTTTGCCAGAACTCAAAACAATATCCTTACTCTGACATTATGATCTTTATTCACCCATTCCCACTGGAGAAGGGTCTAAAATATTCTTTCTTCTTATGAAATGATGCCGATAATAGCTTTTGTGTGTGTGTGTGTGTGTGTGTATAAATAATTAATATCCTCACTTGGAAAGATAAAAAATTGTCAATCTTATGATCTTATGTTTCTCATCCTTTACTTAGGTATACATGTATTTACTTGGTTAAGTTCTACTTGTACAAGAAGTCTCATTTAGGGCATGTAGTGTGAATGGCTGGGATGCTTTGGATGGGCTGTTCCAAGGATAATAAGAGATCAAGTAAGAAGGATGCTGCATAGAACTGGATAAAAAACATCTGCATTGTTTATCATTGAAAATCCATGCATTTATTCCATTTCTTGAAGTTAGTGAAGAATAGGTAAAGTTGGGGATTGTTGATGGCTGGGCTCATCCTTGCCTGTGAAGAAGGGGTTACTAAAAAAAGGGGCAACCTTGTCTTAGACCAGTGAGCAAGGGGGCTTAGAGGGAAGCCTGTGAAGAGAATTAAGAGGGTCTTTGGCTTTGCATTAAAATATCAATGATGTTCTAATGACAGAAGTTAATTTATTGTTTACTAAATATTAGACTATCCATGGATATGTTAGTCCAGTGTGGTTTATTGCTTTTGTTTGTTTCATTCATCTTGTGAAAATCCCTTTGGGGCATTCATAATTGTTAAATAAATGTTAAGAACTTTAAGGTGAGGGATTTCCATAAATTCATTTACTAGTTTTGTAATTTTGGGCAAGTTACCAAGTTATCTGAACTTCAGTTATACCTTATGTATCAAATGGGGACAAATAGTTCCTGATATATGAGGTTGTTGAAAGAATATAAAAATAGACTCCCTTAAAAAGTGCATACATTATTACCTGGCACATGACATGTGTTTAGTAAACATTAGTAACATAAGCTGTCGATAACAGTAGTAGTATCAGGGTCAGGATCAGAGGGTTAGATGGGCAACAATTATAAACATTTCCCAAAATGCTCTTTAACAATGCAAATTCTGTTGCACCATCATAAGCTGAAAGAATCAGAATTTCAAGACGGGCTTTGGAATCTTCATCTCAAATAATTCTTATGCATATTAAAATATTAAATAGATACTGACTTACAGTTACTCTATATGTTTATATTTCTTTGAGATATTAATTGCTTGAGGCAATCAGTGAAGATTGAATTATTAAATCTTGCCCCTAAGACTCCAAGCTACAGACACCGAGCTAATTAAGAAAAGTTGGGCAAAGACGGATACACTGCTGACAAGCACACACCTCTAGGGCACAAACAAGTTTCTTTCTTCTACAGCCTATAGCTGGTGACGTCAAATGGGGAAGGTAGATGTATTTTTAAAAAGTAAAAAGCAGAGCTTTAAAATAGGATTTTTCAGTGGGCAAAAATACCTACCTGGTATTTCCACACATTTTGAGACTTGAATCATAAAAATTTTTCCATACTTAATTTTACACATTCTTACTAAATTCACTAAACTGACTAAATAATGGACTATGGCATCTGCACTCCAAAAACAGTAATTTTAAAAATTGTACTAAATACTACATCCACGTAATATCAATGCTAACAAAACAAGCAGAGTTGAGAAAGACTTCCTTTTTTTTTTAATTTATATTTTCAAAAACTGTTCTAAAAAGTTAATGAAAACATAGTAATATGGCCACCCTCAAATTTGTGATTTTTCGTCCTGGAGGTCTCCCAACATGAGATTTAAAGTTTCAGCACTGTGGAAAAACTTAGATGTTAACAACATACATTTTAGCTATGATACTTTACTCTCTCCATAAACACATATATAACTAAATAATCAGTTCAAGACAAACTAAAAGCTATGCCTATCTTTTTTCTAGGTGTATGGCAAAACAAATCTTTACTATTATATGTTGACAATTACTCCAAGATTTAAAAAGTAAACCCACTGCATCCATTATACTATGCCAAAAATACATAAACAGTTTCACATGTAATTGGAGAGGTTTATTCTGTATAATATATATCTCGAAGATTAAAAAAAATCTTTAAAATAAAATTTCAGGGAACACTAGTCTAGAGTGAAGTTCTTAACAAAATATTTACCAAAGTTCTTCTGCAGTAACTATCTTTTGAAAATAAAACTCAAATGTATTGAATCAAGAACCTCAGTTTGTTATTCACATTGGAGGCACTTAATAAATGCTCTTGAAATGAATACATATCCTCTTCTGAGCTATACATCTTTACTAACTTAAGTTACTACTACTGATTGTCATAATTTCTCTGCATAATATGACTTGCATAAATCACTATATTTAAAAAGAAACAGATAAAAGACTTGGATATTAAAGTAATATATGCAATAAAAATAGCAGATGAAAAAGATAAAATTACATGTTTTAGAAAATAGATATGAAGCACTTAATTCAAACTACTACTGCCGAATGATTTAAAATGCCATTTCTCTCACTTTCTGATTTGCTTTCATTATTAAGAATAGTGTTTTTCTTAATTTCAGAAGGTAATGCCACTGGTGAATATGATTCTTCCATCTGGGGAGGGCATTTTCAATAGCAGTATAATCTTGATAGAGAGTGATTTATATTTTGCTCTATCTAAAGTTATATTTTGTCTTTTGCCTTTTATTCCATAGGTGATACTTTCTAAATAGACTACTGACAAAAAAAAAAAGATTTTCCTTCTATGTTTAAATTTCCACGTAACTACAATCCTATATAACATGTAAGATATTCAATGCTGTTATGAAGAACTAACAGCTCTACCGAAATAGTGAATCTACTTTTAAGTGTAAAATGCTACAAAGAAAATACTGTCTACACAGATCTCGGAGAACTAGTGCTGTTATATTGACACTTTATCTGTCATTAACAATACAATTTTCCTGCATAATCTGAAACTCTGGTCTAGAACAAAAATAGACAAAAGAATCTAAACGGTTCAGGACTATTCACTTAGTCACTAAACTTAAATTTATCATCCCACTAAGAACGGTAAGAGAAGCCAAAGTCTGATATCAGAATCTATTCTACTCTTTATATTTCACTGATGTAAAGTATATAGTAAGTTGAATAATAGCATTTAAAATTAGGACAAGAAACTCAATTACATAATTTTCCTAAGATTCAGTGTCTATACCTTTAAAATGTAAAACAAAAATTGTTGTGAGGATTAAAGGAGATAAACATAAGGTGCTTAGCAGAGTGCATGGCACATGACATGTACTCACTAATTAAGACAATGTGGATTGCCCATTACAATGTTCTGAATTAAAGAACTCCTCTAGTTACTGTTTTCATCAAGATCTATATCAGATGACACTACATATCCATAAGGTGTTAAGATTCTGATGTCCATATGCACCCCATGTTTATCGCAGCACTTGTGGAATAACCTAAGTGTGCATCAGTAGATGAATGGATAAAGAAAAGGTGGTACATATACACAATGGAATATTATTCAGCTATAAAAAGAAAACAAATCCTACCATTTGCAACAAACATGGATGGAGCTAGAGGGTATTATGCTCAGTGAGATAAACCAGGCAGAGAAAGATAAGTACCAAATGATTTCACTCATCTGTGGAGTATAACAACAAAGCAAAACTGAAGGAACAAAACAGCAGCAGACTAACAGAACCCAAGAATGGACTAGAGTTACTGAAGGGAAAGGGGTTGGAGAAGAGAGGGAGAAGGGGAATAAGGGGCATTATGATTAGCACACATAATATGGGGGGGCATGGGGAAGGCAGTATAGCACAGAGAAGACAAGTAGGGACTCTGTGGCATCTTACTACGCTGATGGACAGTGACTGCAATGGGGTGTGCTGAGGGGACTTGATAATATGGGTGAATGTAGTAGCTACAACGTTGCTCACATGAAACCTGAGCATAAGATTGAATATCAATGATACTTCAATAAAAAAAAATTACACTGAAAAAAAATAAGATTCTGATGTCCATATAGGAGAAACTAGAAAATAAAATAATGCTGAAAGTCTGCCTGAATCTGCTGTTATGCCATATAATTCAAGTGAATATTTTTCAAGTCAATCTGTTTTGCAGAAGTATTGTTTATATGTAACATGTTTATACCTAAAATACCCACGGCGATGTTTACTGGAATACAGAAATATTTTAAGAAGTCCTCAAATTAGGAATAAACTAAATGTGTTTGGTTATGTTGAATGCATTTTCTCTTTGTTTGTAAGAAGTGGAGTCTCAGCTGGTGTTTAGATATTAAATGAGTATAATATTTGTAAGAAGAACTGGAAATTTAACTTAAAGACAATTAAAATCAGAGAAGAGATTCAGAACTGTTCCTAAAGGCTATATATAACATAAAGTGGTTAAAAAGCTCCCCAAAGTGCTACAGGATGTTTAATAGGGTTACATAAGGGTTAATGTACTCCAGCTCATGCCCAGTGCAAGAAAGGGGTTCCCATTTTTGAAACACATACCATAAAAAATAAATATAAAATACTCCTGTCTTCCCAGAAAAGTAAAGAATACATAGGAACCCATCCTAATGCTACAGAGAGCTTCAGCACCAACTGAAGCTGGGTAATAAAGACAGCAGACAGCACTTAGAAATTTGTGCCCTAAGGAAGCAATACTTTACTGGTAATGCAATGTTAAAAAACAATTGTTGGACTTAAAGTGAAATTTAAGCATTTCTATAAGCAGACTAGGACTTTTACAAATAGTAGTAAGGGCCCTAATAAAGAAAGTGATATCACATAGTAGGCTTTGGTGAGGGGGAAAAAAATAACAATAAAGAAAAGGATCAACAGTACTTAAAGCAAAGAAATCCAGACCAGTTTAAAACAGTAATTCTTTTATGGTGTGGCTAAGACTTCACCCTAGATGAAAACTGGCTATCACTGTCATAACCTCACTGTGAATCACTAAGAGCTGAACTTGTCAGAACACATATACTTCCTATTTATGCAGCTGGTTCAGTTATTATGAACTATATAAAAAGCTTCATAAAACATCTCTCTAAATACTGGTATGGACAGAAATCTGAATGGGCTGGTGCTTTCTTCACTACCTTCTGTCATGATTAGATACCTGTGACATCTTATGATGTCTCTGAAAATACTCAGAACATTTAAATTTTACTATTATTTGTATATAGGAAGATCCCTGGAACAGACAATAGTCATTGGATGCTAAATTAAGACTTTTAGAAAGTTTGGGCATTTAATTTCCCATTGCATGAGGTAATACTATTAAAACTATTGACCTAAAAGTAAGACCTAGTGTTACTACCATAACTAGATTATACTTTACTGGATAACATTTAAGATATAAGATGTTATGGGTTGAAATGCATCCTTCAAAAGAGTTTGGTCAAAGTCCTAACTCTGTTACTTGTGAATCTGGCATTACCTGAAAATAGGGTCTTTACAGATGTACTCAAGTTAAGATGAGGTCATAATGGAGTAGGGTGGTCCCTGAATGCAACGTGACTGATGCCCAGAGACTGGAATTACCCTGCCTCAAGCCAAGGAACTCCTGGGCCACTAGGAGCTTGAAAGTCAGGGAAGGACCTTGTCCTAGAGGCTTTGGAGGGACAGGCAATTTTGGACTCCTAGCCTCCAGGCCTACAAGAGATTTGATTTCTGTTGTTTGACGCCATAAAAATATGTGGTGATTTGTTAGAGCAGCCCTAGGAAACTAAGTCACTTGGCTTTAGAACTACAAGGAAAAAAACTACTGTATATCAATACCAAAATGAAGACTACAGTTTATAAGATAAAACTGTAGATACATGATTTAAAACAAAGAGTAGAATGTGATTCTACTCTTCTACCACTATTTAAATATATATATATATATGTATATTCTTTTCACTTAACACAAGTTCCCATATACGACTTTTGAACAACAGGATTCTATGATAAAAATGTAATGATTCTTCACACAAAAAAGTTTATTTTCTTTCATGGGATACACACACACACACACACACACATATACACACATGCACACATGCATTCATGCTCCTCCTCTCAAATAGACATTTAAAAAAAATCATATCTACAGAGTTGGTGAGATTTTGGGGGAAAGTCCTACTTTCCCATATACCACTGCTTGGATTGTAAACTGGCATAATATTTCTGCAGGACAATTGTAAATGATATTTTAAAAGGATTTTGCTTATCCTTTAATCTAGAAATTTCATTACCTAAGAGTTTAGTCTAAGGACACAATCATACATATGCACAAAATATATAATCACACAATTTGCAACAATATTCACTGTAATGTTATTTATAATATGAGCTAACTGGAATTATCCTAAGTACCCCATATTAGATTGGATGAATTCATTTTCTTATACAAATGAAATATACATATCAATATTGATAATACTGTAGAAAATATTTATTGATGTGGATTTTTTTCATGACCTATTTTGAAATTAATAAAATAGTTTTGCAAACATAATATACAATAGTATTCCCTTTATAAATAGAACAGAAGGCTAAGTAGCTACAAACTAAGATGATAATATCAGTAACCTCTCGCAAATGGGTATATGAGTAATTTTTAATTCTTTACTGTTTAATAAAAAAATAATTATGTAAACATAAAACTTCACAACCAAAGAATGAAGGAATTGCTGATAAAAGAATGTTATGCCAATTAAAGAATATTGTGTCAATGCCGGTAAGGTATACTGAACACATGAATAGAATAGTACTTGTGGAGGCAATTGCTGGCCAGAATTGGTTTACATCATATCACGTAAACACCTACATCGTCTCAATTTAAGTATCTTACTGGAACAAAATAATCACTTCTGATTTCCCCCAAACTGCTACACTTCCCACAGAAGCTACTAATTCCTGTCATTAAGTGTTAATAATACCACTGAGCAAATTCTGGATCATTAAATACAGCACAGTGGAGAGTGGTAATTGTTAATAAAAGAGAAGAGAAAAAAATATAATGGAGGACTTGACCATTGGTCATGAGTAGTTTCTTCTTATTTCTCAGTTAAGAGATTTTCCAAAAAAAGAAGAGATCAGGGAGTACTCCAAGAGATCTTAGGTCTCAAAGAAAATTAAGAAGGCAGAGAAATAAACTCAAAACACAAAATTGTAATTTAAAAGTTTATTTTACATACTAGAAATGTATTTGATGACTGTACCTATCCACATAAAATTTTTAAAATGAAAATAAATATAAATAGTTGGCTTACTTTAAGCAAAATTCCTTCCCATTTTCCTACCCTGACTTGTTCCTTTTTCTTTAATTTAATGGGTAGCTACTAAATGGCCAGGAGTCTAGATGCACAACTGCCCTGCAGGAACAGACAATTCAGTTGGTTTTAACTGAGGTAAAAAATAACTGCTTAATGTATGTGGTATAGTATTAAAGAGAAATGAATACACAGTAGCAAGAAGCAGTGACAAAGCTGGTCAGAGAAAGGAAAGAAAACAGTCCAAAGCAGGCAATGTGGTCTGAGTCTGTTGGAATAACACAAAGGAGAGGTGCAGAGGGTTTGCCACCAGGCAGGGATGGTTGAAATGGACATGAAGACTATGTCAGTGATGATCTTTGAAGCGCTAGTGTTCAAACTATGAAACGGTGAGTTTATTGCCAGTACTCACTTTCAGCCAGTCTTTTCCCAGTTTGTAGAAGGGAACAAAGTAAATATAAAGACTTCAAAATTTTTTTGGAACCTCTTTTGGCTGGCACTTTCATTTTACTGGTAGCAGTTGCTATTAGTAACTAGCATGGTGAAGATAAAAGAAACAAAGATGAAATAGAAAACACAGGAAATATTTAATTTTCACTTCCTTAATACATTTTTGAAAGACAAAGACCCTCTTGAATGTGATATAGGTACAGTCTACTAGTGAAATTATTACTGGATCTTATGCTATATAACAGGATGAGATTTACCTGTTAGTGACAAAAAATCCAATATAAACATGGCTAATTCAAGGAATCATTTTATTTCTTTCTCAAGAAAAATGGATTTCCAGTGTTAAAATGGAAAAAGTCATCTTCTGTTTTGTTCTTTGCTTTCTTCAATACATAAAGTCTACTTTGGATGTAAATGGCTCTGCTAGTTTATTGCAACTAGCCAGTAGAAAGGCTAACAAAGGGAAAGAGAACACCACTTTCATTCAAGAACACTTTCTGGAAGTTGCCCGTACTATCTCTATTTACGTATTATTGGCTAAGACATACCTCAGCTGGAAGGGACAATCTTTATTCCCAGTAGCCAAGAGTCCAGTTAAAAATGAGGGGTCCATTACTGCAGAAGAGAGGATAAATGGCTAGTGGTAGACATTTAGTTGTCTCTGCTACATGGACTTTGCATATCCATTAGATATATCTATAAATCGAGAAATGACATTAGCTTCATATAATTTCTATGAGTGAAGGAAATTATACAATTTTATGCATGAAAAATGGATTATTCTGTCTCTGTCCTATCACACTCTTCCCACCTGGGCCCAGATTTTGAAAGATTTAATCTCCTGGTGCTCTCTATTCTCTTTCTCTGTTTGAGTCCCTAAATATGTCTATAGATGAGGTAATAACCGTAAGAATTGTAAGTTGTTCCTTTTCCTATATGTGTTTCCTCGTAGCTTGCTACTGAAAGCAATTTGTAACAGCCTTTATAGAACCAGTCCTGGAACACTTTTCAATCTTCAATATATAAACTACATCTTCAGTGTAGACTACATGCATTCATCACTAGAAGCCTCCATTTAGCTGATTTTTTCAAGAAAATTGTACACAGGTCATCAGCTACTGAAAACTGCAAATGATGTAGCATCATACAAAACACAAATTGCTTTCAAGTAGAGTTTATATGGATTCATCCTCTAGCCTCAGGATTATGACAAAACTGATGGATTTTATTCATTTGGAATACATTAATAAGATTTTGATCGTTTAAATGATGCAGTGGATTTTTCCTTTTTTCTTTTTAAACCAGGAACATCTGAGAAGACAGCTCTTTAGCCAGATGCTTTTTTCTCCCACGGGAAGATGACTCACAGACCACAGCTCTCTTTGTGTTATGTAACCAAATGCAAAAGAAAATCTAGCTCAGTGGCATTTCCAATCAACTAGTTACCTAGATCTAAGCACTGAAAGCACAAAAAGCATATAGATGTTGAAGCCTTTGGAGATGTCCTTTAAGTTGTTTCAAAAGCAAATATCTTGTAAAAAATCCTTTAAACAAGAACAGAATGTAAACTTGATTATATACCTACTTACTTAGAAAAATCTAAAGGAACCAAGTGTGGGGAAAACTGAAGTTCCTAAGGCCAAGATCCTCACCTGAACCTAAACTACTTGATGATGTAACTAGAGGCCCACTACTAGGCTAATGCCTCCACACCCATGGGCAATGAGCTATTATTGATTGAGTCACTATATAAAGAGCTCTGCCCAGTGCTCCAACCAGAGGCAGAGACAGAGGAGGATTACAAACCTGCAGACTGTTGGATGCAGACATGATTTTAGCGCTTGACCTATCATGGAGGGAACAAAGCTGGGTAATTAACCCTTTTACCCCAAGAATGTTCCATTGTCATTCCTTAGTCTCACTGAATCCATTGTGAAATTGCCCTGGGCTGAAACCCATTGGCAAGACATCAAGAAAAGGGAAAAGGAAGTAAAAAACAAAACAACCCCCCCACCCCACCCCCAAGTCCCACTAGCCAAAATCTGATTTTCTTAGTCACCTGCAAATATTTACACATTTATTCTCTCACATTAATAATATTTTAACCTATATAGTTTATCTTCACATTTCTCTCTAAGATATTGCTTTTGGTATTAAAAGGTTTCCACTGTATAGTTTATTCACTAGTGCCTTTTTACATCTCTATATTATGAAATTCTGTCATACATGGAAAAACAGATTTAAATTAGGCTTTGGGAGTTTGCCATTTCATAAAATTTTCCCTTAGGACTTTCAGCTAATTAAACAAATGATTGCAAAATACCCACAGTGTCAACTTTGCTGGCTCTTACTATATAAGCAACTAAAGCCAAACTTCAGTCCTCTTTGTCTATTCATGCTGGATGTGTCCTAGCCCCTCTCCCTCCCCCACTGCAAGTATTGCTATAATCATAACGTGTGCAATGTAAGAGTAAAGTTTAGGTAACAAGGAACTCAAAACTTTCAAGAAAACATCATGCAGATACAATGATTTCACTATTCATATAGTATTCAGCAATGGAAAATATTTTTCCAGATGATAAATAATTTATTTTACTTTTTCCAATAAAAAATGGTTGTTCCATTCTACATTTTGAACTCATGAAGTAAATTCTCCCATGGATGTGTTCCTTATTCTCCTCAAAGACAATTTGTCCCTCCAGTACAAAGTATTCTTTAAAACAAATATGTTTTGTCTTCTTAAACCCCTTGTTCTCATCTTCCATTCTCAAAATTTCTATTTACTATGTGGTGTTGAAATTAAGAAGTTTCTCATCAGTTACAAGAGGCAGTTAGATGTAAAGGTATGGAGAACAGAATTCAAAAAAGAACATTCTTAAGGGAATATTCTACTTTGAGTTTGACTTGAAAATCACCTGAGAATATTTGTAAGGCTTAAGGATGTGTATGTAAATTTAAGAAACTGCGTAATTCATATGCATATATGTAAGTGAAACACCAGCTTACTGACAAGGACTGTTGGAGACCAACAATTTTCAATTACACCTAACAATTTTCATACTTTGAGCTTTCAAGTGTTTAAGGTTTGAACTAGGATTTTTATAGTCATGGTTGTTTTTGTTTAGACAAAAATAGAGATAGAAAGGAGAAGTCCTAGAGTAGGGAAAGGAAGAGATGAAGAAAGAAATCAAGTGGGGTGGAGAGGCTAACTAATCACTCACCTGTTAGTAGAATGTGTAATATTTGACTTTCAAAACCTATCCAATGCAAATTCTTAATTTACACTGATAAAGTTCACCTGGAATTTAGTTTTGTTCCCTTGAGTTAAGAGGGAAGTTCAAGGCACGGATGTTTATTAAACTTGGAATAGCAAAAGAGAAGGGAGGTGGGAAGGAAGCAAATCTAAAAGAAAAATCTAAACAAACAAAAAAACAAACAAACAAACATAATCACCTCTCCTTTCCCTAAAGAGGGAAACTTTCCCTTAAGAAGCATAATATGATAGATCACACAGAAGCTACATCAATTCTCTTAACCCTTTCCTTCCTCCAAATCCAGATCCAAACTCAGGAACATGGGCTATTTCTCAAACCATGTTACTCATTCTTTTAGGGAATAATTCTCATTTCAAGATGGGACAGCAAGAAAAATAAACAAATGAAGAACAATAAACACTTTTATTATAACCTCTCAAAGGTCCTAGCACAGTAACTAGTAAACTAAACACTGAAAAGTAGAAAAGCAAAAACAGAGAAGTTTCAGTAGTGTTTGGCCAGTTGAAGGCAGTATATGGAGACACTAACTGATTTAGAAGAGTGAGCTTAGATTTAGACTCACAGAGGGTATACTAAGATGCATTATTACCAGTCACAACTGTTAGAGCTTCTCTTTCCTGTATGTGTTAAAAAAGCAAGACAAGGGGTCTCAGATGGAGTCCCTTATGCTAAGCCACACATCCAGAGTGTTAAGTTAATCACAACTTAGGCTCTCCCAGAGATGAAATGTTAAACCTGTCAATCAAGAATCTCTTGTGATCAGTTAAGTCATCTCTCCTTGAAGGATTGCAGGGATTCCCTAAAAGACAGTAACCTTGCAAAAACCAACCTGCTTTTTTGCCCAGTGTAACATCCTCCTTCCTGCTCCCATCTGCCAATACAGGTCATCCATTTTGTACAGCAACTGGGAACTTCTTCCTCTCTGATAGAGAGGATGCTGCCAATTCCAATCATTTTTTTCTCAAATAAACTCTTAAAATTTTCAGTATGCCTCAACTCTATCTTTAACACATGTAAATGCAATTTTATATTGCTTCATGTGTATTTGTGAAAATTAAATGATACAAATTAGTTAATGATGAATTCCTTTAAATAAAAAAGGTAATATTCTATACCACTACCTGAGAACCTGGGTTTGCCATTTTTTTACAGACTGTAATTTTTCATGTCTTATCACAAACTTTTAACTAGATCAAAAGCAACCAACCAATGTAAAAGAAAAAATAACCTCAAAAATTATGATAATTTAAAAGGAAAAATTACCAGAGAATACATTTTTCCTATTAATTTATTCAAGAATCACAGTACAACTACAAACTTTACTATAGTTATATAAAAATGAATAAATGAGAAGCAGCACATATTTTAAAACCACATAAAGTATGACAGTTTTAAATATTCCAGCACACACATTCTTCCTTCCTGCCCCATTCCCTCATTCCACACTACCTACCAAGTTTCTTTAACAGAAAATCACTCTATCAACACAACTCTTTATATTAAGTGATTCTGAAGATCACTAGCATTCAACGCCGATTTCTTAAGATTGTTTCCATCTGCTCAAGACACTTAGACACATGAATGAATGAGAGTAAGTTATAGACAGAACCTTTTACTTTTCATTAAACTGAACAGAACCCCTTATCCCCTCCACAATAAAACAGAGCAGAGGGAAGAAATTAAATGAATCAATGTCTTCAAAAAAAAAGGGACAGACTTTTTCACTTTCAACCAGAGAAGTTATAGTTTTTGTTGTGATAAAACTTCAATCATTAATGTAACAGTTTGTTTCTTCAGTTTTTTACTGTAAGATGTTAGACACATATTGATATATTAGATATCTGTATATATATTTAATGAAAGCAACTCAGTTGTACACATTCTTATGTAGTTCTAATTTACTTCATATAAACAAAATTTGAAGTTTTTAAAAATAGAAGAATAGTCTTGACTTTACCTACTTGACAATCTTACATTAAATAGAATCCTAAATTGTTATTTACAGATGCTTAACTGCCATTATTTATGAATCCTTGACATGAGAAATTCTATTTTAAAAAATCCTGTTATTTACAGATGCTTAACTGCCATTATTTACAAATGCTTGACATGAGAAATTCTATTTAAAAAATTCTGTTTATTTTTGATTCCTTTTAATAGAGCTAGGTTCATATTGCTCCTGGTAATAATTATAAACCACTGTAAACACACTTTTAAAATACCTCTATGTTTTCCAGAAACTGTACAGGAGGTTTCTTGATTCTAAATTTGATATTTATCTTTATATATAATGAGATGGTCAAAGTGGCTCGTGAACATCTCCTCCTGCGATAGAATCCAGCAATTCAATTATCACTCAGTATCACCACAATGTGGTTTACATTTAGCTACAGCTTGGGGTCTGGATAATGTGACCCATGGTAATGAGAGTTTGATGAGAAACAAACTTTATCAACAACAAACAGCACAGTTCTAAAGCTTACTCCCAACTGCATATAGTGCATCATGACAAATGGAATTTAATTCACTTCATTAACTTTAAAATAAAAATGCAATGCCATCCCTTCAACTGCCACCTCTAGGAAATAAGGCCTATTTACTTGTAATAGTGTATGATCTTTTCTTCCTAGAAAGCTATCATGATTGTTATTTTTTTAATTGTTTCCTACTTTTAGGAATACTAGTATTTTGCTACTTTTATATGTTTTACTGACTATAAAATCATGATTACTGTTTAGAATCTTTTCCAGAGCACTAGCTCTGGCACTTTGTTAGCTTCATAACCCTGGATGAACTACCTCACCTTCTCCAAGTCTTGGCTTCTTATTCATATAATGAAGATAAAGATACCTACCTTTCTAAGTTTTCCTAAGAATTAGAGATAACCTATATGAGGCACCAAACAGTGTACCAGGCTTAAAATTGCCATTCAGTCAGTGGTGACCTTTCTTGTTCTTACTTTATTTGCTAACAGCATTTTTAATGATATTTCCCAGGTCTTGGATTTCAGGTTTTTTCTATTATTCAGTATTATCCTCCAGTTACAGTTGGACAAAAATGATTCAAAGTCATATTTAAATTACATGTTTATAAAGGCAAAGATTTCACATGACAGAATACATGGAAATCACTTGATGATTTTTTCCTAATCAAGAACATATTAAAAATTCTACAGAAGCAAATTTGTTTCATGATAAATACAGTCATTTGAAAATGAAATGTTAATAAGTGCTATAATATGCATTCATGAATAATATTGTTAGTCAAGGAAAAATATTAGCATAAGGAAGACATTTGGGTATTACATATTTCTTGATTTGAAATTATGGATTCTTCAGATTTATATGGTTTAAGAAATGCACAATGTCCTGAATATTACACATTCAAATTTGATTGGTAAAATGAATAGGAGACTATAAACTTTGATACCAATCATTTAACACCATCTACTCTTAATCAAAGGAAAAAAAAACAGTGGAATTTATAAGTGAAATAATGCACTTAAATTGTTTCCACTTGGCTTTTTACAAGTGTAATGGCTCCAAGGTGTCAGTTATTTGTATCACAAATGTTATTGGGCAGTACATACAACAATGGGCTTCCACAGTTTTAGAGGAACCTAGTGATAGAATACTTTTCAGAGATCACAGAATTTTGGAGCTTTAATGTGCAGAATAGTTTTTCGAGTTTAGAAAATGAAAAGAGCTTCAGTCATTTAACCTATGTGAAACATACAAAAAGGAATAAACTCAGTGAAAGTGTGAATTCCCAAAAATTTATGTCATTTTTTTCTTTAGATTAGATAGCACTCTATCAATTTCTGAGAATAAATCTAATTACTTTTTCCAAATTCCCAGCAGTTTAATGGATCTGACTTAATAACAGTTCTAATTATACCCAAGAGGGAAAACAGAGTTGCTTACATTTTGGAATTATTCCATTTCTTGTTAAACTGAAAGCAATTTACATTTGCTGCCCTAGAGCCTAAAATAGATGCTATATCTCAAGGTTTTCTGTTAAATTTGACAAACATTTACTGGCTGATTAGTGTTCAGGGTAAGACTGATAAATATCATTACTTACAGTCTTTTCATTGTGATCATACACACCCTGAATAAATTATAATCAGATCACAGTCTTCCTCCACATTGCTATTACAAATTACTGTTATGTAAATTCCCAGCATGTGCTATTTCACTAACATTGTTTTGAAAAGCTTTTTACTTTTATTAACATTTTCTCTTTTTAAACATTAAAATTCATTTATGATATATTTTCTTGAATTTGCTTTGTTCCCTAGCCTGACTTCAGTGTGTATGATAACTAAAGTTACTTAGTAATATGGTTTTTAAAGACCATAAATTTAGCTGGAAACAGTGTTCACCTTTGCTAGTTTTTCTTAAATGTAGTTTGAAGCAAGTACCCTTGCAAGAGTTATGTTAGTTATTTCATATAAAATTTCAGAGCAGCCCATATTTTTCCTACCACTTATACAAGATGGTATATGCTTCTATTCTCAATTCTGTAGCGGCACAACAAGCAGAAATAAACTAAATTGAATATACAAATAAACGTGCATTCTTTTAATTTTCAGTTGGTGATGTTCCTTAATAGTTTTTATTTTGCATACAAAAATATTCAAGATTTTGCCACAAAAACCATATGCAGCTCTACATAAGCCTGATCGTCACAAAGGAAGAAACACAATGACTAGCGCAAATTACTATTAAAAAAACAGGTTCTCCAGTAAGGTTCCAAATGATCAAGTTAGATTTCTAAGGTGGCAGATCCAATGAAGCTGTGAGAGAAATACATATAAGACAATGGGGAACAAGGAGTAAATTACCAGAGGTCCCTGCCAAGCACCAGTCGGGTGGATTGCAACAGGCACTGAGGTCTAGTCAGCTTTCAGGGCTTGAACTGGCTCAGGACTCTCCTATGTGAAACTTACTCAGTGGGTTTTGGAATTCGTTGCCAGCCAACTGAGCCTTGCTGCCAGCTTCGCCTTGATCCTGGTTATACTTGTCCAAGGGTTCAGATCTGGGGAAGACAAAAGTCTTGACCAGCTCATTTGGGGAGCTTGCATCCCTGAAGCGTCTTGGCCAGAGTCTGTTACCTTAGCATGAGTTTTCACCAAATAAACTTTAACAATACTATTTGGATTGGTCATTAAAAGATTATCTTCTACAACCAGTCACTCCAGTCAATGGGATATCCTATAGAGTAATGTGTCTGTTGACCACTGGTGTCTACAGAGTAAATATCAGAAGCAGCGATGTCCATGCCGATTACAAATGAATCAGAGCAGTGAGACTTTGCAATTGCATTTTTTTTCACAGACCTCTTTAATTCTTTAGGATACTAGGAGGAAATTCACTATTATCTCCTACCTAACATCTTCCCCTTATCTCTCCTTGATGGCAGTTTTCAGCTGTGTAGGATACCCCTTCCAAAATGCATGGTTTCTTTAAGTTTGTAACCCCCATGAAAAAGTTAATAACCTGCCACCATGTTTCCAGTGCGAGAGCTACCATTCATCACATTGAAAGCTGGAAGTGAGTGGAAGACAGCCAGGTCTGTAACATTATGATACAGGCAGAACCTTCTTCTTGGCAACTCCATGGTTTAAATGGTAAGGGACATTAATAATATGGTGTTGGTTCTAATGTAGATTCATTCTCACACCATCCAACTCCATTATCAGTTTGTTAATATTTTCCTGTCTGTGATAGTTTCTTCCTATCCTGGCAGGTACAATAGTTTCCTGATTGCTAAATGCCCTTTAAGATTTCTTTTCCCAGATAGTGGTATTATCACTGCCCCAGTTTTAAGGTGCTCATCAGATATTAGTTGAGACATCTCTCAAAGGAACTTTTTCATAGATAGTAATTTCAATAGGTAATCTTTACAAGCACTGAAGCTCTCTCTTACAGAGATCTTGAAAATAGACATGGTGAAGTTCTGACTGTATGTTAAGTCCAACGAAAAGGACCAAGAGATTCTGAAGATGCCAGCTGAGAACGTTTGATTCTGAAATCCTACAAAGAATTAGTCCACTGGCTTTTTTTATTTCTCTGGGCTCACAAGCCTAAGCTTCTCTTTTCTTTTCATTGTCTGTCCTGTTCATATTCTGTTGAGTGTCACAGTTGAATATATACTTATTTCTCTTGTCCAAGGAAGTGTTTTTTTTTACTGTGGTAAAAAACACAAAAGATGAAACTTCCTCTTTAAAATTTTTAAGTATACAGTATAGTATTGTTAACTATAAAACATTGTCGTACAGGAGATCTCTAGGGAGAAGGTTTGTTTTGTGTTTTCCCAAGAGCACTGTCACTTTACCAAAATCAAACTAAAGTTTATCAGTAGAGGAAACTGAAGAATTTAACTATTATTTTAAACAGATGCATACACTGACATATGGAATTTTATATTATATGTGGTTCACATTTGTCATCTTCTTAAATTTAAATATAAATAGAACACCTTATATTCTAAAATCCCAAAAGGATGTCAAATTAATTCCATGTTTAAAAAAGTGGCCCTCATCGGGAGAAGGAAATTTACAGTAGAATTGACAGGAATGAATCATTCATTTGTATGGCTACTAATTCCATAGGGCAACTGATCATAAATTAAGTACCTGACATTCAGTAATAGATTATTATATCTGACATAATGAAGTTCTAATGGAAGGTGTCCACACACTGCCTGACTATTAAGTGCCCATTTATTGTCCCTGCACCAGGTGTGACAGTGATAGGCTATACAAATCATCCAGAAGAAATGTCAAAATAGGTTCTGCTGGTAAAGCACCACACATGTTTATTAACACAGCAGCTTGTCTTAGAACTGGCCCATCTGCTCATTTAAAACAAATCTCTTTCCTATAAATATTTCAGACTTAAGGGCATGACCACTAGTAATAGTTTTAGAGTAATAGGAATGGAAAAGGAAGAGGAGAAAAAGGAAAATAGCTGGAGCTTAAGTAAAAATATTATGCTCTTTCTATTTCCTTAGGTATGTTTAACAGAAGAAGGAGCAGGGAGGTAGCTTTTAATGTGGCATTTGCTTTAGATTAGTCCTGCATGAGTGTGGGCCATCAGAAATGACTCAGGCTCCAGCTGTTGTGGGTGCCAGGTGGGAAATGGCAAATTTCACCAATGTTTTCAAAGTACACATTTCAATAAAGAGCAAAATGAAGTACTCAATTAAGAAAGTCTCCAGAGCTGTAGTTCATATGCATTTAAACTCATCAGAAAATATTTTAGCTGGGTAGATTTTATGAAGAAAAACACTACCAAGATTTGTTTTTTTGGGGGGGAGAGGGGGGTGATTTTAAAACTCTGAAGATTTGCTTCTAAAAATCCATCTTCTATAATATAGCAGCATTACATTTTTACGTAACAAGGAAAAACAACAGAAGCAAAATTGGAATGTTTACCTTATTTTTTTTTCTAACTTTAAGAAATCACAAGTACAAGGCTAAGGCATTTTCCATCTGGTATTCTGGGTTTTATATTCTTGCAATGCAGCCTGTACACTCTGTTCTTTCTTCAAGAATGGTTTTATCTAACGAATGAGCAAGTATGCCCTGAGGTGCCCTCTCAAATGAACATACACATTTGAAATGAAGAAGTACATTATTCAAACTAGTGAAACAAAGAAAAGGCATGGACCATTTGGTGACCAGAGGTGGTTTTCACTCTATAGCCTTGGCTTCATTTATTCATTCATTAAAACCTAAATAAAGTGTGGCAGGCATGCCTTTCAGGTTCCGGGAAAGAACTTTATCAGACTCAGTATCACATAAATCCACTAGTCCTACTTTTCTAAATAAATTACATCTTGGGATAACTAACCACCTGGTGACCAAAGGGCTGATTCAATTAATTCTAAAAGGCTAAAGTTCTCAGTCACCCCTGAAATTATTTTTTACATCTCCTATAGACCTAAAGGAAACAATTTCCATTCAACTCTCATGTAAGGTGAATTTTCAGAGTTAATAATAGGTGATCTTTAGTTTGATCACAAATTACCCTTGTCTTCCAGATGTCATCAATAGTTATGATCCAAATAAGAAATCAAGGAATTATCTTTTATTTATCTCTAAACACATCCAGCTAACCACCAAGTCCTACTATGCTTTTAACCGCAATGTCTTCTTTTTTCCCACTGTTACTCTCTTTAGTTTGCTTTCTCAAATACCACAAACTTCAGAATCTAACTCATGCTTAAGATGCAACTGCATAGAAAATATTTGTTGAATAATGAATGAAAGTTAGTCTTTCAGGAGAACAGAGAAAAGCTGATGTGTAGTTTTATTGTTTGATACATGCTTGAGATTTTAAATGTATAGACAATCATGGACAAAAATCTATTTTTTAAATATAAAATGGTATGATGATATTTAAGTCAATAGGAGGATTGAAGGAAGACAAAAACATTGCAAATTTCCTTAAGGACTTATTTTCTTCATTTTACCATGTATGAGTTATACTGGTTTTAGGCTAGAGCAATGAAGTATTGCTGCTAAATTATATTAAACAATATTTGTATAGCATTCTATAGGGTATGGAGCACTTTCATATATAATAACATATTCAATATTTGAGACTCAAAGCTTGGGAACGAGGTTATTGAAATGACTCTGGGATTTATCCATCATCAAATAGAAAATTGGGGATATCAGGATAAAATGCAAGCATTAGTATTCAATGTGTCTTCCATGTGACGCCACCCAGGAAAATCAGATGCCAAACTTAATAGGAGTACCTCCTCCAGTGAGGGAAAATGTCTTTTGTGGGACTGTTCAGAACTGGAAATAACTGCTGGGCCCAGAGCTAAAACTAACAAAGAGAAAAGTGCTTCTTAGTACTGACAGAACCAAGTGCCCCTTAGAGTGAAGGCACTGCTGTTTAGGGTGTCGTACGATGAAGAGCCAAAGTCAACCCTCCCCGTACAGAAGCACATGCTTTTCACCAGAAAAGGAAGCAAGATCCTCATTCTCCAAATAGTGAAATGTAGGGGGACGTTGTATCTGCAATGGTCTCAACCCTTATTGTCCAAGCGCAAAAGATGAATCTAGAGAAAAGAGACCTTTATCCAATCTCAAGCAATTGTAAATGTAAAATATGTTTTAAAACTTAAGAATTCACCACTATGATTTTTATCATATTTATCTTCTAAACCTATTGTCAAGTGGGCATTGTTATATTAGAGAGGATAACCCTACCTTGGCACATCTGTGTGTGTGCATGTGTGTGCCGTGTGGGGTACACCTGAGATCTGGAACCTTGCAGTTCTGGGCATTAAGTTGGTGGGGGTGAGAGCGGCTGTCACATTTGGAGGTCAAGGCCTGCTCCTTCTCACCCCATCCCAGGCTTTGGTAGTGACAGTCAACACAACTATTGGCACAAATGTTAAGTGTAAAAATTAAATATTCATACCTCGGTAAACCAGCTGTCTGCTCTAGGTATTAGGGTAATTAATTTTTAGTATAAAGGTATAAAATTATTTTCTGGTTATTACCTAAATAATAACATTTTGGAGAAAGAATACTGAAAATCACAAAAACAGGATATTTCATCACAAATAAATTTAAGAATATTTAGTACCTTAATTTGTATACAATTTATAACACATTATCAGAATGCCTGAGTTTTTTTTTTTTGTAGTATGATATTAGATACCTCTTTTGAGAGAAACAGTAACATGTTTTATGGAAAGAGAAGGTCACAGAGTAGCAGTAGAACAAAGATACTATATTTTACAGAAGAAAACAACAGACACACAAAAAATTTATTTGTCACAGGATGGTGAGTAGTAAAGTGTTCAAACTTCTTGTGTCATATATGTTCTTAAGATGATTAATATAGGTGTTAAGGAGTTTTCCTGAAAATACTATACTATGGATGGTAAGATCCCTCATCCCTTGCTAGTATTAGGTTTTATTACTAACTACTTGCTACAGAATTTAGTTTGGGAAACTAAGTAACAGTTCCCTTTGTATAAGATGAAAAACAGAGACTTCCGGGAAGATGGCGGTGTGAGCAGGGCGGCAGAAATCTCCTCCCAACACTATATTTACCTACGAAAACACAGAAAATACATCTATTCCTAAAAGAGAGACGAGAATACACAGGAAAGCGCACAGCGTGCAGCTACACCCGAGAGGACTCGGCACCCCAAGAGGCGGGTAAGATACGGAGCCGCGACCCGGCGGGACCCGAGCCCTCCCCCACCCCAGCGCACCGGCGGGAGGAGAGGATTCAGAGCCGGGAGGGAGTGGAAGTACACCCCGCGAAGTAGCCAGCCCCGGTGATCTGCGCGGGGAGCGCTGACCCACATTGCGCAGTGCAGCGGAGATTGGAGAGACAGAGGGGCAGGATCTGAGCGGGGAACGCGCCAGGGTGCTTGCAGCCGGCTCCGGGAAGGAAAAAAAAAGTGCGCGCTTTCCTCAGCGGTCTTAAAGAGACAGGAGCCCAGCGGAGGAGCCGGATCGCCCCAGCACACTCAGCCCAGCAGCCTGGGAGTCCTGGGGAGTTTCAGACACCTTAGCTGGCGACTGAGGAAGCGTAGCCATACTTAAAACTTCTCACTGAGATCAACAGCCTCCTATTCGTTCCCACCCCTGCCAGAGCGATAAAGGGCCCTGCGGAGCGGCACAGTCACAGCTGTGGAATAGTGGGGCAATAGCGCCACCTAGAGCATTCCCACAGAATCTACGTCCGGTGGGCATTTTTTTGTTTTTGTTTTGTTTTGTTTTGTGTTTTTGTCTTTTCTTTCTTTTTTCTTTTTTTTCTTTCTTTCTTTTTTCTTTTTTTTCTTTTTTTCTCTTTTTTTTTTCTTCTCTTTTTAAAGTCTTAAAGAGCCCAGCTGACATACGTGGCAACTATCAGTGACCAAATTATACAGCCATGAAAAGACAGAGGAATATGGTTCAGACGAAAATCAACCAGACAACCCCAGACAGGGAGTCTGAAGGGATGGAAATGCACAGCCTCCCTGAAAAAGAATTTAGAATAAAAGTCATAACCATGCTGATGGACCTACAGAGAAATGTGCAAGAGCTGAGGGAGGAAGTGAGGGAACTGAGGAAAGACAATGCAGAAATCAGACAAGCAATTGACGGGCTTAAGAGCAGAATGGATGAGATGCCAGAGACTGTTAATGGAATAGAAAACAG